>JAZHRN010000144.1:0-24642 GCA_036435485.1 Saposhnikovia divaricata | reverse complement strand
ACCTTCTGGAATAAATCCGACGCGTAATGGTCGGTTCTAAAACCGACTATTAATAATAAAAATAAAAAATAATTAACAATTAAATTTCATGCTGTGCCACGTGGCGTGGGGACCCCGGTCACGTGGCAGTGACACGTCACTGATGTGGGACCGCCACGCCAGCTGGGCCCCACGACACGTGGCACAGAGGCCTTTGGTGTGTCAATGGCAGTCAACGGTTAAAACCGACCGTTTTGTCCACAAAACCGACTAGGCTAAAAATTGACCAATTAAAACCGACTGTTCACATTAAAACCGACCGTTAATCGGTTTAAAACCGACCGTTGAAACGGTCGGAAATGGCTCTGTTTCTTGTAGTGTTTCTTGAAGTTCTTCATTACTCGTGGAACTCCAGCCACTATTACCCTAAACTATACAAGCTATACCATACTTCCATTATAGTTTTCCTTTACTTCAACATGGAACAACTACAACTAAAAGACAGGCACAACCTAAAACAAATTAAGAAATTCAGATCAGAAAAGTATCCACCTAGTTAGTGTATTAATAAAGCAGAAATCAGGAAACAAGAGGTTGAAGTCCACATGCAGGAGTAATTCACACCCAAAGCATATTCATGTGAAAGGAAGAAGTTGCAAGCGGCAAGACTAAAACCAAGCTGGAGTTTCTCAAGTCAAAACCTTATTATAAAAGTGCACACTAACCCCTAAATTTAAAAATAAGAGGACTCAACCACAAAGCTTATAGTACGATCATTTTGAATATGACATAAAGATATGCTGACTAAATGCATTATAGTAAGAAATAAAATAGTAGGAGGCATGTAATGAAATTTAAAAGAAACAGTAACCAGGTATTAGGAATTTACCTGATTTAGAACATCAGTCAGAAGTTGATTGAAACGCCAGTAATTGCAAGGCCTTTGGTCCCAAACCTACCTGCCCTGCCAACTTAGTTATACAGTTAAAATAGAGAAGGTTAAGTCAGAAGCAGCCCAGGGAACATAGTGTAAAAATTCCTGCAAAAGAAAAAACATCTATATTTAAATACCTACCCTGTGAAGGTCTGTGTCATGCATGATGGATTTTGGAGTAATTACATCTGATTTTCCTGGCAACAAATAACATTTCTTGACATATCATTATATCAAGACAAATTATTCAGTTTGATTTAGGCTTGTACTAGATGTCTCATTTTCATGTTTCTCGTCCACTCGTTACACAAAATAATAGTAGATGACCATTTCTTTGTGATTTATATCTATGCAGTTATCACACTTTTAAGCAAGGATGCCATATGAATTTGAAATAATTCATAGAACATATATTAAGCACAAAGGGAGGTTCTTCAGCAAGTGCGTCACAGATAACTATAATTCTCTATGAAGATAATGTCAGAACATATATTAAGCACAAAGTGTAGAAGACCGTATTAAAGAAGCAAAAGAAGATGATAGCCCCTAGATTGGTTCCTCCGCAAAATAATAAAAAAAAACTATCGTTATGCAATTATAGTTCGGTTAAAGGAAAATAAATAGGATAAAAATTGAATAGCCTAATTAACGGTCCAATGAATAGTGGGTTGATGTTAAAATTAGTTAACATACATAACTGCTCATCAAATAAGATATTGTTTGTTTTGTTTAATTTTTTCCAGTGGAAATGCCTCAGCACCAGCTCCAGAAGCATAGAAGACACCAAATCAAGTACAATATGTTAATCCATATTTTAATCTCAGGTAGAATATCTATTTAATTGTCTTCATCTCTTAACTGGAATATTAAAGCTTGATGAATTCATAAAAACGACTTCCTTGTGCTTTCCCTTCTTACAAGACAAATTCAACATGCTTAGGAAATAGTCAAGACAGAGATATGGACACACTTTAACACATCTGGACAAACTAAACTAACGGTAGACGAGAAATCACTACAAGAAAAAAGGCCAAAACCGACCAAGCAAATCTTACCAAAAAAATTTGGTCGGAAATGATGTGTGCGGGGCCCAAGATCTATACACGTAAGCATCATTTCCTACCAATATTGGTCGGAAATCAAAACCTACCAACATTGGTCGGTTTTGATCAACTGTTGGTCGGTTTTGACTGTAAATTGGGTCAAAAAGTTGAATTTCCCGCTCACATCAAAGCCGACCAATATTGGTTGGAATTGATCAGTAGATTTCCGTCAAAAATTTCGTGAAAAAGTTGAATTTCCCGCTCAATCAAAGTTTTGGTTGCGTTTTGACGGCGAAAGGACCCCACCTTCCACTTCATAATCCCTCATATTTTAAAAGAAAAATAATTTTTTTTTGTCAGAGGCATTTCCTACTAATATTGGTCGGAAATGAGTGCATGCAAATTTTGGCCTTCCACGTCATCAAACTATTCCATCTTATTTTTAGATTAATAAAAAAAGAAAATTAATTTTATTTTGTCAGGGGTATTTCCTACCAATATTGGTCGGAATTGATCAGTAGATTTCCGCCAAAAATTTCATGAAAAATTTGAATTTCCCTCAGATTTTCGCCAAAAATTTCGTGAAAAAGTTGAATTTCCCGCTCACATCAAAACCTACCAATATTGGTAGGTTTTGATCAATAAATAAAATAAAAAATATATATAATAATATTGAGATATATGAATAAATAATAAGTTTATTATGAAATATTTTTATTTTTGTGTGAAGAAGCATAGAAAAAAAATTGGATGAAAAATAAATTATAAAAAATCAAAATCTTTTGGAAAACGAAAGAGTGTTAGAGATCGAAGTTTGAGTTAGGATTTTTACTTATGATTTAGGGATAGTTTAGGGTTAGACATTTTGAATTAAAAATAATTATTCTCGACGATCCAGCTATACGGATGTCAAGATCCATCCTTTCAAATGGTATTGCCAAAATTTTTTTTTTAAAAAAAATTATTTGGTTTGGTAATTTGACGGTCAACTAGTAGTTTGATTCGAACCCCTAAACATGGTTTCGTCCGGATTTCGTGTTTTTATTTTTTAAAAAATATTTCTCGACGAAACAAGCATACGGAGGTCAAGATCCATCCTTTCTAATGTTATTGCCAAAATTTCAATAAATAAAAAAATTATTTGATTTGGGAATTTAACGGTCAACTAGTAGTTTGACTCGAACCCCAAAACAGAGTTTCGTCCGGGTTTCATGTTTCGATTTTTTAAAAAATATTTCTCGACGAAACAAGCATACGGAGGTCAAGATCCATCCTTTCTAATGTTATTGCCAAAATTTCAAAAAATAAAAAATTTATTTGATTTGGTAATTTGACGGTCAACTAGTAGTTTGACTCGAACACCTAAACAGGGTTTCGTTCGGGTTTCAATTTTTTTAAAAATATTTCTTGACGAAAGAAGCATACGGAGTTCAAGATACATCCTTTTTAATGTCATTTCCAAAATTTCAAAAAATAACAAAATTATCTGATTTGGTAATTTGACGGTCAACTAGTAGTCTGACTCGAACACCTAAACAAGCTTTCATCTGAGTTTCGTGTTTCGAATTTTTAAAAAATATTTCTTGATGAAACAACCGTACGGAGGTCAAGATACATCCTTTCTAATGTTATTGCTAAAGTTCAAAAAATTAAAAATTTATTTGATTTAGTAATTTAACGGTCAACTAGTAGTTTGACTCGAACCCCTAAATAGGGTTTCGTCCGGGTTTCGTGTTTCAATTTATTAATAAATATTTCTCGATGAAACAAGCATACGGAGGTCAAGATCCATCCTTTCTAATGTTATTGCCAAAATTTCAAAAAATAACAAAATTATCTGATTTTGTAATTTGACGGTCAACTAGTAGTTTGACTCGAACACCTAAACAGGGTTTCGTCCGAGTTTCGTGTTTCGAATTTTTAAAAAATATGTCTTGATGAAACAACCATACAGAGGTCATGATACATCCTTTCTAATGTTATTGCCAAAATTTCAAAAAATAAAAAATTCATTTGATTTAGTAATTTAACGGTCAACTAGTAGTTTGACTCGAACCCCTAAGTAGGGATTCGTCCGGGTTTCGTGTTTCAATTTTTTAAAAAATATTTCTTGATAAAACAAGCATACAGAGGTCAAGATCCATCCTTTCTAATGTTATTGCCAAAATTTCGAAAAATAAAAAAATTATCTAATTTGGTAATTTCACGGTCAACTAGTAGTTTGACTCGAACACCGAAACAGGGTTTCGTCCGAGTTTCGTGCTTCAAATTTTTAAAAACTATTTCTTGATGAAACAACCATACAGTGGTCAAGATACACCCTTTCTAATGTTATTGCCAAAATTTCAAAAAATAAAAAATTTATTTGATTTAGTAATTTAACGGTCAACTAGTACTTTGACTCGAACCCTTAAACAGGGTTTCGTCCGGGTTTCGTGTTTCGATTTTTAAAAAATATTTGTTGACGAAACAAGCATACGGAGATCAAGATCCATCCTTTGTAATGTTATTTCCAAAATTTCAAAAAATAAAAAAATTATCTAATTTGGTATTTTGACAGTCAACTAGTAGTTTGACTCGTACACCTAAACAGGGTTTCGTCCGAGTTTCGTGTTTCAAATTTTTCAAAAATATTTCTTGACTAAACAACCATACATAGGTCAAAATACATCCTTTCTAATGTTATTGCCAAAATTTCAAAAAATAAAAAATGTATTTGATTTAGTAATTTAACGGTCAACTATTAGTTTGACTCGAACCCCTAAACTGGGTTTCGTCCGGGTTTCGTGTTTCAATTTTTTCAAAAATATTTATCGACGAAACAAGCGTACAGAGGTCAAGATCCATCATTTCTAATGTTATTTCCAAAATTTCAAAAAATAAAAAAATTATCTAATTTAGTAATTTGACGGTCAACTAGTAGTTTGACTACAACTCCTAAACAATGCCAAATTTAAAAAATTAAATAAAAATAGAAAAAAGGCCAAATTTTGAACTAAAATTCATACACACCCAAGTGGTCATACTTACTATTTGTGTGACGATTGTTATCCAACTTTCCCTAATTTTCTATTTTTTTGATTTTCTCCCATTTTTAACTAGTTTGTAAAATAAATTAAAAAATTAAATAAAAATAAAAAAATGCCAAATTTTGAACTAAAATTCGTACACACCCAAGAAACTTTTAACAAATAAAATAAAAAGAAAACCCAAAAATATAAAGATCGAGTTGTACGATATTTTAACAAAATTATAGTTAGTAAATTAAAAAAATATATTTTTTTTTCATTTTTTTAAGAAAATAGCTATTTTTAATTTTTAATCCTTAAAATATAATTAAAAAATATAAAAAATTTTTAGAGTACTTTTTAAATGTAAATATATAAAGTAATTATTTTTTTATTATTTTTAAGTTAATAAATTATAAATATAATAATTGAATTGTAAATAAATTATAAATATAATAATTGAATTGTAAACTTGGAACAAAAAATTAAATCAAAAATGAAAATTTAAAAGCAGCGGGTTTTTTTTTTCAGTGAAAAAACTTTCCCCCTAAATGAAAACTTAGGTTAAACTTCCCCCCAAACTAAATTTTCTGGACTTAAACTTTTCCCCTCAATCACTCATTGTCTCATTCACCTAAACTTTCTCTCCATCGTACTCAAGTCTCTATGATCTAAACGAATTGAAGAACAAAATGAAGGGCGATTAGGCTTTAAAATTTTGGGTTCTCTTAGAATAGTCATTCTCTTTCCCCTTCAACACACTCTCGAACATCTGCCTGTCTCTCTATTTGATTGGAGGTTCGAGTTTAAAGCTTTGATTAAGGTAAAATTGGGATTTTTTGTTTGAGTTTTCATTTGGATGCATACATACAAATTGAGGCTTTTTATCTTTCTTTAAAATTGGGGATTTTTTGTTTGTATCTACTTGGGGCTTAATCTAAATCTCTAATTCAATTTTGGGTCAAGCTAATTCAGTTTGAGCCTGGCTAATTCGGATCGCGATTTATGTCTCATGGTCCGTACTTATATATATGTGACCATTTATATGTATAGGTATGTGTATGTAAGTCTATATCTAATCCTATCTTGTTTAATATGTTGGAGCCTAGAGTTTTTAATATATTTGTGTATATATGTATGAGTATGTGTATGTGACTGTATATGTTTTTGTGTTTTTTCGATTATGTGTTCAATTTGTTGAGCTGTCGGTTCTAATTGAAAGAATAAGAAAGCTAATACTAGCTCATGACATAGCTACTGAGAAGGAGCTGAAGGTAAATATGGATGTGTTTGTAAATTCCTTCATTTCAAACCACCTTATTTTTTCTATTGGACTACTTGACTTGTGGTAATGTTCATTAATCATAGTTTTGAGCAGTCCTGCTGTCTTTGTACGTTGAGCTCAAGATTACAATCGGTTGCTTATTCAGGATATAGAGAAGGAAAAGCCAGGGTATGAATTATGGTTACTTTCTGCGATCTTGGTGTTGTGTTGATTTTAGTTTGACAGTCCTAAAGTTTTTAAACTTTGAAGTTAGCAATCTGACAACAAAAACATTTCTGAGGTAAGAGCATTCTGATTACAGACAGCATATTTATGTTCTTTATGTGTAAATTGTAATGTTGCATACAGTATATCATTGCGGATTTCATATTCCTAATTGAGGGTATCTTATGAATTTGCAAAAGTTTTACCAGGAGTACTCAAGAAAATTCCACGGCATGCTAGAACCTTAATTCCCTTCTTCCCTACAAATATAATTATTTCGTTGTAATTGAGCATTTGCTGAGTTGATCAACTTACTTTGCCTCAGCCTTTAACCATGAAGTTTGAGTTCTTGGCTTGCTATCTTGCGGAGCTTAGCCTATTAGATTATGGTTTTCTTCGTATCAATCCATCAGTGGTTGCAGCTCCAGCCATCTTTCTTTCAAACTTTACACTCCAACCAGAGAAGCATCCATGGGTGAGATATGCCTCTCATCCATACTATATTTGTAATTACATATGCATCTAAATATTTACTACATTTTAATGTGATAAGTTTCTTAATTCTTATTATGACAATCCTATACGAGTGTATCACTGATCTTGTAATTTACTCTTGGTTTATTTAAAAATACAGGATTGCATATAAATTTGAACATGCTCTTAGGCTTGTAGACTATCAATTCATCCTTATTATATATTTACATGATTCATTGTACAGCTTTATGATTTTTAATTTTTCTATTTGCAGAGTAGCATTGCAACTATGCAGTGGTTACAAAACATCTGAGTTGAAGTATTGTGTACTTGCGCTTCATGATCTGCACAGGAAATACATTTGTGCTAGAACGAAGATCTACGAATTCAAGAACTATATAAGCAGTTTACTGTAGCAGTAGTTGGAGCATAGGTGGGGTGGATTATGGGTTAGTGTACGATTTGCGATTGAATTATGTAGTGGTTGATAGCTAGATGATATTGAAGTTGTCGGAGAGTTAGTACTAGTTTTGTTGGGTATTTGATATGTTTATCGGATTTGTAATGAACTAGTACTACTTTTGCGAATGTGATTGGATGTTTTTATCTATGATTTGATGTTTTTGTTGAATATGTATTTAGATTGGTAGGAATTGATTGGTAGGAAATACAAATTTACATGGCTTCTGTTATAAAACCTACCAAATTGACATACCTTCCGTTGGTAGGAAATAGTCATTGATCAAAGTCAAAAATGACGTGGATTGGTCCCACTTGACACGTGGATGACACGTCAACATTTGGGGTCCATTTTCAAATGATGTGGCATGTGACGTGTCTTGATCCCACGCCACGTGGCAGCCACATGGCATGTGGGGGGGGGCCTTTTGGAAAAAAGCTAGCAATACCGACCAATAGGAATTTCCGACTGGAGCAATTCCTACCATTCGAGTTGGTCGGTTTTGACGGCATTTCCGACCAAAAAAGGGCAAAAACCGACCAATCACGTGGTCGGTTTTGGCCTTTTTTCTTGTAGTGAATTGACAAATATTATTTGGATCCTAACGGGAAGTAGGGAAATATATATAATAAACACATGTTTCAATCCCAAAACTATCACATTCTAAAAAATTACAAATCTACCTTAGGTGACCATAAATTATATTGTAGGTTTTACCAAACTCTGTTATTTGCTTTTTCGAGTTACATCATTAATTTCTAGAATTACAATTATTCAGATAATAACCCACGGGAAGGGCCGTTTTGTCTTTTTGCCAAACCTTTCTTTTGATTTACAGTCATTATATCTATTCATGGACCAAGAGACAACTGTATGAGATGCAATAGATTCTTAGTGAAAATTTACCAAGAACTTGTTTTGCTGTTAGGCGTATCTTTGGATCTGGCTCCAACATCTGGCGAACAAGACTCTTAGCAGTTTCTGAAATACTTGGCCAGGGTTCTCATTTAAAATCGATTTGGCCCCGAATAATGGCCTGTGCAGCCCCTTGTTCAGACCCTGCATTTAAATTTTTCAATAAGTCACGTGGATTGCATATGACTAGTATCTGAAAAAACATAAGCTTATACGTAATTATGTAAAGTATAGGTCAAAAGTTAAATCTATGCACATGTCATTAAAACTCAGATTACTTGCACAGGAATAATGTAACAAAATTGTAAAATTTGACTTGACAAAATATGCAGGACAAGGGGAGACAAAATAGGAAAGAGAGAGATGTACCAGCCTAGAATGGAGGAACTCCGCACAACAAAAATGTAAAGAATCACTCCAACCGTCTAAAATATTAAAAGTGCCAGTAAAATTTTAATACCGCGCCAATTGTAAAACCGACCGTCTAAAACCGACCATATATAAAGTTAACGGTCGGGTTTATTCTAGGTTAGGGTAAAAATAACGCCAGTTTCCCCCTTTCTTATTATTCTCTAATTAAACCTTAAAAACTCTCTCTTTTCTCCCTTTTCGCTCTTTTCTCTCCGTCAAAACTCAAGAACATGGGTATTAATGCTTTGATTCTACTGATTGCACTTGTGTTGCTGCTTAACTACTCATCCACTGCCGAAAATCCCAGAAAAATGAGGAATCTTCGAGCTCCAACTGGGTTTGCAAATGGGTTTCGAAAATGGGGTTCCATTGAGGTATCTACTTGTTTTCAAGCATGGTTTTTTCGATTTTACAACTTGTTTGATTATATTCTGTTTTTTAGATTAAATTGGTAAATGTTATATATGAATTGAATTGGTAATTAATACATGTTAAAAGTGTGTGTATATACATACGTGCATGCATAAGATTGTGTAATTGGTCGGATATATATTTTTGTTGAATAGTTGATAATTTACTTATTTTGTATATTAAAGTGTGTTACCATCATACCATACATGAGTTTGGAAGATTTTTGGTGCCAAATTTGTCATGAAATTGTTAAAAGAGCATGCCTTTTGTACATTTGATAGCTGCTAATGACATTGAAGATAGTACTAGGATATATCTTTAAAATGAGAAGGCAATGATCCTTTGGGATATTTTGGTGGTAGTCTGCAGTTAGTATGTAATTTGCTAATAGGTATGTATATTTAAATTGCTCATAGGATTAGGAATGTATATGTAATTTGCTCATAGGAATGCATATGGAATTAAAAAAGTTCAGTCCTAGTTCAGTTGCTCTGGACTTGATTTGTATGAATGTATGGATGAATGGTAGTGAAACCTTGTGAAGGTTAAGAGGCTTAATTGTGATATAGGTACAGGTCTTATTACACTCATTGCCATTTTCCTTCAAAACAAAAACATGATTAATATACATAAATAAGTATACAATGTTTATTCAGTCATTCAGGATTAAAATGAAAAATCAATGCTCAAGGTTTTATGATCATCAAGTCAATGTGAACACCATATCTTTTCATAGTTCTTAAAAGTATCAAGTTCTCATGCTCAGGTTCCCAGATATATACCTCTTCCAGTTACACCCAAGGTATCAAAATTGTTGTTATGTGTTACGTGGGATCTCAATTGTCAAACATTAATTAGTTTAGATTAGTAGTGAATAAATTATCTATGTGAGCTTTTCTTACTTTACATATTGTAATGCTGTAATGTTACAATTTTGTATGAGTGTAGTACTTGATTAAAAAGTAATACGACTTTTGATAGTTATCTACTAATTTTATCATTACTTTTGCCAAGTATCTATCAATAAAGTGATTTTGCCAAGTATCTTGTAGATACTTTTGCCAAGTATCTTGTTAATATTCTACCTCCGATCATGTTAATTCTTTTATGTTAAACATGCAGTGATTTTGAAATATAAATAAATAAATAGTGCAAGTGATGTTCAATCAGATTTTCTATCTTTACCTCCTTGGCATAACTCCTGTCTCTTACTTTGTAGGTTGTTTGGTGTTTCTTCTTGGTGTGTATGCTTGTTATCACTATCCCGACACTAATGGGTAGAGTAGGAGGTGATAAAGGCAAGGGAAAGAAGAAGGCAAGTGCTGCAAATACGAGTCGGCGTAGAAGAACAAGAACTAGCGGTCGTTTGAGGGACGAACCCGAAGAGGAGGATGACGAAGAAGAGCAGCCATCCAATGTTAATGAAGATGTAGATGAGGAAGAGCGGAGGCTGTTGGTTGTGCAGCAAGAAGCGGCACGGCGAGCTCGAATAATAGCTACCCCAATTCGACGTACACATTCAATCGGAATTTGGGGAAATCATCCGCCAACCCCTCATCCCATAAGTATATCGGATGGACAGTAAGTTTCCTTTCTAAACCAAGCATTACGATATTTTAACTACCTCCAAATTTTGTGAGTCATAAGTAAAATAGTAGTAGTAGTAAAATAATTTGGTTACATAATGTGAGTCATAAGTAAAATGGTAGTAGTAGTAATGTGATTTAGGTGTAGTACATAGACCCCTGTAATTTGAAAAATATCAAATACATTCTTAATGTTTAAGTTGATGGTTCAAAAAGGCCTTTCTAGTTAGTTTTTTCTAATTAACTATATTTAGAAATATTTTTGGAATTTGAAAAAAAACTTGAAATTGCTAGTTTTATAGTTTTTGCCTTATTCTCATCACTTAATTCGTCATTGTTATTGTTTATTGTAGTATCAAGCATCCGGTGGTTAAAAAAATGATCTTACAAATCATGAGATCAACGTGGCCACGTGGTTTGTTTACCTATAGGGATATTGTGGCTGGGAACCCAAAATGGATTACGGATGTGATAACCGAATTCAATGTAAGTCAAATACTATTTTATTTTCTTTTCAATTTAGTAAAAAGTTTAGATAATAGTAATATATATATATATATATATATATATATATTATGACGATGCTTGTTTTGTAGAATTATTGCACACACAAGGAGGATGAACAAACCGACCAGGGCGCTTATGAGAGTATTTATAAGCATGTTCAAAGTGAAATTAAGCACACCTTAAATGAGACGAAAAAAAAGGCCAAGGCAGATGCGAAGAGGTTGAACAAAACCCTTTTTGAAGTTAACCCGGGCATATTTGATGATGACTTTTGGAAGGAGCTTGTGGAGTATTGGAATGGCGAAGCCCATGGTCATCGCTCCGAAGTTGGTTCCAAGAACTGAGAAAAGATAAAGAGTTTGCATAGTGCGGGTGCAAAGTCATTTACGGAGATGGAAGATGTATGTATTGTCATTTCTTGGTTATCTTTATAAACTTTTTCATGTTTTGTTGTAATTTTTCTTTGTTGTGATTTATAGGAATATGTTGCCAAGGTTGGAAAGAAACCCTTCCAACCTTGGTGGTATAAGAAGACTCATTTGAAGAAAAATGGTAAACGTGTTGAGATAGATGAGCTTCCATGTGATTCGGATTTCATGACCGAGGAAAGCCGATTGATTGCAGTATAAATTTAAACCTTTTCCTTCCTAATATACTATATATATATATATGCTATTTATAATACTTTTAATATATTTTGTATAGGCTCGATATGCGAACATAGTCGAACGAAACCGGGATTGGTTTGCGAGTCAACCCGGCGGGGATGAAGAAGCCACTCATCCTCTACAATTGTGGCTTGAAGCAACTGCCCCGGGGTGTGCAAGACCCCCGAGAAATCAGCTTATTGGTTTTCCACGGATCCCGGCGTCCACTCTCATCCCGGATCTTGCGGCAAATTATCGGGCCCAACGTGTTGGTGGTGCAGGTTCTTCAAGCCAAGCTAATCAAGGCAGCGGATCGGTTATTCCGGATCCCCTATTCATCAATGTAGTGAGGAATGTCTTGAATGAAGCACAAGCAAATCCGGGCGCCTACCATACTCCACCAACCTTCGCACAAGTCTCAAATATCGCCAATGCCGCTTTAGAAATGCAAAGGAACCCGGAAATGGGTTCACAAGCATTTTCTAATGCTAATGTTGGTGAGGTAACTCGATTGGTTGGAGAAATCCTCCAATCGATTTATACCAAATATGAAAATGCAAATGCGGAGGTAAATAGGAATTTTTCAAGTCACTTTTTACTTTAGTTATTATTATAAATGTTAGTGTAGTTTTGAAAAGGAATTAAGTCTCGTCTCCTCTTATATTTAGGCGATAAGGAGGGCTCAAGGTGGTGCCGATGATGGGGGGGAGGACGGTGGAGGAGAGGACAATGGAGGAGAGGGCCATGGAGGAGGTGAGGGCGATGGACAGGATGGTGGTGGATACCATGATGATGGACCGTTTGAGTAGCCGCTTGTTAGTTTTTTAAATTATTGCATGTAAATTAAGTTTGCTATATTTTGGAAAACTCGCGGTTTAATGTATGTAGTTGGTTTTCATGGATTATGCTATTTGGTTAATTAAATGTGTTTATTTTGTTGGTACTGGATTGGTGGTGATGTTGGTTTTATGTTTTGGTTGTGTTTTTGGCAATAGTGTACAGGGGAACCAGAACTGCAACCCAAAAAAAAAAAAAATTGCAGAAAAAACCGAACGTTTACTCCGACCGAAGTAGCAAAACCGACCTTTTTTGACCATTTACTCCCAGTAAAACCGACCACATTCATACTATAGTGGTCGGTTTTATTTGGTCGGTTACAAAAAAGGCAAAAAATCCAGTAAAACCTTCTGGAATAAATCCGACCGTAATGGTCGGTTCTAAAACCGACTATTAATAATAAAAATAAAAAATAATTAACAATTAAATTTCATGCTGTGCCACGTGGCGTGGGACCCGGTCACGTGGCAGTGACACGTCACTGATGTGGGACCGCCACGCCAGCTGGGCCCCACGACACGTGGCACAGAGGCCTTTGGTGGTCAATGGCAGTCAACGGTTAAAACCGACCGTTTTTCCACAAAACCGACTAGGCTAAAATTGACCAATTAAAACCGACTGTTCACATTAAAACCGACCGTTAATCGGTTAAAACCGACCGTTGAAACGGTCGGAAATGGCTCTGTTTCTTGTAGTGTTTCTTGAAGTTCTTCATTACTCGTGGAACTCCAGCCACTATTACCCTAACTATACAAGCTATACCATACTTCCATTATAGTTTTCCTTTACTTCAACATGGAACAACTACAACTAAAAGACAGGCACAACCTAAAACAAATTAAGAAATTCAGATCAGAAAAGTATCCACCTAGTTAGTGTATTAATAAAGCAGAAATCAGGAAACAAGAGGTTGAAGTCCACATGCAGGAGTAATTACACCCAAAGCATATTCATGTGAAAGGAAGAAGTTGCAAGCGGCAAGACTAAAACCAAGCTGGAGTTTCTCAAGTCAAAACCTTATTATAAAAGTGCACACTAACCCCTAAATTTAAAAATAAGAGGACTCAACCACAAAGCTTATAGTACGATCATTTTGAATATGACATAAAGATATGCTGACTAAATGCATTATAGTAAGAAATAAAATAGTAGGAGGCATGTAATGAAATTTAAAAGAAACAGTAACCAGGTATTAGGATTTACCTGATTTAGAACATCAGTCAGAAGTTGATGAAACGCCAGTAATTGCAAGGCCTTTGGTCCCAAACCTACCTGCCCTGCCAACTTAGTTATACAGTTAAAATAGAGAAGGTAAGTCAGAAGCAGCCCAGGAACATAGTGTAAAAATTCCTGCAAAAGAAAAAACATCTATATTTAAATACCTACCCTGTGAAGGTCTGTGTCATGCATGATGGATTTTGGAGTAATTACATCTGATTTTCCTGGCAACAAATAACATTTCTTGACATATCATTATATCAAGACAAATTATTCAGTTTGATTTAGGCTTGTACTAGATGTCTCATTTTCATGTTTCTCGTCCACTCGTTACACAAAATAATAGTAGATGACCATTTCTTTGTGATTTATATCTATGCAGTTATCACACTTTTAAGCAAGGATGCCATATGAATTTGAAATAATTCATAGAACATATATTAAGCACAAAGGGAGGTTCTTCAGCAAGTGCGTCACAGATAACTATAATTCTCTATGAAGATAATGTCAGAACATATATTAAGCACAAAGTGTAGAAGACCGTATTAAAGAAGCAAAAGAAGATGATAGCCCCTAGATTGGTTCCTCCGCAAAATAATAAAAAAAAACTATCGTTATGCAATTATAGTTCGGTTAAAGGAAAATAAATAGGATAAAAATTGAATAGCCTAATTAACGGTCCAATGAATAGTGGGTTGATGTTAAAATTAGTTAACATACATAACTGCTCATCAAATAAGATATTGTTTTTTTGTTTAATTTTTTCCAGTGGAAATGCCTCAGCACCAGCTCCAGAAGCATAGAAGACACCAAATCAAGTACAATATGTTAATCCATATTTTAATCTCAGGTAGAATATCTATTTAATTGTCTTCATCTCTTAACTGGAATATTAAAGCTTGATGAATTCATAAAAACGACTTCCTTGTGCTTTCCCTTCTTACAAGACAAATTCAACATGCTTAGGAAATAGTCAAGACAGAGATATGGACACACTTTAACACATCTGGACAAACTAAACTAACGGTAGACGAGAAATCACTACAAGAAAAAAGGCCAAAACCGACCAAGCAAATCTTACCAAAAAAATTTGGTCGGAAATGATGTGTGCGGGGCCCAAGATCTATACACGTAAGCATCATTTCCTACCAATATTGGTCGGAAATCAAAACCTACCAACATTGGTCGGTTTTGATCAACTGTTGGTCGGTTTTGACTGTAAATTGGGTCAAAAAGTTGAATTTCCCGCTCACATCAAAGCCGACCAATATTGGTTGGAATTGATCAGTAGATTTCCGTCAAAAATTTCGTGAAAAAGTTGAATTTCCCGCTCAATCAAAGTTTTGGTTGCGTTTTGACGGCGAAAGGACCCCACCTTCCACTTCATAATCCCTCATATTTTAAAAGAAAAATAATTTTTTTTTGTCAGAGGCATTTCCTACTAATATTGGTCGGAAATGAGTGCATGCAAATTTTGGCCTTCCACGTCATCAAACTATTCCATCTTATTTTTAGATTAATAAAAAAAGAAAATTAATTTTATTTTGTCAGGGGTATTTCCTACCAATATTGGTCGGAATTGATCAGTAGATTTCCGCCAAAAATTTCATGAAAAATTTGAATTTCCCTCAGATTTTCGCCAAAAATTTCGTGAAAAAGTTGAATTTCCCGCTCACATCAAAACCTACCAATATTGGTAGGTTTTGATCAATAAATAAAATAAAAAATATATATAATAATATTGAGATATATGAATAAATAATAAGTTTATTATGAAATATTTTTATTTTTGTGTGAAGAAGCATAGAAAAAAAATTGGATGAAAAATAAATTATAAAAAATCAAAATCTTTTGGAAAACGAAAGAGTGTTAGAGATCGAAGTTTGAGTTAGGATTTTTACTTATGATTTAGGGATAGTTTAGGGTTAGACATTTTGAATTAAAAATAATTATTCTCGACGATCCAGCTATACGGATGTCAAGATCCATCCTTTCAAATGGTATTGCCAAAATTTTTTTTTTAAAAAAAATTATTTGGTTTGGTAATTTGACGGTCAACTAGTAGTTTGATTCGAACCCCTAAACATGGTTTCGTCCGGATTTCGTGTTTTTATTTTTTAAAAAATATTTCTCGACGAAACAAGCATACGGAGGTCAAGATCCATCCTTTCTAATGTTATTGCCAAAATTTCAATAAATAAAAAAATTATTTGATTTGGGAATTTAACGGTCAACTAGTAGTTTGACTCGAACCCCAAAACAGAGTTTCGTCCGGGTTTCATGTTTCGATTTTTTAAAAAATATTTCTCGACGAAACAAGCATACGGAGGTCAAGATCCATCCTTTCTAATGTTATTGCCAAAATTTCAAAAAATAAAAAATTTATTTGATTTGGTAATTTGACGGTCAACTAGTAGTTTGACTCGAACACCTAAACAGGGTTTCGTTCGGGTTTCAATTTTTTTAAAAATATTTCTTGACGAAAGAAGCATACGGAGTTCAAGATACATCCTTTTTAATGTCATTTCCAAAATTTCAAAAAATAACAAAATTATCTGATTTGGTAATTTGACGGTCAACTAGTAGTCTGACTCGAACACCTAAACAAGCTTTCATCTGAGTTTCGTGTTTCGAATTTTTAAAAAATATTTCTTGATGAAACAACCGTACGGAGGTCAAGATACATCCTTTCTAATGTTATTGCTAAAGTTCAAAAAATTAAAAATTTATTTGATTTAGTAATTTAACGGTCAACTAGTAGTTTGACTCGAACCCCTAAATAGGGTTTCGTCCGGGTTTCGTGTTTCAATTTATTAATAAATATTTCTCGATGAAACAAGCATACGGAGGTCAAGATCCATCCTTTCTAATGTTATTGCCAAAATTTCAAAAAATAACAAAATTATCTGATTTTGTAATTTGACGGTCAACTAGTAGTTTGACTCGAACACCTAAACAGGGTTTCGTCCGAGTTTCGTGTTTCGAATTTTTAAAAAATATGTCTTGATGAAACAACCATACAGAGGTCATGATACATCCTTTCTAATGTTATTGCCAAAATTTCAAAAAATAAAAAATTCATTTGATTTAGTAATTTAACGGTCAACTAGTAGTTTGACTCGAACCCCTAAGCAGGGATTCGTCCGGGTTTCGTGTTTCAATTTTTTAAAAAATATTTCTTGATAAAACAAGCATACAGAGGTCAAGATCCATCCTTTCTAATGTTATTGCCAAAATTTCGAAAAATAAAAAAATTATCTAATTTGGTAATTTCACGGTCAACTAGTAGTTTGACTCGAACACCGAAACAGGGTTTCGTCCGAGTTTCGTGCTTCAAATTTTTAAAAACTATTTCTTGATGAAACAACCATACAGTGGTCAAGATACACCCTTTCTAATGTTATTGCCAAAATTTCAAAAAATAAAAAATTTATTTGATTTAGTAATTTAACGGTCAACTAGTACTTTGACTCGAACCCTTAAACAGGGTTTCGTCCGGGTTTCGTGTTTCGATTTTTAAAAAATATTTGTTGACGAAACAAGCATACGGAGATCAAGATCCATCCTTTGTAATGTTATTTCCAAAATTTCAAAAAATAAAAAAATTATCTAATTTGGTATTTTGACAGTCAACTAGTAGTTTGACTCGTACACCTAAACAGGGTTTCGTCCGAGTTTCGTGTTTCAAATTTTTCAAAAATATTTCTTGACTAAACAACCATACATAGGTCAAAATACATCCTTTCTAATGTTATTGCCAAAATTTCAAAAAATAAAAAATGTATTTGATTTAGTAATTTAACGGTCAACTATTAGTTTGACTCGAACCCCTAAACTGGGTTTCGTCCGGGTTTCGTGTTTCAATTTTTTCAAAAATATTTATCGACGAAACAAGCGTACAGAGGTCAAGATCCATCATTTCTAATGTTATTTCCAAAATTTCAAAAAATAAAAAAATTATCTAATTTAGTAATTTGACGGTCAACTAGTAGTTTGACTACAACTCCTAAACAATGCCAAATTTAAAAAATTAAATAAAAATAGAAAAAAGGCCAAATTTTGAACTAAAATTCATACACACCCAAGTGGTCATACTTACTATTTGTGTGACGATTGTTATCCAACTTTCCCTAATTTTCTATTTTTTTGATTTTCTCCCATTTTTAACTAGTTTGTAAAATAAATTAAAAAATTAAATAAAAATAAAAAAATGCCAAATTTTGAACTAAAATTCGTACACACCCAAGAAACTTTTAACAAATAAAATAAAAAGAAAACCCAAAAATATAAAGATCGAGTTGTACGATATTTTAACAAAATTATAGTTAGTAAATTAAAAAAATATATTTTTTTTTCATTTTTTTAAGAAAATAGCTATTTTTAATTTTTAATCCTTAAAATATAATTAAAAAATATAAAAAATTTTTAGAGTACTTTTTAAATGTAAATATATAAAGTAATTATTTTTTTATTATTTTTAAGTTAATAAATTATAAATATAATAATTGAATTGTAAATAAATTATAAATATAATAATTGAATTGTAAACTTGGAACAAAAAATTAAATCAAAAATGAAAATTTAAAAGCAGCGGGTTTTTTTTTCAGTGAAAAAACTTTCCCCCTAAATGAAAACTTAGGTTAAACTTCCCCCCAAACTAAATTTTCTGGACTTAAACTTTTCCCCTCAATCACTCATTGTCTCATTCACCTAAACTTTCTCTCCATCGTACTCAAGTCTCTATGATCTAAACGAATTGAAGAACAAAATGAAGGGCGATTAGGCTTTAAAATTTTGGGTTCTCTTAGAATAGTCATTCTCTTTCCCCTTCAACACACTCTCGAACATCTGCCTGTCTCTCTATTTGATTGGAGGTTCGAGTTTAAAGCTTTGATTAAGGTAAAATTGGGATTTTTTGTTTGAGTTTTCATTTGGATGCATACATACAAATTGAGGCTTTTTATCTTTCTTTAAAATTGGGGATTTTTTGTTTGTATCTACTTGGGGCTTAATCTAAATCTCTAATTCAATTTTGGGTCAAGCTAATTCAGTTTGAGCCTGGCTAATTCGGATCGCGATTTATGTCTCATGGTCCGTACTTATATATATGTGACCATTTATATGTATAGGTATGTGTATGTAAGTCTATATCTAATCCTATCTTGTTTAATATGTTGGAGCCTAGAGTTTTTAATATATTTGTGTATATATGTATGAGTATGTGTATGTGACTGTATATGTTTTTGTGTTTTTTCGATTATGTGTTCAATTTGTTGAGCTGTCGGTTCTAATTGAAAGAATAAGAAAGCTAATACTAGCTCATGACATAGCTACTGAGAAGGAGCTGAAGGTAAATATGGATGTGTTTGTAAATTCCTTCATTTCAAACCACCTTATTTTTTCTATTGGACTACTTGACTTGTGGTAATGTTCATTAATCATAGTTTTGAGCAGTCCTGCTGTCTTTGTACGTTGAGCTCAAGATTACAATCGGTTGCTTATTCAGGATATAGAGAAGGAAAAGCCAGGGTATGAATTATGGTTACTTTCTGCGATCTTGGTGTTGTGTTGATTTTAGTTTGACAGTCCTAAAGTTTTTAAACTTTGAAGTTAGCAATCTGACAACAAAAACATTTCTGAGGTAAGAGCATTCTGATTACAGACAGCATATTTATGTTCTTTATGTGTAAATTGTAATGTTGCATACAGTATATCATTGCGGATTTCATATTCCTAATTGAGGGTATCTTATGAATTTGCAAAAGTTTTACCAGGAGTACTCAAGAAAATTCCACGGCATGCTAGAACCTTAATTCCCTTCTTCCCTACAAATATAATTATTTCGTTGTAATTGAGCATTTGCTGAGTTGATCAACTTACTTTGCCTCAGCCTTTAACCATGAAGTTTGAGTTCTTGGCTTGCTATCTTGCGGAGCTTAGCCTATTAGATTATGGTTTTCTTCGTATCAATCCATCAGTGGTTGCAGCTCCAGCCATCTTTCTTTCAAACTTTACACTCCAACCAGAGAAGCATCCATGGGTGAGATATGCCTCTCATCCATACTATATTTGTAATTACATATGCATCTAAATATTTACTACATTTTAATGTGATAAGTTTCTTAATTCTTATTATGACAATCCTATACGAGTGTATCACTGATCTTGTAATTTACTCTTGGTTTATTTAAAAATACAGGATTGCATATAAATTTGAACATGCTCTTAGGCTTGTAGACTATCAATTCATCCTTATTATATATTTACATGATTCATTGTACAGCTTTATGATTTTTAATTTTTCTATTTGCAGAGTAGCATTGCAACTATGCAGTGGTTACAAAACATCTGAGTTGAAGTATTGTGTACTTGCGCTTCATGATCTGCACAGGAAATACATTTGTGCTAGAACGAAGATCTACGAATTCAAGAACTATATAAGCAGTTTACTGTAGCAGTAGTTGGAGCATAGGTGGGGTGGATTATGGGTTAGTGTACGATTTGCGATTGAATTATGTAGTGGTTGATAGCTAGATGATATTGAAGTTGTCGGAGAGTTAGTACTAGTTTTGTTGGGTATTTGATATGTTTATCGGATTTGTAATGAACTAGTACTACTTTTGCGAATGTGATTGGATGTTTTTATCTATGATTTGATGTTTTTGTTGAATATGTATTTAGATTGGTAGGAATTGATTGGTAGGAAATACAAATTTACATGGCTTCTGTTATAAAACCTACCAAATTGACATACCTTCCGTTGGTAGGAAATAGTCATTGATCAAAGTCAAAAATGACGTGGATTGGTCCCACTTGACACGTGGATGACACGTCAACATTTGGGGTCCATTTTCAAATGATGTGGCATGTGACGTGTCTTGATCCCACGCCACGTGGCAGCCACATGGCATGTGGGGGGGGGGCCTTTTGGAAAAAAGCTAGCAATACCGACCAATAGGAATTTCCGACTGGAGCAATTCCTACCATTCGAGTTGGTCGGTTTTGACGGCATTTCCGACCAAAAAAGGGCAAAAACCGACCAATCACGTGGTCGGTTTTGGCCTTTTTTCTTGTAGTGAATTGACAAATATTATTTGGATCCTAACGGGAAGTAGGGAAATATATATAATAAACACATGTTTCAATCCCAAAACTATCACATTCTAAAAAATTACAAATCTACCTTAGGTGACCATAAATTATATTGTAGGTTTTACCAAACTCTGTTATTTGCTTTTTCGAGTTACATCATTAATTTCTAGAATTACAATTATTCAGATAATAACCCACGGGAAGGGCCGTTTTGTCTTTTTGCCAAACCTTTCTTTTGATTTACAGTCATTATATCTATTCATGGACCAAGAGACAACTGTATGAGATGCAATAGAGTCTTAGTGAAAATTTACCAAGAACTTGTTTTGCTGTTAGGCGTATCTTTGGATCTGGCTCCAACATCTGGCGAACAAGACTCTTAGCAGTTTCTGAAATACTTGGCCAGGGTTCTCATTTAAAATCGATTTGGCCCCGAATAATGGCCTGTGCAGCCCCTTGTTCAGACCCTGCATTTAAATTTTTCAATAAGTCACGTGGATTGCATATGACTAGTATCTGAAAAAACATAAGCTTATACGTAATTATGTAAAGTATAGGTCAAAAGTTAAATCTATGCACATGTCATTAAAACTCAGATTACTTGCACAGGAATAATGTAACAAAATTGTAAAATTTGACTTGACAAAATATGCAGGACAAGGGGAGACAAAATAGGAAAGAGAGAGATGTACCAGCCTAGAATGGAGGAACTCCGCACAACAAAAATGTAAAGAATCACTCCAACACTCCATATATCTATTTCTGGTCCACAGTTCCACCTAAGCACCTTAGGGGCCATGTAATATGGGCTTCCCACAATTTCAGAAAACTTCTCACCTAGAATCAATATTAATCTTTAATAACATCATCTCAAATATTATGACGCAAGCATATGGTCTTGTATAATTGATTAACTCACGATAAATCTACACTATTACTTGCTCCTTAGGAACATAATGCAATAACACGTACGCTATAGACCAGACCTGATAAAACCTAAGATCCTATACTGTGATGCCCTTCCGACCTGGGGCCTAGATCGAAGGGTCACTAACACATTCTAGATGCAAACACCCTAAAAGAAAATATAAATATAACATGCTGACTTGTAACACCCCGACTTCCCAATACTGAAAATTTACTTTTTATAATAAAAGAAACTTTGATACAGGGGAATTTTATAAAAATTCGGCATGAAGTATTCGTAAATCGGATTATCCACCTGTATTTCAACCCAAACCAAATTCCAATTGACAATTACAAATATAACTTAATACACCAACGATTCCTCACCGAGGATAGATTCCAGGTTATGGTATGAAACAAGAATCTAAACTATACAAATTATTACAATTTCTTTCAATACTCTGAATACAATTACTATACCGTCTAATCTGTAGATTAATTCCAATTCGTGCTTACCCGCTCTGGCTTCGAGATCTATCTTGTGTAGGCTGCCTCATTGTTCTTATATCTTGTAAGATGTAGACATCCACCCTTAATCCTAACTGAAAGGTTAGGGAAAATAAAGCAAGAGTGAGCCAACAACGCTCAGCAAGTGATCAATATAGTGAAACAACAATATTTCAATGATTCATTGATGAGCAATATCAATGACCAAACTATCTCAAGGGAATAACTCGATTTCTATCATAGCATAAAACATTCCATTTTTCTTTAAATCATAACCTTTTTCTAAAAAACGTTTCTTTCCATCAAAACATAGTTTTCATAAAACTTTTTAAAAAAAACATTTAAGTTGATTGTATTATTATCCTGATTACGAAAAATACGGGTGATTAGCCACGTAAAGTCCCCCTTCCTTTGAAATTGGGTTCCCAATTAGGCAACACATTGGCCTTTAATGCTGGACTGAGCACTCCCCCAACCTCTTACGCTAAAAAGAAATGCTGGACTGGGCACTCCCCAGCCTCTTACGCCTCTAATCTAAAGGAATCCGTGGAAAACATTTTAACGGAATTCCCCCACAACAAAATCTTTAAAACCTTTTAAAAATTTCACTTTTTTAGTCCTTTATACTCACTGATAACAGATCAGCCCAGTATAAGGAATTTTAAAAACATTTTTAATTAATCGTCCATTTTAATGAGCAACAATAAAAGATTTAGGGACAGTGAAGCATTCGATATAAGAAATCATAAATAACAAAGCAGTAAGATTAAACTAAGCAGGGTATAGTTCAGCACAATAGAATCATATATTAACAAGGAACATGATAAATTAAATAACTGAGCAATTATTTAAATTCTAGAAATTGAACAACAATTATAAAGAAAGCAGGGAATAAAGAAAATTCGAAGCTCAACAGAAGATTTAAATTACTGCTCTGGCTAAGCATTTAATTCAAGGATTATCAATTTATGAAATTACGCTGTAAAGTTTGAGCAACCAGAATAGATTTTAATAGATTAAAGTGAAGATTTAAGAAATTCTAAATTACTCAAAGTCTCACTCCTGTCGGCTAAGCACACATAGGCTTTAACTGCCAGAACCGGCATGACAATAATGAGTTTGAATAATTAAGAAGATCCCAATTCATTCTCGGTTTTAACCGTCACTGAGCAACACATGCCTCAACAACAGTATAAACCTCGAATTAGTTTACAACAATTCGAAGAAAATGTTCTTTGAAAAATATGAGTAAAGACGAGGAATATTGAAATAAATTAATTTTGAAAGAATTCAACACCTGAACAATAGGTAAGGAACATAAACAATGATAGAATAATTTGAGAATGAGTGTTTGTAAATTAATAGAAGAAGAATGTCACTAGAATAAAAATGAAAGGTATTTACACTAGCAACATGATTTGAAAGAAACATCGTATAATTAACAGAACAGGTTTACATTATTCAGAATAAATATGAAAGGTAAAATGGCTAGCAAGAAGGGATTTCAAAAGAACAAATAAATAACATAAAAGGTTTCACATCACTTGAATAATAATTGAGGTATAGTAAACTTGCCTCAATACACAGGATTTCCATTTCCAACATCTCAATTCTCTACTCATTTTACATCAGTCTCCACTTCTTTCTACCTTGGCCTTTATTCGATCACACATCCGTCTTTCCTCCATCACTTGTCAGCTTCTATACGAACACACTCGTCAATTTCGATAATTACCTCCTTCCTTAAGATTCCATTTACTCCCGTACTGGCTCAAAACTGGCCTCTGTCTGATACCTATACAAAGGTAAAGTACTATTTTAGTACGCATATAACCTTGATCGTCTATCCCTATTCTACCCGAACGCATCCTATAACGCTTTACAACTTGGCACATACAGCACATATTGATCATACTTGCGGAAATAGAGTAGTACAATCATATAAATCACATAAGAACTTAGCACATATTATTATCTTACAATTATAGTTCATATCACACCTATATCCTTTACACATCAGAAATCTTTATCCAAATACTCTCAAATTAGTAAAATAATTCTAATAAAAATTTAACAGCACCTCCTATAAAATATGTCCTAACCTGTTAGAATGAAACCAACCAATTCAGCAATCACAATATTCTTTGCTTTAATACCATCCACAACCATCTCAACCCACACCCACATATACCACTTATAATCTTTCCAATTATCAACG
>JAZHRN010000143.1:0-43098 GCA_036435485.1 Saposhnikovia divaricata | reverse complement strand
CTCACTAGCTTGATCAAATTCCTCACATGGCTTGTGAACACTCACCTCCTCTTGGAATTTGTCTTCTTCAATTATGCATGCAGTACCTTGCTCCAAGTCATTGTTATTTTCTGGAATTGCCTCTCGTATGGATTGCTGTTTCTCTTGTTCCAAGAAACTCAAAACTTGAGCAACTAGTGTCTCCATAGATTTGAGATTCTTCTCATGACCCTCTAGAAGCATCCTAATCTCCTTCCTAATCTCCTTCAAATCATCAACCTCATCTAACTGAAAAGTAGGAGTAGGTTGCTGATGTTGAAACTCTTCACTTCCAAAGAAATATGACATGTCTGGAACATCTTGCTCGTACTGTTGAGGATGGTATGGAAAATATGGTTGTTCCTCATTACTTAGAGGTTCAGATTGCCACGGGTCATACTCCTGCAGAAAATTCTGCCCTAGCTGCTGTTGAAAATCGTGGTTCTGCTGCTGCAGAAAATTCTGAGGATAGTAAGGCTGTGCTCCATATTGTTGACCTTGATACTGCTGATATGGCTGCAGAGGTTGTTGAATACCACCTTGGTTGCTCCAGCACTGATTCGTCTCATGTGCGCCCGCACATAGCTCACAAACACTACCCACCTGCTGAACTCCATAGTAATTTAGAAAATCCATCTTCAAAGTCAACGCTCTCTGACAAGTACCTGAAACGCCAACGAACTACACAAGAATAGATAAGTAACTAATCCGAGTCAGTGAACTCTAACGACCACTATTGACAAGCACATAAACCAAAAATAAACACCGATGATCCCCGGCAGCGGCACCAAAAACTTGTTTGCACTAAATCACGCAAGCGTACGTGGTCACAAGTAATATAGAATAAAGTTGAGTTCGTTCCCACAAAGATCTGGTTATGGTTTTAATTCAGTTTTTGTACCTATGCAACAATGTATGGTTATTATGCACTGCTAAGACAAATAACAAGATTTTAATTAACTATAATTAACTAAGAAACAAATTAATAAAACTAAGAATTAACAAACTAACAAGAATTGAATTCTAATTACGTCTGCAAGAGAAAACATGGGATCCTAACTTCATTAACTACTTCGCTTAGAGTTGATGCCTTTAATCAATGCATGTGATGGTTATGATATCTGATCAGACAACACGGAACAAGTATAAGCTACCTCTCGGTATACAAACACCAAACTAATCATACATCCACAAAAGAGATAGAAGATGAATAGACACCAATTATGTTTAGACCCTATATCTCTATAAGATTTGAAAACATAACGGTTGAAGAACAAGTTATCTATTAAGATCACATAGGGCAGCATAATATCTCTATTTACGCCACAAATCATGATGTTAAAACATCAACCTATCCTATGCTAGCATGGCAAGTTCTAAATCTCAAGATCCACTCTCGTTTAGCAAGAGATTAACAAATTAGATGTTCGCGACGCATCTAAATACATGAAACACAACCATACGAGGATATCAAATATACATCACACATAGATCTTTAAGCAATCAAGATACTAAGTTCCATAAATAAATCCGTTAGAATCCCATGACAACGATTAGTTCATAATTGAACCTCTCGTCATTATGGGATCTGATGAAACCATGATAAAAACAAAGTATGAAAAGATACAAATAAAACTAAGTAATTGATATGTAATGGTGTTCTAAATTACAATGGTAGGATGTGTTTATATAGGCTCTAGAAGTCTTGTCCACCAAGCAATTGCCTTTCTAGAGTTGGAATAGAAGATTGGCAATTTCCGTTCTTGAATGAGAATAGAATTGCAAATTCCATGTGTAGATCTGATTCTAGAATGTTCTAGCCGCCCAAAGCAATTACCATACTTATTAGAAGTAGGAATTATAGCAATTTCCTTGTCAAAGTTGAATTTCTGTAGTTCGGCACATAATACGTATCCTAAACTGATTCTGTTTTTAAGGAAAATTCGTAGCTGACATTTCTTCAATATTTCTGACCCGTTCCAGTTGTAAGTGGACATCTGGACCACTTTAGAATGATAGAGAATCTCGTTAGCTTCGCGTGGACTGTAAGATCGTCCAAAACGGACTTCTAGAACTCAAGATATGGCCAAAACAAAATCAGAAATTCTGGCTGATTTTTCACCAGCACGCCGCAGCGCCTGAGGCGCCGTTTGGGCGCCTGAAGCGCCAGCTCAATCTGCATAAACAGCTCTGGGGCGCCAATTAGGCTCCCGGCTTGGTCCCGATCTGCGAAAATTGATTTTTCTTCGATTTTTAAGCTTTTTCTTCCGTTCCTTTTGCATGAGCTTCCGTCTTTCATCCTTAATGACTTGTATACTTCTTGGGAGTTGACATTAGCCTCCATTCTTCATTCCATATCATAAATCAACTCCAAATAATGACGGAAACTACACCTTTAATCGACATTTCTTCAACCCTGCACAATTAAGAAAAACACATCAAAACTACCACAAACTTGAGGCCAAAGCAATCAATTTAAGCCGAATTAGAATGCTCTAAATGGATATAAAATCCATTTATCATTAAGTCAAGGAAATGCCAAGGGAATTTGGATTTTTAAACGATTTCGAAACCACTTGAAGAAAGAGGTATATTCGAGACGAATCGTAATTAGATGAATATGGAGACTAAACAACCAAGATTAATATTATTACAAGGATACACACTACATTACTAATAACCAAAATCATTAAAATCTTAATTAGAAAACCAAGAACAAAATCACATGATCATCCAACAATGACATCATTTCTTACATCACTTTCCACTAACTTTCCAAGGATTTATCTAGATAATTACTTGATAATTATCTTATAAATCATACAAAATATCTAGCAAGAACAATATAAAATTAGCCAACACAAAAATCTCTCCATCTTCTTCATCTTCTTTACATTCGAATTTCACTATTCATCAAGAAAAAAAAATTTCAAAACCCTAGTTTCAAGCAATCTAAAATCAAGGGAAAAATCATGGAGGTTACTTGAGAATATATAAAGACATCCACCAAGTTTCATAGCAAACAAGCATCATTTGGTAATGTAATAAAATCATCAAAGTTACTAGATGAATAGTAATGAATAGTGTTTTCCAAGAACTAACTTTGTTTTTATGGTTTCTTTAGTTAATCCAAGCTAGTGTAAGGTTGTTTAAGGATTTCCCAAGGCTTATTAATTGTGATTAAAGCTTCAAGAAGGTATAAATGTTCTTGCCCTTTTGTATTTATGAAGGATATTAGTTGTGTTAGTAGATATGTTGATATAAGTGATGAAATCATGGTTATATGTATGTGTATAAGTGATGGATTGAATATGAAAGTGTGGTGTGTGCATGTAACTATGGTTGGTATGATGACCACATGGTGTAGGGTTGGATATATGCATTGGATGTTGGATTTGGAGGAGTGAGATTTTGGAAAGTATGAAAATATAGCCGTTATAATGCCCGATTTTCGTTAAACCAAAAGATGCCCTGTTTCAGACACTGATATTCGTACGGTAGCATTCTGTCTAGGGTACCAAGTGACCATGAGATGATAGAGCTTAGTTCATAGATCGTTTTGATATAAAGTACGTTAAAATCTGATGAACGGTTTAGGAGAAAAGTCAGTTTTAGTGAAAGACGTTCGAAAACCAAGAAAACGTAATTGTATCAAATTTGAAGCTATAATTACCATATTTAAACATTTTTAAACGTTATAAAATTTTGGGATATTGTAGCAGGGTGGTCAGAGGACCATTACCAGTTGACCTTGCATTAAAATTCGGAATTGATATTTTCTGAGAATTTTTACAGTCGGGAGTGGTTATTAAGGGAAATGGTGGAATACACTAAAACTTTGATCGAGTTTAAAAATGATTAAGTTCTTGGAACTTTTGGTGCGTAAAAGCTATGTCAAACATATATTATGTGTCAAGGGTGTTATTGTATAAAGATTAGGTGATTAAGTAGGATATATACTAACGGTGATCCTTTCGTTTCTATAGAGACGGGAGACGAACACAGGATCATACCTACTCGCTTTAGAGATCCAGGCAAGATTTCTCCTATCTTTACTTTGGAAAATTATTTACCTTCAAAGAAAGATGATTTCATGGAATATATATGTGATCCTATTGTTACTATATTGTTGAGAATTTACTTCCTGATTTTGGGAATTAAAGAGAGATGGATATGGATATACAGATATGATTATGCATAAAGTGAACATGCTTTATGATTAAAAGAATATGAAAGAATGGTATCAGTTGTTATCTAGGGTTATATGATTTATAATATTATGTTTAAAATATTCTTTTTAAATATTTTGATTTAATAAATATTATTTGATTATTATTTACTATTTCCAAAAAAAAGGATGGAATATTTTATATATATGTATATAAGTGTACTGGATTCCATTAAATACAGAGAAGATGTCTGAGTCATAATCAGAGTATTATGGCATAAGCTTTAACAGTGATGACATATGTGAATGAAAGTGGAAATGGAAATTGAAAGGAAAAATGTGGAATGGTATTGGTATAAATGGAATACTGATTGACAAAACGGGGGGATTGCAACAAAAAGCGTAAGAGGCTGTGTGCGGCACGGTCCAGCACTTAATATTTATTACGGCCCAAGAGTTGCCGAAGGAGGATGTAGCAGGTAGCCTTCCTCCAGGGTTGATGACCAGGTGGGATCATCCCTTCTACTAGTAGTAAACAGAGAGCAGGTACGGTCAGGCGACTGATCATCGTCCTACGTATCTGGCGCTAGCAGATATCCCCAAAACTTAAAAGAAAGAATTGATAATGGTTTTCAGATCTGTATTCTGAAAAAGGAAAATGGTATGAAATGATGGAAAGATTGTTATATTATTTTTATATAATTGTTGTATAAAAAGGGAAATGGAAAGATTGTATTGAGAGATGATGTGCAGATGATATATTATGTTGAAATATTATGCTGAGGTGATGTAATGGTTTTTAATTATTATAGAAGAAAAACTGATATTATATTATTTTAGAAGAAAAACTGATATTATATTAGAAGAGAAGCTGATATTAGAATGCTATATATTTCTTTTAGTATAAAAATATTTGGAAGGAGTAGTTATCAAATAAAAATAAATTCTTTTTATAATAATTATGATTTGTCTTCTGTTTATTATACAGATATATTTATGTTTCTTTTGAAGCTAGTTTATAAAATTTATCTTGCTGAGCTATTATAGCTCACTCTTGCTATTTACTTATACAACAGCTAGGTCGCATGCCGATACTTCGCACTACACCCCGCAAGAGGGTAAGGGAAAGACGACCTTTTGAGAGAACGCTGGCATCTATCCCTGAGGTAGCGTATAGACAGACGGGTCCTAGTAGACTTATGTACATTAAGTGTGTAAGCTCATGTAATAAACTTTTGGTCGTTGAAATGCTTCCTGTAGAAGTATTATTCAACAATGTACTTAGTAAGATTCTGGGTTTGTAATAACTGTTTAACTCTAAACTTTTAATATTGTGGATGTTGTTCTCTGAGCATATGACTGGTGTGTAATGTTATAATGTGGGGTCTATTGTGTAAGTGTTAGCAAGTATTTATATTTCAACTGTCAAGTATATAATGTTATTAAATAGAAATTTGGACCGTGATGACCTGGATTCATGACCACGGATCTAGGGGTGTCACAGATGGTATCAGAGCTAAGAGTCACTCCACCGGGACACTTTATCTTTTTAGGGGATGAGTTGGAGGAGGACCCATCTGGGGATGCGGAGACAGAGTCCATTCCTCCCTCCCCACCAGCATTTGCACCTCCACCACCTCCACTTGTAGATGCACCTCCCCCAGCTGCTATACCCCCTCAGGCAGGTGATCCACTTCTAGCTATTCTATTGTCAGAGTACTTTGTCTTACAGGGACAGCTAGAGGAGTCCCGTAGGATGATAGATACTCTTTTACAGAGATAGGACAGAGGGAGGGGAGTTACTATTCCCGATGGTTTGTCTTTGGGCTTAGTTAGTATTGAGCTACGAGCACTCGGCGATATTAGGAGGTTGTTGGCAGATAGAGGGGACCCAGCATGGAGAGCTTAGATAGTAGACACGGTCACCTCTATGGTAGTGCAGATCAGGGATGTTGTCAGAGCGGCGTTACCATGAGTCGGAGTAGTGGTCTTAGTCACTAATCAGACTAGTCATCTCGTTGTTGTCATTTTGGGGATTATTTTAGTTGTTCACTGTCTTAATCCCAGTCTGATTAGAGGACTGCTAGTAGTACTTTTGTTATAGCATATTAGTATGTACGGTTATGTTTTGGGGTTTCGAACCTTGTACTCTATGATGTATAATATTAGTAGTAAAAGACGTTGTACCCAAGTTGTATAATATTTATGTAAATTAATGAAGTTTGTGCATTCTGTCTAAATTTTTACTGTATTTTAATATTATATGTTGAGATTCAAAAATATTGATGTATCTAAGGTGATTGACTTAATGAAAAGGTAAGAACCCTAATTTTTGGTAATATTTCCTTTTATTTAATATCTTGTGGCATTGTCAATATAGAACCTTTCTAGTCATCCCTGTTGATTAATAGAATTGATTGTCTGAGAAACTGCGTTGTTGCATTTATTATGTTAGATAAAAAGGAAGATTGTGAAGGCAGGAGTCTTATTGTTAGTAAGATTTATAAAACTTGGGATTTGAGAATGGTAAGAGTATTAAAGGATTTAGTAAGAATTATGATGAGGAATTATGGACATTCGAGGAATTTACACAATTAAGTACTTAAGGAATTATAGGGGAAATCTCTACGCGACAAAATATTATTACGAGAGATTAATTAAGATACGATACGAATTAAAGATTAAATGACGAGCATTGGTGGAAGAATAATGATACAAGGAGTAGTATTGCATGCAAGTCCCATGCAACCAAGTGGTTAGAAATCAAGCTAACTAGTTAGCAATTGGAAGATGAATAGTGTCTAGTTACTTGCTTTTTCAAAAAGAGAGACAAGTAGTACACATGCCCATGCTTGCTAGTACTTGCCTATACATACATTATATGTAACACCCAACATAACTTTACATCAATTATTCTACCAACACAACACAAAAACCAAAAACACAAACTCTTCCCCCCCTTGCTAGTTGCTCTCGGCCAAAGAAAAAAAGAGGAGAAGAAAAATTCTTCTTCCCCCTCTTCCATCACTCATAAATCATAGCATAAATCCTAGGCCATCTACATCATCTAGACAAGGTATGTTAGTAATTTCAAGCCATTTCATCCACCCAATTTCAAGTTATAAAATGTTAAAGATTGGGTGAATAGTAACCATGTTTGATTTTCTTTTAGATCTTGGATTGTAAGTGTTGTAGGAGACCATTTAAGGTGTTGTTGAGTTGTGAAAAGCTTATCCAAGGCCCCTAGGTGCTCAAGAAGGTATAAAAATCTCAAACCCTCTTGGTTATGTATTATTTATCATGTGTGGTAGTAGATCCATGTGTTTGTGAGCTAATCTTGGTTGTATATGTATTGGATGACATGGATCTTGAGTTTTGATGTTGAGATTGTGACTTTTATGATTATGGATAATATATATATCTCCATGAGTGTTATGAACCATGATCTAAGTGTATTAAGTGTTGGTTGTGTTGTGGAAGTGTGAAAAATGGTTGATCTAAGTAGTTTGTGCTTGCTGAGTTTTGTCCAGGAGCATTGACCTGTATTGTAACACGATTTTGAACCTCCAAATGTTGTCCCCTGATGTCCTACCATATATTGTTGGAAAGATAATTGAATGTAGTTTCTGGAAATGTAAGGTTCATGGCTAGGTGATGTATAGATTTTAAGTTATGGCCGGAGGAGTGAATTGTTTTTCTGGATTCCGGACTGCACTAAGTGACCCCCTTGTGAACCTTGTTTAAACCCCTAAAAATATATGTGGGATCATGGAAAAATTTGAGAAGCTAGGGAATGCAGTGGTGAACACCACCCAAAAAGAATTGGATTAAAATATGAATTTTTAGATTTTGGGTATAGCACACAGTATTGACAGCTTCAGCCCAAAAGTATAATGGAAGCCTTGATTCACTTAACATAGTACGTGCAGCTTCAATCAAGGTTCTATTCTTTCTTTCCACTACCCCATTTTGCTGAGGAGTTCTTGGAGCTGAGTACTGTCTGGTTATACCCATTTCAGTGCAGATGTCACTTAGAACTGCATTCTTAAATTCAGTTCCATTATCTGATCTTATAGCTCTCACTGGATACTTTGAGTCCAGCTCAATCAGCTTGATGTGATCAATCACTAGTTGTGGAGTCTCATCTTTGGAATTTAGAAACAAGACCCATGTGTACTTTGAAAAGTCATCAACAATCACAAGAGCATATCTTTTCTTTGACATTGACATCACATTTACTGGACCAAATAAATCCATATGTAGTAGTTGTAAAGGTTCAGTTATTGAAGATATGTCAGTGCTCATGTGAGTTGCCCTTTTTAACTTTCCTTTTTGACAGGCATCACATAGTCCTTCCTGGGTGAATTCCATTGGAGGCAACCCTCTCACCATTTCTCTCCTAACTAGAGAATTCATTGTTTTGAAGTTTAGGTGAGAAAGTTTCTTGTGCCATAGCCAACTTTCATCAGTAGATGCTTTATAGTAGAAACAGTTGATTTCTTCAGAGCTTTCAGTGTTCATATTGGCCACGTACAAGTTTCCTTTTCTAACTCCCAGAAGAGATGGTTGTTCATATTTTTTGTGTGTGACCAGACAATTCTTCTTGTTAAAGTAGACTTCAAATCCCTTATCACAGAATTGACTGACACTGAGCAAATTATGCTCCAGCCCTTTTACAAAAGATACTTCATAAATGATAACATTTCCTGCTTCAAGTCTGCCATATCCATCAGTTCTACCTTTGCTGTTATCTCCAAAGGTAACTACTGGGCTAGCTTTCTCCACCATATTTGTCAGCAGGGTTCTATCTCCAGTCATATGCCTTGAACATCCACTGTCCAAGATCCAGGTTACTCGATCAACCTGCTTAACACCCTGCAAAGACAAATGGATTAAACCTTCTTCGTAACCCAAATCTGATTGGGTCTAGAATACTTAAAGAATTGGCCTTTGTCAGGCAAAACAACATTTTTAACCTTAACACCAATTTCACCATTAGTCAACAAACATTTTACCCTAGTAACAGAATTGAAAATCTTTTATTTTATCTTGGGTATCCATGTTTCTTTAGCAGAAATAACATTTGTTTCATTGACTGGACATTTGACCTTGTAAACAGCCTTAGCAAAAGTTTGTTTAGGCTTTGGTACAAATGTCTCTCTCCTAACTTGAGGAGGACTAGCAGTCTATGATCTAACATTTTTGTTTCTGTTCATATGTTGTCCAGGAGTAGTCTTATCATTACATGCATGATTACCATTAAAGTAAGCAGACATGACATTAAAAGCACAGGACATACAATTGACAACTTCGCATGCTTTATGAGAAACATCAATAACAGGCATGGTATGCATGTCAGACTTATTATTGTTCCTTTTCAACTTGGTACCATTTAACCCAGTTTTAGGTGAACTAGTTGTCTCAACAACCTTGACTTGTTCCTTAACAGATTTAACATTATCAAGGACTATGCCATTAGCACTGTCCTCATTTCTCATTTTTTCCTGGATAACAATTGAAAGCATATTTGGTGGTTCAGCAATAGACTTCTAAATAGGGGTTCTTTAACATTCTTGAGCACATGTGGTATACCCCCTTCTTTAGCACTAACAAGGTTAGGAGAATTTATGCCCAAGGATCCAACAGCCTCGTTGTAGCCAAACCCTATTCCTATAGTTTGTTCTATAGCTTGTCTATTGAAGAACTCTTTAGAAACTTTACACGAATTAAAGCAAGCCCTAACTTGTGTTTCAAGTTGAGCAATTCTAGTAAGTTGTTTGGACACAACTTCCACTAAAGACTTATCCCTTTTAATAAGTAGTGTCATTTGCTCTTGTTGCTGTTCTTGGTTAACATGCACCTTTTTCAGCTCTAACACTTCATTTTCAAGATTAGTGTTTAACAGAACCAATCTAGAAATTTCATTCTGTGCATTAACCAATGAATCACCTAACTGATGAACCAAGTCAGAGTCAGTAAATTTTACCTGAGAATTAGAAACAGTAGATGAATCAGCATTTGCCACCAGAGCAAGATTTCCATATTCTTCATCTTCACTATCTGTGTCATCCCATCTTTTACCAGCAGTAACACAGGCTTTTGCAGGAATTTTCTTTTCAGGAGCAAAATCTCTCCTCTGGGCTTGTTTGGGTTTCTGACACTCAGTGGCAAAATGTCCAAGTTCATTGCAATTATGACAACGAATTTTGCTTCTATCAACAGTCCTAGTTTTATAGCCACCTCTGCTACTGGAGGATGAAGAACCTCCTCTCTGGAATCTGTTATTAGACTTAAACTTGAACTTTGGATTTCTCCTGAATCTAAAGTTGCCAAATTGCCTCACCATTAGTGCCATGGATTCATCCTCCAATTGATCAAATTATTCTAATGAGTAAAACTCACTTCCATCCTGAGTAGCTGGTGTCTGACCCTGTTCCACTTCAGTCTGCTCCTTGTCTAAGCTGCAAGGTCGAACAACCTTGATAAAATAGTCGTACAAAGACTCCGAAATATTTTACATAATATCTATAGGTGAAAGGTAATCTCCGAATAATATAAATCATTTGAAAAAGAATTTTAAAAGAATTAAATAAATATTCTAAGAATTTTTATTTACTCAATAATAATTACAAAATATTATTAACTCATAATATTGCTCGTAAGTAATCCTCGAATGAATATATGGAATTATTTACTAAATAAATCCCTCCTTAAATGAATATTCGAAATAATATTCATTAAATAATTAGACTCCAATAAATATTTAAAATAATATTCAATAAATAAGTCAAACCTTAAATGAATATTTGAAAATAATGTTCATCTAATATTTAATCTTCTAAATGAATATCCAAATAACATTCATTTAATAAATAATCTTCTAAATGAATATCCAAATAATATTCATTTAGTAATCAAAACTTTAAAAGAATAATCGAAATAATATTCCTTAAGTAAATAGAACTTCCAATGAATATTTTAAAATAATACATTAAGTACATAAAACCTTAAATGAATATTCGAAAGTAATATTCATTTAATAAATAACATTCTAATGAATATCAAAATAATATTCATTAAATAATCAACTCTAAATGAATATTCGAAACTAACATTCATTTATTATCTCTCGACTGAGATAATACTCGAATAACATTCCTCGAAATATTTCCAAGTAATTGATACTTTATGGAATATAATAATGTTTAACAATAACATTCCTCAGATAAATAATAATCTGTCGTTGGAATCCCTCCGGGTTTCCACGACTATCTATAACTCAAAATACCGACTCCCGGTCTATATTTAGAATGAATATCATATGCCCTTCGCTAAGGGTCTTACCAAAACAATCCGGCTTATTACTGATAAATCGTATCTAGTCTATAAGCCAATATCCATTCAGGGAACAAGTATCACAAAAACCAGAGTCACAATATAATTGGAAACAGGCATGCATGCGATGACATATGTAAAACAGAAATCATATACATATATTATCATAACAACAGGTTCAAAGGTTTGAACACTTGCCTGGTAGAAAGAAATGCTAAGTACTTGGTTGCTTCCTAATCTTGCTAGTTACTCTTGTAACTACATAGTTACTTGATCTCATCCACTTGCACATACTTGCATCTAGGTTCTCTGCTTGTTTCTTTGTTCGTTTATTGCTCAATTCATTGATCGTTCGAAAGAATATCCCAAGGATTTCTAGTTTTACCGGAAACCTTCTTAATATTTATAATACTATACTCCATCATTCTTAATAACTCTCGGATCCATATTCCTTAAATCCTTTTAATAATCTCTTAGGTCTTTCAGTGTCCAGGAAAATCTCGGGGAAAATAAAAGTGCTATTTTTCAGAATCCGACAGCTTTTACATACACTCTTTTTCCCCCTGGAGCACTAATACGAACTCAGAATTTCGTTCCGGGTACTTCTATATAGCGTCGTCTAATAACACTATGCCAAAAACGCTCATATGCAACGCCATGTTTACTGTTGCTTTAGGCCAAAAAAGCGTTGCATTAGACCAAATGCAACACCAGGGGGCGTTGCATTCGAGACCATCTCGTTAGACCCCATAATGCAACGCTTTTTGGCATCTAAAGTAACAGCAATAAGCGTTGCATCTGACATGTAATGCAACACCACAGCAAGCAAATGCAACACCAAAGAGGCGTTGCATTTGACATTAGATAAAAATTACAATTCCACGTCACTAAGTGGGTCCCACTAGCTTGCCACGTCATCAATGGGTCCAGCTGGCATGCCACGTCAGCAACAGTCCAGTTGGCATGCCATGTCATCATTGGTACAGGTGGCATGCCACGTCATCAATGGGGACCACTAGGATGCAATGTCAGCAATGAGGTCCACATGCCATGTAAGCATAGGGCCCACGTGCCACATCAGTAGTGGGTCCCACGTGCCACATCAGCAATGGGTCCTACATGCCATATCAGCAGTGGGCCCACAACATGTAATGCAACACTATATTTACCAAATGGAACACTATCATGTTCTTGAAATGCAACAATAAAATATCAAATGCAACGCTACAAAGTTCTAGAAATGCAACACTAAAAATATCAAATGTAACGCTTTAATTAAAATTTCTGCAGTATATAGTTTCATACATAAAGAAACCAATCCAAAACATTCTAACATACACAATCAATTTTAAGGCCCTAATAATTAAAAATATTATGGCTTGACGATTCTGGCAGCTCCACATGTATAGCTAGGACCTGGTCCTTTCTAGGCACCTTAACAATTTTGTTGTCAGTTCCAGCTTCACCAACACTAAGCTGGAATGAATTTGCAGAATTGAATGTGTCTTGCAGCGATGAGATAAGAAGTCCTCCCTTGCAGCAATTTACAATCTGCTGGTTGTACGGAGTTCCGGGTAGTAAATCAACAACTGTTGGATTCTTCTTACAACTATGTGGAACATTTACCCCATACTTTGAGCAATTTCCTTGCTCTATTGTTTGAGCACCAAACATGCACCATATTACCTCTTTTTTCACCCACGTCCATCCCGGTTCTTGAATATGATGAAATTTATGGGAGTTGAACATTGTAACAACAGCCTAGCCAAGCACAAACACAGCTGATTAGATACAAATAGTACAAGAATAGGTGGTATGAGAACTTCAATACATAGGCACAGAGCTTAAAATAGTTGCACAACAAATAAAAGAAAATGTAGCATGAGAAATTCATACAATTTTAAGCTAAAGCTGTGGAACCAGTCACTACCCTCTCTTACTAAGAAACAAGGATATTTAAGCAAGGATTATAGATTTATAGATAACACTGTCTATTCAGGGAACCAACAAGAATTGCAAACCTGGACTACGCCAACGAGGGGAGAAGAAGGCACGTCCCCAAATATGTGAATCAAGACAGTAGACATGGCCATAGATAAGGGTCGTATACTTGGTTTAACAATATGGAGACATACATAGTTTACAGGACCCTGCAATTGGAAATTACCGTGTTAAGCAGAGAAAAACTTTACTTCGCAAGTAAATTTCCAATAACTGGATATCAATGAATTATCAGAAGTTGCTTTCATTTAGCATGCACAAATAGATTTCAGTTTAATATAAAAGAAAAAACTTAAAGAGCAAATTGTCACTTTAAAGGAAATATACCTGAGTGGCAAATACTAAAAGTTCCCCAATTGCAAAAAAAGCAAGAAAGCCATACAAGCTATTAAAACAAAAGGCCACGAAGCAAAATATTGCCCCAAAAAATGTTGCCACTGAAAGAAGCTGCAAATATGAAAACAATATGAAGATCCTGATGAGGATTATACTTGCTAAATTAAAGACTATTTAAATAAAGTTTACAAAACTAATTACCGAAGGACACGCTCTTTTTTTTATTCAAATCAACAATTATCAAATGCATTATTACTATGTTAACAGCTTCACTTGCCAATGTGAGAGAAGATAGTTAAACAAACAGAAAATATATCAATCCTTAGACATGCTTTTACAAACAGGTCTTTCACACTAAAGACTGTTTATCACCAATGTCACCTGCACTCTTTATTCCCTCCCAGAGTGCCCGTATCAGACACTCAAAACTCAGACATGGGTACGGAGACATGCCACTTTTGGGATTAAAACATATATAAGTTAAAAACATTCCATCCATGTTAGACACCTAACAGCTGAGTCCAGGAAAAATAGTTCATCACAGTAGTATGTATGTGGCTCTGAGTGTGTAAGATTAGATTGATATATAAGAGCTTGATTCAGACTTCTCATATTCTTCTTAAAATCAAAAATCTTCAGATAAAATTTAATGTTCTGCCCTGAAGATTAAAATTGAGAAACTGATCGGACATATTTAGTTATAATTCAGGTAATAAATTCCCGAGTGGTGGTACACTCGCTCGCAGCCAAGTATTTTGTGCCAGGTGGCAATATACTCTGAGCCAGATTACTTTGCGACAGCAATGCGCACTTTTACATGTTTTTTTGACAGAAAGCCTTGTTTTTCTATGTTTTTTGTTAAATGACAGCAAACCTTGTTAAATCCAGTAACAAATATTATTACCTTTAAACCAAATGATATGGTATAGTCTCCTCTGCGATCAAATCCTTTTACTACAGTCATCTCATAAGATAGATACAAAAGCAAGTGATTACCTTAAATGCATTGGATATTGTGGCAGTCATAAGATCCAGGACAAAACCTCCAGCTAGCGTTCCAACTTGCCACATACAATGGTTACTCCTCCAAAAACTATATCAGCGTTGTTCTGAGAAAAAACAAATAGCGAGAAAGATAATTAGTTACCACTTTGTTTCCTTTCATTCAAAAATATTAAACCAGAGGATGAAACAGTTAAATTAAGATGAATAGAAGGCTCTTTCTGTATGTCCTACCAAAATTTAAATTAAACATATGTTTTCTTTAGAATTAGTTTATCTACTGCTTGTAAAGAGCTCACCATATGATAGATGTTATACCCAGCCTTTGGACCCCAATATGAATATGCCCCTATGACAAAATTTTAATCTATGTAACCTGAAAGAAAAAACAACAAACAGATATTAACAAAAAAGTTTTGATGATTTCAAAACTTACAATTAAATAGGAAAATTTGAAGAACCAACATCACGGAAAGTACCTAAAACATTGACGACATAAACCTTGTCGGCCAAAAGCACTTTCATATCTTTCAGAAATCTCGACAACTGAGCCATAATTGCACCTTCATCTTTTGAACTGTGATAAAACAAAATCAAACAGATTAAAACCCGCATATAAATACAAAACCATGTTTTTGTATTTAAAACATGTACTGGAAATGGTGAAATAAGAAGTTAAGTTGTAGCAGGAAAACAAAGATCCCCACCTTGAAGGTTTATAATTGTCGCTTAGAGAATGTAATCCATTTCGATTACCTGATAATAATCACAAAATAATCTTAGTGAACCAGTAACAAATATTGTTATTGACGACCATGTAGAAAATCATGAGATTGCTTTGACATGCTTGCCACTCATTCTTTCTTTCAATCAATAACAATAATAGATAAAGCATTCAAAGTTGAATCTTGAAAGAACAGTTAAACCGGATGTTTTAGAGCAAGAAAAGGGATTTAATCGAAGTAGAAGAAAGAAAAAGAAGGAGATGGGTTTGGTGCCTGTTTGAATAGAACGAAGAAGAGGAGGGGTGTTTGGTGTCTGTGTTTTAAAATCAAAATAAACAGGGAAATGGTCTTGGTTGTGTTGAACTGTGAACGAAGAAGACAGAGCAAATGAATTAATCCAAAAACCCTAATTCAAGAAACTCAAATTGGGGGAATTAATCCAAAAACCCTAATTCAAGAAACTCAAATTGGGGGATTTGTTGTTCTTAAGATTCAAACAAAGTAATGAATCTGGGTTATAATTAGAACACAAATCTGAAATTGTTCGGTGTTAGATTTGTGAATCGATAGGTTTGAAGTTTGAACCGAAATGTGTGTGGATATAATGTATGTGTCTGTAATAGGTAAAGAAAGAAGAGTTTAAGGTGAAAAGTAGAGCGGGATGTGAAAAGTATTGAGCGGGATAATTAGCCGCCTATTTCATTTCATTTTGTTTTTAACAAAAAAAATTATACGTGTAATGTGTGCTTTATTGATATATTTTTGTTAATATAATTAATTTTAATTATTGTACTTATATAGAATATGTGTAATACAATCAATCATAAGAATGTTATTATCTAATAGTTGGATCGTTAAACAAATAATTTAAAAAAATAGAATCATCATTCGGGACAAAATCGTTATATCTTGGTATCCGTACGTTTGGAACGTCGAAAAAATAATTTAAAAAAATAGATCTCTCATTCGGGAGAAGACTAGTTAAAAGGAAAGCCTACTTTGACCGTTATAAAACCAAACCAAATACATCTAGCAAATTTTTTAAAAATTACCACATCACTAAAACTGTTAGATTTTGACATCCGTACATTTGGAACGTCGAAAAAATAATTTAAAAAAATTGATCCCTTATTCGGGACAAGACTAGTTAAAAGGAAAGCTACTTTGGCCGGTTTGACCGTTATAAAACTAAACCAAATACATCTATCAAATTTTTTAAAAAATTACCACATCACTAAAATCGTTAGATCTTGACATCCGTACGTTTGGAACGTCGAAAAAATAATTTAGAAAATTAGATTCATCATTCGGGACAAGACTAGTTAAAAGGAAAGCCTACTTTGACCGGTTTGCCCTTATGAAACCAAACCAAATACATCTAGCAAATTTTTTAAAAATTTACCACATCACTAAAATTGTTAGATCTTGACATCCGTACGTTTGGAATATCGAAAAAATAATTTAAAAAAATAGATTCACCATTCGGGCCAAGACTAGTTAAATGGGAAGTCTACTATGACCGTTACGAAACCAAACCAAATACATCTAGCAAATTTTTAAAAAATTTACCACATCAATAAAATTGTTAGATCTTGACATCCGTACATTTGGAACGTCAAAAAAATAATTTAAAAAAAATCGATCCCTCATTCGGGACAAGACTAGTTAAAAGAAAGCCTACTTTGACCGGTTTGACCGTTATAAAACCAAACAAAATACATCTAGAAATTTTTTTAAAAAATTACTACATCACTAAAATCGTTATATTTTAACATCCGTACATTTGGAACTTCGAAAAAATAATTAAAAAAATGGATCCCTCATTCGGGACAAGACTAGTTAAAAGGAAAACCTACTTTGACCAGTTTGATAGTTATAAAACCAAACCAAATACATCTAGCAAATTTTTTAAAAAATTACCACATCACTAAAATTATTAGATTTTGACATCCGTAGGTTAGGAACGTCGAAAAAATAATTTAAACAAATAGATCCCCCATTCGGGATAAAACTAGTTAAAAGGAAAGTCTACATTGACCGGTTTGACCGTTATAAAACCAAACCAAATACATCTAGCAAATTTTTTAAAAATTTACCACTTCACTAAAATCGTTAGATCTTGACATCCATATGTTTAGAACATCAAAAAAATTATTTAAAAAAATAGATTCATCATTCGGGACAAGACAGGTTAAAAGGAAAGTCTACTTTGACCGGTTTGACCATTATAAAACGAAACCAAATACATCTAGCAAATTTTTTAAAAATTTATCACTTCACTAAAATCGTTAGATCTTGACATCCGTATGTTTGGAACATCAAAAAAATAATTTAAAAAAATAGATTCATCATTCGGGACAAGACAAGTTAAAAGGAAAGTCTACTTTAACCGGTTTGACCGTTATAAAACCAAACAAAATACATCTAGCAAATTTTTTAAAAATTTACCACTTCACTAAAATCATTATATCTTGACATCCGTACAATTGGAACGTCGAATAAATAATTTTAAAAAATAGATTCATCATTCGGGACAAGACTAGTTAAAAGGAAATTCTACTTTGACCGGTTTGACCGTTATAAAACCAAACCAAATACATCTAGCAATTTTTTTAAAAATTTACCACTTCACTAAAATCGTTATATCTTGACATCCGTACGATTGGAACGTCGAAAAAAAATTTTAAAAAATAGTTTCATCATTCCGGTAAGAGAAGTAGTTAATGCAACACTTCAAAACAGCAAATGCAACACTGTTGTCACCTAATGCAACGCTTTTGCCATGTCAGCGAATGCCACGTCAGCAATTGTGGGCCCCGCACTTGCCACGTCAGCATCTGTGGGCCTCCTGCCACGTCACCCTTGTGGGCCCCACACTGCCACGTCACCCTAGTGGGTCCTACAACTGCCACGTCAGCATTTATTAAAATTAAAAAATATCTAATGCAACGCTTTTAAATAGCAAATCCAACGCCTTTTTCACCTAATGCAACGCTTCTGCCATGTCAGCGAATGCCACGTCAGCAACTATGGGTCCCCATCTGCCACGTCAGTAATTGTGGGTCCCACATCTGCCACGTCAGCAATTGTGGGCCCCACACATGCCACGTCAGCATCTGTGGGCCTCTTGCCACGTCACCCTTGTGGGCCCCACACTGCCACGTCACCCTGGTGGGTCCCACAACTGCCACGTCAGCATTTATTAAAATTAAAAAATAGCTAATGCAACTCTTTTAAACAGCAAATCCAACGCTTTTTTCACCTAATGCAGCGCTTCTGCCACATTAGCAAATGCCACGTCAGCAAATGTGGGCCCCACATCTACCACGTCAGCAATTGTGGGCCCCACACTTGCCACGTCAGCATTTGTGGGACTCCTGTCACGTCACCTTTGTGGGCCCCACACTGCCACGTCACCCTGGTGGGCCCCACAACTGTCACGTCAGCATTTATTAAAATTCAATAATAGCTAATGCAACGCTTTTAAACATCAAATGCAACACCTTTTTCACCTAATGCAACGCTTCTGCCACGTCAGCAAATGCCACGTCAGCAAATGTGGGCCCACATCTGGCACGTCAGCAATTGTGGGCCCCACACTTGCCACGTCAGCAAATGCCACGTTAGCACGTGTGGGCCCCACTGCTGCCACATCAGCATTTTTTAAAATTAAAAAAATATCTAATGCAACGCCAGCTGTTAGTGTTGCATTATGTGAAACACCGTGGATCAAATGCAACACTAATTATGTGTAATGCAACACCAGTTCAAGTTCTGTTTCATTAGAGCCAAAATTTCATACCTAACGAAACACTTTCAGTGAAACACTTTCTAAAAGCGTTGCATATGAGCATTTATGGCGTAGTGTAATATTCCTAATTCCACCAAAACACTATTCATTCTTTATTCTTTACTTATTCTCTTAGGATTTTACAATTGTCCCTGATCTCTTTCGATCGTTCCTTAACCTTTTTACGGAACCACTGGACCAATAACAGATATCGATTTGGATGACATAAGAATAATCTTCTTCTTTAGAATTATCAAATCTTAATTCCCTAGGAGATAGATAATTCTTATCTAAATTGTCAACCAATAGTATTCTTCATGGCATATAAACATTTGAATCCAAATCTATTCCTTTCATTCATTATCTCAATCGTTACATCGTAGTCGTTATCACTATTCACCATTACCTCAGTACATAATAAAAAGTTTTAATTATATCCAAAATTTGGGGTTCTTACAAAGTTCATACGAAGACATTCAAATTTCGAAAAGAAGAATTTCAGAAAAGCTGAGGAAAAGGAAGGCAGGTCTGGGAAAGTGGACAAGTCCAAGATCAGATGCTATAAATGTGGTGAGAAAGGACATTTTGCACCTGAGTGCAAGAAAGCCAAAGCTGATAAAGGTCAAGCTTACATCACAAGGAAAAAGGACTGGGCTGACAATTCAGACTCTGAAGATGAGGTGAACTATGCCTTGATGGCAAATGCTGATAGTATCTCTGAAGCTACTGAGACCAAGGTACCTCACTCTACTTTAGCTTTTGATACTACTGATATATCTGAGTTAAGGCTCTTTCTTAAAAACTTGCATGTTAGCTACAGAGATCAGACTTCAGAATGAAAGAATAAAATCTGAAAGTCTAGACCTTAGAAAGAGAAATGACTATCTATAATTAGAATTAGTCCAGATGTTAAAAATTCAGAAAGAGAGAGATGATGCTATTATTGTTAAAAGTGAATTATTGAAAAAGCATGCTTATCTTGAATCTGAACTTGCTAAAGAAAGAAACATTATTAAAACTTGGACTAACTCTGGTAAAACTACTCAGATTATCATAGAGAATGATTGTTGGAAAGAAGGTCTAGGTTACACTGATAAAAAGAAAACTGCCAACCTAGAAGCTGAGACCTCTAAACCTGTATTTACTAAAAAGACTGCAAAACCCAAACTTAATCATATGAGGTTTGTACCAAAATCTGACAAACCAAAACAGGATGAAGTCAAATCAGTAAATATTAGTTTAATGTCTCAGAAACAGCTTAAACACAAGCTGAAAGAGTTAAAAAGAGTGAACAAGGTAAAAGAACCTAGGAAAAACAGAAGTGGAAAGGTAGGCATCAGTAAAAGCAATAACTATATGCCTATTCCTAATGCTCCTAGGAAGAAATGTCATAACTGTGGAAATCCTAACCATCTTGCTACTTTTTGCAGGAAGAATATAAACTCTATACCTCCTAAGTCAGGAGTTAAGAGTGGTTCAGTTAGGTTTAAGCCACAGAATCCTTGTTTTCACTGTGGCAGTATTTGACATTCTATTTATACATGCAAAGAGTATCATAATTTGTATTATTAGGCCGAATACACAATTAATAATCAATTTTGTATGAGAGATTAACAAGTAAAAGCATGCACTTAAAAAAAACTTCTTGTATTTCGAACCCTCTTCGTGATGTAAAACATCACAAAGAGCTGCTAGGTTACAATAAAGATAATTCGTTATCGATTCCCTTCTAGGGTTAACCTTTCTGTATTTATATACCATACAGCTACGATACAATCTCTAATTGATATTCCTAATAATCAGCTATACAATGATATCAATTACAGATTGTCACACGTCTCCTATGTCAACTCGATCTCTTTGATAGCTATCCAATCTTCAAAGATATCGCTTCCATAATTAATCTTCAATCACTGTTGAACAATAGACGCGCTTCCTCCAGACAGAGTTTGACAAACTCTGTCGAGCTTCCACCTGTCAGAGTTTACTCAAACTCTGACTGCTTCCAGCTAAACTCTGATAACTCCCTGTAACACTTAAACACTGATTAAAACACATCAATTATATTTAACATGTATTATGATTATTATGAACTTAAACCCTCTTTGAATAAATTCAAGATTGATTCTACATGTATAAATTCTGATAAAAAGAATGTTAGCACAAACTCTGATAAGACTTCTGCTGCAAAAGCTAACAAACTTAATAAGGTCAAAGGATTCAAGCAAGTCTGGGTCCTTAAAACTAATCATTAATGGTCTTTTTAATTGCAGGGTAACAGGAAAAATATCCTTGTTCTGGATAGTGGATGCTCAGGACACATGACTGGAAATAAAGCCCTGCTATCAGAATTTGTGGAGAAAGCTGGCCCAAGTGTTTCTTATGGAGATGGCAACATAGGAAGGACTCTAGGATATGGCAATATCAATCTTGGGAATGTCATCATTGAAACTGTAGCTCTAGTCTCAGGACTCAAACATAATATACTAAGTGTGAGTCAAATCTTTGACAGAGGTTATCATGTGGATTTCTTTGAAGAACACGGTGAAGTTGTAAGCAAATCTACAGGAAAAGTTGTTCTGAAGGGATACAGGCATGGTAACATTTATGAAGCCAAGCTTTCAACAAACTCTGATGGCTCTGCAATCTGTCTACTGAGTAGAGCATCAATTGAAGAAAGATGGGATTGGCACAAGAGACTTTCTCATATGAATTTCAACAGCATTAATGAGCTAGTGAAGAAAGATCTTGTGAGAGGATTGCCCAAATCAGTTTTTACTCCAGATGGCCTATGTGGCTCATGTCAAAAGGCAAAACAAAGGAAAACTTCATTCAAAAGTAAGACTGAATCCTCAATTCTTGAGCCATATCACTTATTGCATGTTGATTCATTTGGTCCAGTAAATATAATGTCTATTGGAAAGAAAAGATATGCTTTGGTTATTGCTGATGAATACACCAGATATACATGGGTATATTTCATGCACAAGAAAGAAGAAACTGCATCAATCTTAACAGAGCATGTCAGACAACTGGACAGAGGATCTAAGCATATAGTGAATATCATAAGGAGTGATAATGGCACTGAGTTCAAGAATGCAGTCATGGAAGAGTTTTGTAAAGAAAATGGAATAAAGCAAGAATTCTCTGCACCTGGAACTCCACAACAAAATGGAGTAGTAGAGAGAAAAAATAGGACTCTCATAGAAGCTGCAAGGACCATGCTTGATGAAGCGCAGCTGCCAACTTACTTCTGGGCTGAAGCTGTGCAAGCTGCTTGTTTCACACAAAATGCTACACTCATAAACAAGCATAGTAAAACACCATATGAGATGGTGAAAAATAAGAAGCCGAACCTGAAATACTTTCATGTGTTTGGATGTAAGTGTTTTGTTCTTAAGACTCATCCATAACAGCTTTCCAAATTTGATTTAAAAGCTGATGAAGGAATCTTTGTTGGATACCCACTATCCACAAAAGCATTCAGAGTCTACAATATAAGAACAAAAGTGGTCATGGAATCTATCCATGTGTCTTTTGATGATAAGAAGATAACAGGACTTGAAGATTTTGATGAACATGACCAGTTGAGATTTGAGAATGAAGAAATAAATGCTGATCTACAAAATTCTGATACTCTTTCAGACTCTATTGTTCAATCTATACCAGTAGATCAGACAGCAGCATATGTTGAGGGGGAGCAAGTGAACAATGAACCCCAATCAAGTGAAGAAACATCTACTACTAATGATTCTTTAAACTCTGAAAGCAACAGCTCAGGGGGAGCAAACAATGATTTTGGATCTACTAGTCACCACACTCAATACAATTATGAACTTGGGGAATCATCAAGATCAAATCTGCCAAGACAAATGGTATGGAGTAGAGCGCATCCCTTTGAACAGATCATTGGTGAACCGGACACGGGTGTACAGACTAGAAGAGCAACACAGAATGAATGCAATTTCGTAGGATTTCTATCTCAAATTGAACCTAAAAAGGTTGATGAAGCTCTTAATGATCCAGATTGGGTAACTGCAATGCAGGAAGAACTCAATCAGTTCGAAAGGTAGAAAGTTTGGAAGCTGGTGCTAAGACCAAAAGATAAATCTGTAATTGGCACTAGATGGGTGTTTAGGAATAAACTGGATGAAAATGGTATTGTTACGAGGAACAAGGCTCGATTGGTAGCAAAGGATTATTCTCAAGAAGAGGGAATTGATTATGATGAAACCTATGCTCCAGTTGCAAGGCTTGAAGCAATTAGGATGTTCTTAGCATTTGCTGCACACTCAAACTTTAAGGTTTTTCAGATGGATGTGAAGAGTGCATTTTTGAACGGAGATCTAGAAGAAGAAGTCTATGTTGAATAACCCCCTGGGTTCGAAGACAAGGAATTTGAAGGTTTTGTATACTTTCTCTTCAAAGCTCTCTATGGTCTCAAGCAAGCTCCTCGAACATGGTATGATACTCTCTCAATGTTCTTGCTTGAAAATGGTTTTACAAGAGGTATCATCGACAAAACTCTCTTTCATAAAAAGCATAAAAATGATATAATTCTGGTGCAAGTATACGTGGATGATATAATATTTGGTTCTACTAATGATTTGCTATGCAAGAGATTTGCTAAGCTAATGCAAAGTAAGTACGAGATGAGCATGATGGGTGAGTTGTCCTTCTTCCTTGGACTTCAAGTTGTTCAGAAGCCTGATGGTATTTTCATTTGCCAGTCAAAATACATAAAGGATCTTCTGAAGAAGTATGGGATGGAAGAAGCAGCTACTGCCAAGACCCCGATGCCAACTGCTATCAAGCTTGATCAAGACAAATCTAGTAAGTCAGTTGACATCACGAAGTATCGAGGTATGATCGGCTCTCTCTTATACTTAACTGCTAGTAGACCAGATATTATGTTCGCAACTTGTTTATGTGCTAGATTCCAGGCTGATCCTAAAGAATCACATCTGATAGCCGTGAAGCGTATCTTGAGATATCTTAAAGGTACTCCGAATCTTGGAATTTGGTATCCTAAGGATACGGGTTTTGACCTGGTTGGATATACAGACTCTGATTATGCTGGTTGCAAGATTGGTCGCAAGAGTACTTCTAGAAGCTGTCAGTTTCTTGGAAGGAGATTGGTATCTTGGTACAGCAAGAAGCAACACTCAGTATCTACCTCGATAGCCGAGGCAGAATACATTGCGGCAGGTAGTTGTTGTGCTCAGATCCTGTGGATGAGGAATCAACTTCAGGACTATGGACTCATGTTGGACAAAATTCCAATTCTATGGGACAACACAAGTGCCATTTCCATTGCTAACAATCCAGTTCAACATACCAGGATTAAGCACATTGATATCAGGTATCATTTCTTACGAGAGCATGTCATGAATGGAACTGTGGTATTATATTTTGTTCCCACAGATCAACAAATTGCAGACATCTTTACTAAACCACTGAATGAATCCACTTTCTCCATGTTAGTTGGTGAACTTGGGATGTTAAATCTGTCTAATTAATTTTGGATAATCAATAACTGCAATTTGTTATAAATTCACAGGTATTTTAAATGTCCATATTTTTAGGACTTGTGAATTTACATTGCATCCAGTCCTCATCTTATAGTTATCTCTATATTAATTGCCATGCTTATAAATGCTATCTTTTATGGTAATTAGTTACTAAATAATTGTGTTAATTGTAGCATAATTAAATAAATATTTTATTGACATATATCAATTAATGATATTTTGTTAATTTTATGTCTATTTAATTGTGAGTTTGTCTGATTATTGTGGAATAATTCTTGAATTATTGATTGATTATTTTAAATCCACAATAATTAGAAATAATAAGTGTGTATGTGTGTGTGTACATAGGCTGATAGGTTTCGGTGATAAGATGTTTTTTCGGCTGACAGGTTTCGGTGATAAGATGTTTTTCAGCTAAGTAGGTTGTTAGGTGAGAAATTATTGAGCGGTGTAATTTTTTCAAACATAACCTGTCACGCTCTCACCTAACCCACTAGTCCTTGAAATCTTATAAATGATGAGGTTTTGTTTGTGTTTAACATCATCATTTTTCAGATATACAGAGCATATACACATAATTGCTGAAAATTTCAAGCTTTGATCAGAAAGATCTCACAATCTAGCTGGTGGTTTTTTGAGCGGATCTCATATTCGTGTTATACGCATCATCCTTTATAAAAACTAACCCTTGTTGTTGAATTTCCTCATAAGTTTTGAAAATGGCATTGCAGGGAAGCTTTTTAATTGTTAAAGTTAATCCTATTTTCATTCAGCAAATCGAAACCATTCTTGATGAGCAATTTCGGGCTTGGACACAATTTCTGAATGAACATTCATTAATTCGCTATGCTTTAGTTACACCAGTGCAGCTTAACCATGATGCATTACATGAACTATATTGCAGTGCGGTTAACACTTCTGGACAGGACGGGTGTGCATTCACATATCGACTATTTGGTAGGTCGATTAGGGTCACTGAACGAGATGTTAATCGAATTCTTCATTTTCCTATGGAAAATCCCGTTTCTGATCCGACACCTGAACAGATTGAAATGTTCTTTCGTTTTATAAGGTACCAAGATGGTAATTTCAATACTGGTAATCTTTATAGAACGTTTCTAACCCAGTATTGGAATTTCTTCTTTCACACTCTTAACCATGTTTTTTCCTCAGATAGAACAAATCAAGATCAAATACCTGAATTTATTCAAAAAATAGGGTATGCGGTCGCCAATAATTTGAAGATTAATTTTGGAAAAATAGTGCTTGGTCAAATCATTTTAAAGATGAAACAATTGGGAACAAGAGATGTTGATGTCAAATGTCCATATCCAAGGTTTCTACAACTAATATTATATGATTTTTTGAATGATGAAGACAGGGCACGCTTGGAAAATGGTCAAAAGGTGGAATGTTCTTCCATGAAGATTAATGTAATTAATTACATAAGTAAAAAGAAATATACGGATGTGCCTACAGTCCTAACTGAATATCTAAAGACTGTCCCACTTCCGTTGTTACCAAGACCAGTGAGAGCAGGTATACGACAAGGTAATATTTCAATCCCTGCTATTCCAACCTCTGTATTCCCTGATGTGTCAGAGGAAATACAGTTTCTACAGCCCCTAGTGGCCATCTTACCCGACCAAGAGCAGGAAATCCCACCGACTCTAACACAGGTCGAAGAGCCCATTCTACAAATGCAAACACAAACACAACAAATTCCTACACCTCAATTGTCACTTAAACGACCATCCATCAACACTTTTGAGGGAGATAGTGCCTCAGCAGCACCACATAAGGAGTTAGTTACATCAGCCGCTCTACCTCATTCTAAACGGAGTAAACCTAATGAACCTGAGGTAACGGCAACTATTAGTGAAACAATTCCTCTTTATCCAATGAGTGAAAATGTAAATGATTTTGAATTGACGGGAGCAACTATCTTGAGTTCCATTTCACGGAACATAAGAGTGGTTGATGATCTTTCTAAAGATCAAATGCCTTCACAGGCATCCGAGGTGGAATTACCTATCTCAATAATTGCTGGTGAATCTTCCATTTTACGGAAAGATCCATCGGTAGGTGGTTCTTTTATGAACCAAGTGTCTTCACAGACATACGAGGGAAACTTGGGTTTTGTGCCATTTAATTGATTCAAGTTTAACCTCCCAGAGGGAAAATCTCTGGATCTCTTTCGAGATTTACCACTCTTTACCAGTGGTCGGCAACTCACTTCACGCGAGGACGGAAGCTCACGAACTATCATTTCACCATCTGTGACCTCTAAAACAGGGGCTAGGATGATTTCATTTGTAGGTACACATATCGGTGGAAGCTCTGGAAGAGAGTTGAGGGAAACACGAACAGAACATGTAAGTGTAACCCAAACCACTAAACCGAGTGAATATAGAGTGTTGAGTGAAATACCTGCAGAACGTACGAGTGAGCAACCTACTCAACCACATGCACCTGTAACCAGAAATGAATACAGCAGACTCTTTACACGAGTCCAAACAATAGAGAAAGAGTTGCCAAATATCTGTAAGTCCATTGTAGAAATAAAAAATTTGCAACTTATTCAACATGATGCATTCCAGGTTCAATTAAGTTCCATGGCAGCCCAGTTTAATGATGCAATCAACTCCTTGTTAAAGTCATCTTCGTCTAATTTACCAACTCCACATCCTACTACTCTGGAGGATAACCCAACTGAGGCGTAAGGGCAAGGAAAAGATTGTTGACACAGAATTAACTTTATTTTGGGAAAGGAAAAGCTAATGGGAGTATTAGTGCTATGTGGAAAGAAAGTAAAGGCAAACTTGAAGATATGTTCAGTCTAAAGGAATAATTGTCTTAAATTTGTTCAAATTTTAGAAATCTGGAAAATGTATATATGATCCAGAAATATTATTTACCTTTGTACTTCATTTTTTTTGTATCAGTTGAGTTATCCTCTCGGAATTTGCTTGTCAAACCCTAACAATCAAATAGGGGGAGATTGTAAAGCATAATGTAATGTAATATGTAATAAAGGACATATATAACTCAACTAGGATGAAAGATAAATAATATTAACTCTATACATGGATCGTGAAATTTGAAGAACAGGAATCAACAAGGATCAAGTTGCTGAAAGAAGTTCATTAACATGATCAAGCCTCAGTGACAAAATAAGATGTACAGATGATTCAGTTGAAGGGCCAAAAGATTCCAGTGATAAAGTTTTTATGGTTACACAATTCTTAGCAGTGTTCTTAAAGACATGATACGAAGACCACGAGTGAATGTTAGTCATCTGTGAACCAGACCAGTTGCACTAGGCGTCAACACTTCACAAAGGAATCGAAGTATCTAACTCAGAAAAATTGTTAAGAGATATGATTGAGTTTAGAGCAGTGTTGATATCCTCTAGTTAGTTGGAAGCTGAATATTTAAGGATGTCAAATTAAGAGGAATATGAATAGTGTCCGAAATTAATATTCATATAAATAGTAAATTACTATTCATATGAATAGTAACCAAAATTACTATTCATATGAACAGTAACTGAAATTACTATTCATATGAATAGTACTATTCATGTGAATAGTAACCAAAAATACTATTCATTTAACAAAGTAAAAGCAAAAGGTAAAAAACATGTGGGACCATGTTCAAATCAAGAATATTGAAAATCAACAATTCAGCAGAATTATTTGAAGAAGCAGCAGGCGGCGGAAGCAGAAAGAACGTCAGCAGTTACGTTAATTTAGCTGCATAGTAACTTTCTAAAATCTATAAATAGGCCTGTTGTATTTCATTTCAAAACACAACTCAACAAACAACTCTCTATTCTCTATCTTATATCTTCTCTCTGTAAGCTGCTAGACAGTCCATCTAGTAGGAAAGTCGGCTTATACCACTTTCAGGAAGTGTCGGGTAGAAGGTCCTCGTGCCTAAACTATCCTTAGGAGTGTTTGATTTTGTAGCTAATCCATAGGATTAGATTGTGTAGCAAACCTCCGGGTTTTATCTATTCAAAGATATTTCCTAAACATTTGTGTTATTTCGATTCAGTATTTTTGATCTCATATCCATATCAAAAATTGAAATATTTTTTAAATAACGTATTCAACCCCCCTTCTACGTTATTCCGGACCTAACACATTCAGTAAGACTTGTGTATAGGTCTTACATCCTTTTAATCTCCCAAGACATTCGGTAAGACATACTGCTTATGTCTTGAAGCTTTGCTTCCAACAGGATTCTTATGTCTTACAGCTTATTTTTCAATAAAACATTCGGTAAGACATGTAGCTTGTCTTGCAGGCTTATCCTCTTGTAAGACATTCGGTAGGACATGCAATTTATGTCTTATTAATTCTATTTTCAGATTTAAATGATTTTACTTAATCATTTAAATAAATAGAATTAATTTGCTTTAAATAATTATTTTGATTTAATTAATTTAATAATCAACTTAAGAAATAAATTAATTCTTGATGAATTAATTTATTAATTAAATTAACTACTTGATTAAATTAACTAAATGAGAGTAATTATAAATCCACTAGATGTCTTAATGTCTTCTCGAACCACTGTAATTAACATAGAATTACCACTGATTTTTCTGCTGACGTTCGATGTACTGTCTGGTTCATGAATGACTAACTTCAATGATGAATCTTTATTTCTAACTTTTAAATGTGGTCCTTTTCTTTTCTTCTCTCTCTTCAACCTGCTGTACTGTCTCTATCACTCTTGAAATCTCTGTCACATTAAATAAATCCATTAACTTCAATGCTACACTAAGGCTTGATCAGCTGACTGAATCTTCTTCCAGTGTAAAACATCAAAACTATAGATTGACTTGTTGATTTTTCTTCTGACAGATAGCATCTTCTGAGATTCCTGTGACAGTTAATATTATTTACTTATTACAATCTAATCTAAGTTGAGTTAAATCCTCGAACTACAAATAGGCTATATCATATGCCTTTCAGAGTGCACATGTCAAAGACGATGGACGTAGGGAAGAGTAAAGGTGGATCAATGGGCTTGAGTTATCCAAAGTTAACCAGGACAAACTACACAATCTGGGCAATGAAAATGATGGTTCTTATGCAAGCACACGGAGTCTGGGAAGCTATAGAACAGTCTGAAACTAAGACAGTTGTGGAAGACAAGGTGGACAAAGTGGCTCTAGCAATGATCTATCAGAGTATTCCTGAGGAAATACTACTTTCTCTCTCGGAAAAGAAACAAGCAAAGGATGCTTGGGAAGCAATACGGACCGTGTGTCAAGGTGCAGATAGAGCAAAGTTGTTAGCCCATCCCAGCCTCTATCCCAGGTCTTAGAGCCAAACACTGTGTCTAATCAAATCTCTAAACCTAAAGCCAGAAGCAAGTTGTTGACAAAAAGAGCTGATAGAAGAAGTGATAATGTGAGTGATCCCACAGCTCTGCCTCCACCAAAGAAGAGAAGAAACCTACTACTTGAGGCATCTGTTAGCCCATCCATTTCCTCCCAAAAGGACTTGGACATTGAAATGGCCGATGAACTGTTACTAATTTCATCCTCTCAACAGGATGAAATTATTGAAATTCGCCAAAGGGCCGTGGCACCTTGTACAGAGTCAAGCACACCTCTATTACTCACAATGGGGGAAAACATTACCTTAGAATCTGATGTTGTTAAGGACACTGAGCAAGGAGTGCACGATAGGATTGTTACAGAGACAGTGCCTACCATTGTTATGGTAGAAGAGCCTTCACAGGCTTCAGAGGGAAATCTTGACTCTCTGCCAGTTATAATAGAGTCATCATCTCCCCTCCCAGGAGGAACATTCCTGGCTCCCTCAAGGGATTCTTCACTCGCAGATTTATCTGGAGAAAGTGAATGGTAACTTGGTCATCCTATCACTGAAGAAATTCAGTTATCAAATCCAAATGAATTATTAGAGATGACTGAGGATTGGGAATTGCGAACTCCCATTGCACCACCACTGACCTCTCCAGAAGAGGCTAGGGTGATTTCTTTTGCAGGTACAGCTCAAGGAAAGGAGCTAGTGTTGAGTGATGTGAGGACCACCTTAAATATGAGTGAAACACATGCACGAAAGGAGAGTGACATATCCTTGAGTGAACATCAGGTGAGCGCACACACTGACACAAACACTTTGTCTCTTATAGCTCAAATAAAAGATCTGCAAAAGAAATTGATGGAAACTGAGGCTGAAAAACAATTTTTAAAAGCACAAGTGGATGAACGGTCTTCTTCTTCCACCTCTGTCAACAATCAGCTCATGATTATTCGTGACGATGTTCAGAACATAAAGACTACACTCACTCCAGCAATCAATACATTGATACAATCCAACTCTTAGGCATCTACAGAAAGAACAGATATTCTAAATGCTATTGACAGACTCTCTAATAGGGTAGATGAACTTCAAGTGGAAATGCATGTAACTGCTCAATCATATTCAACAACCTTTGCGAAACTTGAAGAAAAGTATGATTACATGTTTGAAGGACTTGATCATCTATACAACATTGTTAAACCTACTCATCATATCACACCAGAACAAAGAGCATATTTTGAAGACTATGATGATGATAATGAGGGGGATAATGATGAAGATAGAGGGCTTGACAGTCAAAGAAAGTCTGTAGAGGATTCCTCAACTAAGGGGGAGAAGTCTGGAGAAGGAGAGAAGTTTGGAGGAGTAGGAGGAAGTAAGTCTGGAGAGAAGTCTGGAGGACCAGGAGGAAGTAAGTCAGGAGGTCAAGGGAGGCATAAGGAGAAGTCTGAGAAGTCTACAAAGAGAAAAGAAAAAGCTGCTCATGATCAGGATGTATCAGATTTTGATTTCGATCTCAAGAATAGTAATTTTGAGGTACAGCAATTAAATGATATTGAAGAAGATCTTTCAAACTGGAAAGATGATCCTGAATTTGAGAAGGAACTTCAAGAGGAGAAAGCTGATCGTCAGATGAGACAAGCTAAGCTTGAGAAGACCAGACAGGTAGTGGATAAAAGATTGAAGCTGAAGCAAGCTGAAGATGCAGAGAAACAAAAGCTACATGCAATCAGTTACAAGAAAGAAAAAGAGATATTTAGTTAAAGATTGGTCCAAAGTGGGAGAGAGCAAGAGAAATTTTTGATTCTATTCAAAATACTGCTAATGATGATGAACGTTTTCTCCAACTACTTCAACAGTTTCAAGAGACCAATCCAAATTACTTGCAATATATGGATGCATTGATGCTGGAAATCTCGAGGATAGTAGCTGGGTTTGACAGATGTGCAGATCAACTGATAATTCAGATTGACTCTCGTACAATGGGTTCTCTCTATGTGTCACTTCAAATCTTTCAACAGAGAAGCTTGATTGAACTGTGGATTATGTCCCTAAAGGTAAAAAGGTTTTCTGAACTGAATATTTTACTTCATGAAAGACTTTTGGAGTTTGCTCAAAGAAATAGTCCACAAGTTATTCAAACTCCACATCATGTTAAGTTTCTCAAGGGTAATACACTACATTCTTGCTTCCTTGATTCTAAGTCGATGAAATTATATACTGCATCTCATCTGGTCTGGTTAAAACATATGCTGAGGACTACAGGATTCGAAGATAAAGAAAGTATCTTTGTTGCTGACATTATTCGATCATATGCTTTAACTGGATTTGAAAAGAAATATTACATGCTTCGGAATCGGCTATGGGGCAACCTTGGAATTTTGCCTAAGAAACCTAAAGGCCTTGTGTCAGATTATGAACGTGTACTTGACAAGGATTTGATCAAAACCTTGGATGATCAAGAACGATTTGACACAGAGAATATCAGAAGATTTCTAGAACAAGAAGATGAAGTTGAACCTGGAGAGATAAGGGATGAAGATACTTCAAAGTGAAGATCAGCTCTACATGTGATATCTTTAGGGCTTAGATAGGTCAAGATAGAAAATTGTATTATATGATCAGTCTAGAGGATCATCTATCTTGTATTTATCTTTTATGTTTGAATCTGGACAATGTTAAATATAAACCAGAACCTTTCTTTTATTTACTTTGTATTTAAAGTTTTATCTTTTACTAAGTTAAGTTGAGTTAGTTGAGTAATCCTCTAGGTATTTGCTTGTTATCTTCTAACAAACAAATAGGGGGAGATTGATAGGCATATGACACAGCCTATTTGTAGTTCGAGGACTCAACTCAACTTAAGCTTAGATTGTAATAAGTAAATAACTTTAACTGTCACAGGAATCTCAGGAGGTACTATCTGTCAGAAGAAAAACCCTAAAGTCAATCTATAGTTTTGATGTTTTACACTGGAAGAAGCTCAGATTGCTGATCAAGCCTCAGTATAGCATCAAAGAAGTGGATTTATTTCTAAGATAGAGATTTCTAGAGTGACAGGTTCAGACAGAATACAGTGAAGTACAAGAAGGAGAAAGAAATGAGAAGAAAAATGAATCACATTTTTAATGTGAAAATTAAAGGACAGTCATTGAAGTTAGTCGTTCATGAACCAGACCGTGCATGGAACGTCAACAAAATATTCAGTGGTATTCCTTTATTACTTTCGGTGATTCAGAAAAGAATTAAGACAATCCAAGGATATATAATTATTCTTCTTTAATTAATTTAAATCAAGTAGTCAATTTAATTAATAAATTAATTCATCAGGAATTAATTCATTAATTAAATTATTTATTAAATTAATTAAATCTGAATAATTATTATTTAAGTAAGGTTAAATTAAAATGATTATTTATTAATCAGTTTAATGTAAATCTGAAAAAATGAACTAGCAAGACAATTTGAGATTGTCTTGCCGATTGTCTTGAAAGAGTAAATCAGTATAGCAAGACAATCTGTGATTGTCTTGCCGATTGTCTTGGTGATGATTAATTCTGAATAGCTTTAAAAAAGAAGAATAAAAATCTGATTTGATTATCTTGACGATTGTCTTGACAGTTCAAATCAGATTGTCTTGATAATGATCAAAAAGAAAAAGCTTCAGACAGAATGATAATTTTTGATAAAGCAAGACAAAGATCTCAGAATTTGATTGTCTTGCCGATTGTCTTGGAAGAACCTGATTGTGTTGACGATTGTATTGCCTATTGTCTTGGCAGTACAAAATTGGTTGTCTTGGAAGAATAGATTGTATTGCCTATTGTCTTGACAGTTATATTTGAAGATAAAGAGGCAGTAAATGTTATATATGAAGACACAGACGAAAGAAGACTACACAGACAAGAATATTACATTCAACAAAGGCAGTTTACTCTCTTCTCTTTCATCAAGAACACAACCTGCTGGAGCAGAAAAATTCATAGAAAATCAAGTTCATCTTATTTTTAATATCTGATCTGATAGAACTTGTTTACTTGATACTCTTGTACTATTAGCGAGTTTTTACTATATCTTGATTTTTATTAACAAATCTAGAAAAATTCATGTCGAATTTTCTAATTTGTTTTTATTAACTAGATATAAATTCTGTACTGTATTTGTAACAAACCCCTCAAGTTAATATAATTTTATATTCAACTTGAATTTTGTTTCATTTAATTCCGCTCAAATTTGTCAAAATATAAATTAAATTATCCGGACAAATTTCGATTAAACAGTACTGTTTGTATTCAACCCCCCTTCTACAAACATATTGGACCTAACATATATTGTGGACAATCTAGTATCAAATGGGATACAGAATATTAGATTGTTAAATACGGTTTATATAATATAATAAGGTTCACAGCACAAGTGGAGTTGGACAATCCACTGGTATGGCTGTAGTATTATTTAGATTAGTTTATATTGACTAATAAATAATACTAGTATACTTTGTGTATATTGAACATGATCAAATTTAGAATTGTTCCCTTATACTGATTAAGAAGGAGAACTAAGATTCTATGTTATTATTAATGCTTAGGTTCTTAATCCCGATATAGTAATTGACACATGTATATTATTTACATGCTTTGATTTATATGTGAAATAATTCTTTTGAATTATATCAATATATTTTGGGGGATGGAATTATATACATGGTGAATATTATTTATAAAAGGAATCCATGTCTTGATAATATTCGGGTTAATGATGTCCCCTTGAAAGCTCAAAAAGATTTAATTATGTGAAACCCTGCAGGTGGATTTATTCCGGCATAATTAAATAAAGGTTGAGTGGATAATCAAGGATAAAAGATATTAATTAAATGAATTATCAGTAATTTATTTAATTAATGGACATGCGATATTTTAAACATGGGGAATTTAATAAGCAACTAATAAAGGAACCGATTTAATTAATTAAATAAATTACCGGAATTAGGTGGGTGGTGCAATATTAATTATTTAGTGGAGTTAATTAATATTAATGATAAAGAGCTTGGCCCAAGTTATTATTAGAAGGCCCGACCTAATTTACTCCTTGATCCCTATTGTAGCCTATAAATACTCATTATGCCTCCAAGAATAAGGGTTAGGAATTCTAGAGCTTGGAGGCTAAACCTTGGAGGATCGAAGGCCACACTTCGTTCAAGGGAGTAAGGGAATACAATAGAAGATCGTGGATTTGAATCGTTTGCGCCGTAGCGATTAAGGTAAATCTTCTAAACCCCCTTTGTAATCATTAATCTAGTTAAACACAAATCACTATGATCCAAAGGGACCAACAGTACGTTCATAAGATGCAGCATTTTCATTCATTTCTTTGTGAAGCTCATCCACTTTCATAGATAAATTATCAATAGCAATCAACATGTCTGATCTTTCTGAAGATGCCTGGGTATTGGATTCAAGTAGAGTGTTTATAGCTGGAGTGAGTGTAGTCTTTAAGTTCTGAACATCATCTTTAATCACAATGAGCTGGTTATTGACAGAGGTGGAAGACGAAGACCGTTCAACCACTTGTGCTTGAAATACTCTTGCTTCAGCTTTGGTTTCCTCAAGTTCCTTTTCTAGCGCTAAGATTCTTTGATGCAATGAGATAGTGTCAGTGTGTGTGCACTCACCTGAATGTCACTCTGAGTTTCACTTATCTGATGTGCATGTGTTTCACTCAATTTTGAGGTGATCCTCACATCACTCTCAATTTCCTTAGCTCCAGAAGGTGTACCTGCAAATAAAATCACCCTAGCCTCCTCTTGGGAGGTCAGTGGTGGTGCAATGGGAGTTCGCAATTCCATATCCTCATTCATTTCTGTCATCTCATTAGGATTTGATGTCTGAATTGCTTCAGTGACAGAAAGACCAAGTTGCCTTCCACTTTCTCCAGTCGAAACTGCGAGTGGAAACTCCCTTAAGGGATCCAGGTATGTTCCACCTGAGAGGGGAGATGATAATTTTATTATAAGTGACTCAGAATCAAGATTTCCCTCGTAAGCCCGTGAAGACTCCTCTGCCGTAACTATGGCAGGCACTGTAACCAGCCCTATGTGCTCTCCTCTTTGAGTGTCCCTATCTTCATCCAGTTCTACATGTTCTCCCATTGTTAGCAATAACAATGGGGTTATGCTTGACACATTACCAGATGCCATGGCCGTATGGCGAATTTCAATGGAATCATCCTGTTGAGAGAATGGTTCCAGTAACTGTTTATTGGCCATTTCAAAGCCCATATCCTATTGGGAGGACATGGATGAGCTTACAGTTGCCTCAAATGCAGTTATACTCTTCTTTTGTATAGGCAGAGCTGTGGGTACACTGATTTCATCACTACTTCTCTCACTTCTTTTAAAGGGTAGTTTCTTTCTAGTTTGAAAGGTTTTGAGAGTGTTTGACTTAGTATTAGGCTCTATGACCTTGGATAGAGGTTGTGGTTCTACAACCCCTTGGTCATTCCTATCAACCACTTGGGTTCCAGAAGTAGATTGAGAGACAGAAGTAGTTTGAGGGATAGAAGGCAATACCTGATCAACAGTAGTTGCAGATGTCCTAATAGTAGTGGGTTGAACCATTTGATGTTCAAGTTATAGGACAGGCTGTTAAGGAGCAGGTTGCTGAGGAGCTTGTTACTGAATAGCTTGTTGCTGAGGAGCTGGTATGATTTGCTGAGGTTGCTGTTCAGGTATGACTGGCAAATCTATGAATTTTGCCAAGTATTGAGGAATCTGCACTGGAACATTTAGAAATTTCCTGCTAGTGTCTAGGGTAGTGAAATATTTCTTAGTTTGTTTCCCAGACACTATAGGTCGATCTTGATTGAAACATGCTTGATCCGCAACAGGGATAAGATGGTTAAAAATTAACATTAAAAACCTGGGGTAAAAACAAGAAACCTCTTCCCCCGCATCAAAATCCCTTCTAGACTTAGAAATCCGATTAACTAGCATACTCCATATCAAAGTGCCAAAATCAATTGTGCGATTGTGAACAATTGCATAACCAATATTCTGAATAGTTGAAGTAAGAACATGAAAGTTACCTCTTCTGGAGTTGGAAAACACTTTGGAGATAGTATCAAACAACACATCCCATTCTTGAACCAAGTTACTTTTCGACATGCTGCTTAGATTTATCTCCGTTTGATAGTGAATGTTTGTGAAGAAACTGGTCAACTCAGCATTTGATGGTAACGCTACAAAATTCTCTGTTGGAAAATTTAACACGGTACAGAGGGTTGATTTATTCACCACGTGCTGTGTGTCATTAAAAGTAAAAGAGAATGAATTTAAGTCACCACACACCACAGCGGTTGTGCACATCACCCTCAGAGGTCCAACCTTCAACGGAGTATCTAATGTTATAGCAGTGCTAACTAACAAATGTTCATTCAGAAATCGGATCCAAGGCCTAAATCGTTCATACGAGCAACTCTCCGGATCAAAATAACCAACTAAATTATGCTTAACTATCTCGAAATTATCAGCCATTTTAACAAATACACAAAAAATTTTTTATATCCCAAAAATTTCAGAAAATAAACCGAATTTGAATTTTTCAGAATTAATAATTAATTAAAATTAATTAAAAATTTGAATTAATTCAAATTTGTCAGAAAATTCCCAAATTTTAGTATGATGATCTCCTAATCACTGTGAGCACCAATCTATTTTTAGATTTTTAAGAAAATTTTTTTAAGGTCTTGAATCGTTAAAAAAGTCGATTGGGTTTTTCAAAATCAAATTTTTCGAAACTCGACCAAATCGAGTGATATATGGATCGAAAGAACGGGCTTATCACGATCTGTTGAAATTTGGTCTTAGTTTCAATGAATCGAGCAGAAATTCGATACAGTGATGTGTGTATATGTATGTATATGTTCAGTTCTTGGTGTAAAAACACGCAAGTGAGAGAGACAGACTGATAAGACATACCGAAAATAAGACGTACAGTTAAAAAAACAAAAAAAAATTGAACTGATAAGACATACGAGCTATGTCTTACCGAATGTCTTATCAGTTTAAAACTGATAAGACATACCGAAAAACTTATAAGACTTAAACAATATACAAATTAAAATAAACTATTATACTAATAAGACAAACGAACCATAAGACATAAGAGCTTATGTCTTACCGAATGTCTTATTAGGCAAAAACAAACGAATGTCTTATTTAACAAAAATAAAACAAACTTAATAAATTTAAAAAGAAAGAGAAAAACTATCAAGACAAATAAACTCATAAGACATAAGAAATTATGTCTTACCGAATGTCTTAACAGTACTAACTAATTAGAGACTAAACTGAAAGAAGCAAAAGTCTAGTAACTAACTTAGTAAAATGCTAAATAATTTACATACAGCTTAATAAGATTTAAATCTAATTTACATATACCTGAATGATTTACAAAAATTATTAGAACGACCAAAGGATGTCCCTTAAACGGAAACGAGTCAATAATACCAAAAGGACAAACACTACAAATTATTAAATAAAGTATTAACTATCTACATAGGTATTCATAGTAAATTAATAAATCTATATATTTTCTAATAAAATAACTTTCTAATAGAAAATTATTTAAAGAGAAAATATGATTTATTAAATCATCACAAATATTCAAAAGTGACTTTAGAATAATGACATTTTCAAGAAAAATAGATTTCTCACAAATTACAACTTGTAAAATTTGAGAAAAATATTATTTAGAGAAAATGAATTAATATAAAATTAAAAGAAGTAAGTAGGGATATATTAAGAAAATAATGGCAATGTTTTGAGAATTAACAAACAAGAAGGTAAGTTGATAAAATAATTATACAAGTGATTTTAATAAAAACAAATGTTAACAAAACAATCAATTATAAATTATTAAAGAGCAAACCTCAGATACTAACTAGTTTAATTAGTAGGACTATTTAACATACCCAATTCACTAACAATTCTGGTGAATATGGATTCGTCAAGAGACTTAGTAAAAATATCTGCTGTTTGTTCTTCCGTGGGTACAAAATGTAACTCCACGGTACCATTCATGACATGCTCTCGGATAAAATGATACCTGATGTCGATGTGCTTGGTCCTCGTATGCTGCACAGGATTGTTGGAGATTGCTATGGCACTTGTATTGTCACACAAGGTTGGAATATTGTCAAGTACAAAGCCATAGTCACGTAGCTGATTCCTAATCCACAAGATCTGAGCACAACAGCTTCCAGCAGCTATGTATTCAGCTTCAGCTGTTGAGTTGGAAACTGTTTATTGCTTCTTGCTGTACCAGGAGACCAACCTACCACCTAGGAATTGATAACTTCCAAAGGTGATTTTTCTATCTACAACACTTCCTGCATAATCTGAATCTATATATCCAACAAGGTTAAAACCAGATTCTTTAGAGTACCAAATACCTAAGTTAGGGGTACCCTTAAGATATCTAAAGATTCGTTTAACAGCAATGTAATAACCCTAACTTCAGAAATGCTACAGTGATGACATGAATAGTAAAATTTGAGGATTTAGGGAAATGGTATGTAGGTACACTATAATTGAAAGAGAAAATGAGTAAACAGAAACCATATTAGTGTTGTACAATGAAAATGAGTTACTCGAAACGAAGACGGATTTCAGAAATTCCTGAATATGGATTTTTGAGGATTTTGAGGTCGAATGAGCTTCTATTTTATTAGATATTAAAGAGCATGGAAATATTAAAGGATTTATATATTGAGGAATTAGTGAATTTAGGTTAAACCAAGGGATTATTAAGTCAAGGAAATGCCAAGGGAATTTGGATTTTTAAACGATTTCGAAACCACTTGAAGAAAGAGGTATATTCGAGACGAATCGTAATTAGATGAATATGGAGACTAAACAACCAAGATTAATATTATTACAAGGATACACACTACATTACTAATAACAAAAATCATTAAAATCTTAATTAGAAAACCAAGAACAAAATCACATGATCATCCAACAATGACATCATTTCTTACATCACTTTCCACTAACTTTCCAAGGATTTATCTAGATAATTACTTGATAATTATCTTATAAATCATACAAAATATCTAGCAAGAACAAGATAAGATTAGCCAACACAAAAATCTCTCCATCTTCTTCATCTTCTTTACATTCGAATTTCACTATTCATCAAGAAAAAAATTTTTCAAAACCCTAGTTTCAAGCAATCTAAAATCAAGGGAAAAATCATGGAGGTTACTTGAGGATATATAAATACATCCACCAAGTTTCATAGCAAACAAGCATCATTTGGTAAGGTAATAAAATCATCAAAGTTACTAGATGAATAGTAATGAATAGTGTTTTCCAAGAACTAACTTTGTTTTTATGGTTTCTTTAGTTAATCCAAGCTAGTGTAAGGTTGTTTAAGGATTTACCAAGGCTTATTAAGTGTGATTAAAGCTTCAAGAAGGTATAAATGTTCTTGCCCTTTTGTATTTATGAAGGATATTAGTTGTGTTAGTAGATATGTTGATATAAGTGATGAAATCATGGTTATATGTATGTGTATAAGTGATGGATTGAATATGGAAGTGTGGTGTGTGCATGTAACCATGGTTGGTATGATGACCACATGGTGTAGGGTTGGATATATGCATTGGATGTTGGATTTGGAGGAGTGAGATTTTGGAAAGTATGAAAATATAGCCGTTATAATGCCCGATTTTCGTTAAACCAAAAGATGCCCTGTTTTAGACACTGATATTCGTACGGTAGCATTCTGCTTAGGGTACCAAGTGACCATGAGATGATAGAGCTTAGTTCATAGATCGTTTTGATATAAAGTACGTTAAAATATGATGAACGGTTTAGGAGAAAAGTCAGTTTTAGTGAAAGACGTTCGAAAACCAAGAAAACGTAATTGTATCAAATTTGAAGCTATAATTACCATATTTAAACATTTTAAACGTTATAAAATTTTGGGATATTGTAGTAGGGTGGTCAGAGGACCATTACCAGTTGACCTTGCATTAAAATTCGGAATTGATATTTTCTGAGAATTTTTACAGTCGGGAGTGGTTATTAAGGGAAATGGTGGAATACACTAAAACTTTGATCGAGTTTAAAAACGATTAAGTTCTTGGAACTTTTGGTGCGTAAAACCTATGTCAAACATATATTATGTGTCAAGGGTGTTATTGTATAAAGATTAGGTGATCAAGTAGGATATATACTAACGATGATCCTTTCGTTTCTATAGAGACGGGAGACGAACACAGGATCATACCTACTTGCTTTAGAGATCCAGGAAAGATTTCTCCTATCTTTACTTTGGAAAATTATTTACCTTCAAAGAAAGATGATTTCATGGAATATATATGTGATCCTATTGTTACTATATTGTTGAGAATTTATTTCCTGATTTTGGGAATTAAAGAGAGATGGATATGGATATACAGATATGATTATGCATAAAGTGAACATGCTTTATGATTAAAAGAATATGAAAGAATGGTATCAGTTGTTATCTAGGGTTATATGATTTATAATATTATGTTAAAAATATTCTTTTTAAATATTGTGATTTAATAAATATTATTTGATTATTATTTACTATTTCTAAAAAAAGGATGGAATATTTTATATATATGTATATTAGTGTACTGGATTCCATTAAATACAGAGAAGATGTCTGAGTCATAATCAGAGTATTATGGCATAAGCTTTAAAAGTGATGACATATGTGAATGAAAGTGGAAATGGAAATTGAAAGGAAAAATGTGGAATGGTATTGGTATAAATGGAATACTGATTGACAAAAAGGGGGGATTGCAACAAAAAGCGTAAGAGGCTGTGTGCGGCACAGTCCAGCACTCAATATTTATTACGGCCCAAGAGTTGCCGAAGGAGGATGTAGCAGGTAGCCTTCCTCCAGGGTTGATGACCAGGTGGGATCATCCTTTCTACTAGTAGTAAACAGAGAGCAGGTACGGTCAGGCGACTGATCATCGTCCTACGTATCTGGCGCTAGCAGATATCCCCAAAATTTAAAAGAAAGAATTGATAATGGTTTTCAGATCTGTATTCTGAAAAAGGAAAATGGTATGAAATGATGGAAAGATTGTTATATTATTTTTATATAATTGTTGTATAAAAAGGGAAATGGAAAGATTGTATTGAGAGATGATGTGCAGATGATATATTATGTTGAAATATTATGCTGAGGTGATGTAATGGTTTTTAATTATTATAGAAGAAAAACTGATATTATATTATTTTAGAAGAGAAACTGATATTATATTAGAAGAGAAGCTGATATTAGAATGCTATATATTTCTTTTAGTATAAAAATATTTGGAAGGAGTAGTTATCAAATAAAAATAAATTCTTTTTATAATAATTATGATTTGTCTTCTGTTTATTATACAGATATATTTATGTTTCCTTTGAAGCTAGTTTATAAAATTTATCTTGCTGAGCTATTATAGCTCACTCTTGCTATTTACTTATACAACAGCTAGGTCGCATGCCGATACTTCGCACTACACCCCGCAAGAGGGTAAGGGAAAGACGACCTTTTGAGGGAACGCTGGCACCTATCCCTGAGGTAGCGTATAGACAGACGGGTCCTGGTAGACTTATGTACATTAAGTGTGTAAGCTCATGTAATAAACTTTTGGTTGTTGAAATGCTTCCTGTAGAAGTATTATTCAACAATGTACTTAGTAAGATTCTGGGTTTGTAATAACTGTTTAACTCTAAACTTTTAATATTGTGGATGTTGTTCTCTGAGCATATGACTGGTGTGTAATGTTATAATGTGGGGTCTATTGTGTAAGT
>JAZHRN010000142.1:0-248831 GCA_036435485.1 Saposhnikovia divaricata | reverse complement strand
AATAGCGAGCTCATGTTCTAGCAAAGCCTGCATGTTCTATGTCAGAAATAGGAGAGTGGTATACCACTCCTCCTACTTTCCTTAGTCATGTATTATCTTTGTATTATCTTTGAATATGTTCTAATGGAATGCAAGTGCAATTTTTCCTCAAAAAAAAATATGTAAGCTTAAATAGGCAGCAAGGTAGTAAATTCAAAAGTTGCAAAGAAAGGTTATTTCTGTCATGTTAAAATGTGAAAATAGTAATATTAATCATGGTTAATTCAAAATTGTAAACAAAACTAAATATAGGATATATTTATAAATACAATTATAAATGGGATATATTCCTAAATTAGTTTTTCAAATGGGATATATTAGAAAAAAACCCTAAAATAAAAGTAAATAAAAATAAACTTAGCGAGTGTACTAGTAAATACTATTTTTATATTAACATTTATTCTAATTTAAAGTATAAATAATGTAAGTTATATTCAACAATAAAAAATAGCAATATACCTATTTTTGTAAGTATATTTATTAAAAAAAAATTGATGCACTTTATTTGATGTATTAAAAAATAGATTTTTGAAAATAAAAAGTAATAGTAACTATATTAATAAATCGGTGATGTTCTTTTAAATTATAACAATTTTATAAAATTAAATAAAATAAATTTTTTATTTGAATATTATAAAACACCTTACATCAAGAAATAAAAATAATATACACATCACAACTAACACATTAACAAAAAAAAAAAAGAATAAATGAGAACTTTTTGTTAGTTTTATGTTTTTCACAAGGAGCCACTGTATCAAATTTAAAACATAAAATGTGGCCACTGATTTGCAAAAAATGAAGTATAGTCCCCAAAATGAAACCAGGTGACAACTTTGGCCACCGAAATGAATTATACTCTTTTTTCCCTACCATCTATTATTCGTCCATCATATGCAAATAGGGTTAAGGGGTAAAAATGCCCCTGTGTGGTTTAGCCGTTGGATCAGATACACCCCTGTGCTTAATAATGGATCTAGTAAGCCCACTTTGTCATATGAATGGATAGAGCTGTAAACGAACCGAGTCAGATCGAGTTTCTACCGAGTTCGAGTCGATCCCGAGCTTTTTCTAACCGAGTCGAGTCGAGCTCGATTATCTTAACGAGCTTTTTTTTCTTGCCGAACTCGGGTTCGTTAATGACCGAGTCGAGTCGAGTCGGTAACGAGCCTACCGAGTCGATCCCGAGTTCGAGTCGAGTCCGAGTTTTTCGATTTTTTTAATTTTTTTTTTAGGCTTATTTATTTATTTCTTTTGGGCTTATTTTTTTAAAAGAATTTGGCAGCAGTTGTAGGAACACAAGCTAGTTAGGAAAAGATACAAGCTAGTTATAGCCTAACAAACAAACAGAAAATCTTAAAACAAGGAATACCAATATAATAATTTAAAATTTTAGATTAATTTTCTAAACACAAGAACCTCACAAAACTAGATATATATATATATATTATTGTTAATATTAATTTTATAAATAAAAACTTAATTAAAACATTAAAAACTAAACTAGATATATATATTATTGTTAATATTAATTTTATAAATAAAAACTAAAAGTAAACATTAAAAACTAAAAACTAAAACAATAAAAATATATATATTTTTGTATTTTTTTTTGTATTTCTTACCGATTACCGAGTCGAGTCGAGTCGAGTACCGAGTCGAATCGATTACCGAGTCGAGTCGAGTCGAACAACCAAAAAACTCGACTCGACTCGTTAAGCTTAACGAGTTTTTTTCCCTTGCCGAACTCGAGTTCGTTAACGAACCGATCCGAACCGAGTCGGGTTTTTACCGAGTCGAGTCGAGTCGATCCCGAGCTCAGCTCGGTTCGTTTACAGCTCTATGAATGGATCAAAGGAGCCCCTCTCCGTTAGAGTTTTTAACTGACGTTAATATAGTGTTCCAGAAATCGCTAGGCGGTCCAGGGGGTCGGGGTACTGCCTAGCGCCTAATCGGGTAGGCGGGGATTAATCGGATGGATTAATTGGAGCATTAATTGGTTGTATTTAAATATTATTTTTAATATTATATTTATTAAATATTTTTGCCAAATATTTTTGCCGATTTTTAAAGTTTTCAACATTTTTTATCGATTTTTGACCGCCTAGACCGCTTTTTGACCGCCTTTCAACCGATTTTTGACCGTCTACGCCGCTTTTTGACCGCCTAAACCGATTTTATCCGTTTTTTGGCCGATTTATACGAAAAACCGCCTAAATCTCCGCCTAACCCCGCCTCGGGGCGTTTTGATGGCGCCTAGCGCCTAGGCAGCCTCCTAGGCGCCGCCTCAACCGATTTTTAGAACACTGGTTAATATATGCCCCGGTAGTTTAAAGATATAACACACGTACATGTGAAAAGAAAAGAATGAGACTTACAACTTCAATCTCTTCTCCTCCAGATCAAATGAAGTAAAGAATTAATAGGTATTAATTCATTGTATGTGGGGAGTAACACCCTCATGTGATAGACATGTTGTCAAGATGATAATATTTGGCTAATGAGAATATTTGGCTGCTAATAATGTAGCACCAATGTGTATTTTTCATGCCTATAGTAGTTTTTATAGTATAGTAGTTGCAACTTGCATTGGTATATAAGGAGAAGTGCAGGGGCAGGGAGTAGATATGAGATATCCATGGCCATATGTCGTCATTTTTTATTATTAATCATTATATATCATTATAAAAATCGAAGAATATGTATTCTGTAATGAATATATACATTTGATGATTGAAAAAAAAGAAAAAAAAATCGTTACTCAATTAAGAAGATGACTTCATAACATTGAATCAAAAAATTTTATTTAAAAAGTTTACAGGCAACAGATTCAAATCGAAAAAGATCTAACATATTTTGGATCTTTTGTCGTCGCTCTGGCACTACCCGAGGAGTGTTGGAAACGTGTATGTATATATAAGAAGAAATTACAATTTCTTTTCTTTCTCTCACCCAAGAGCTTCAGCTCTTTCTTTCTCTCTTACGTACACTTCAGAGTATTTTTCTTGGTGTGTTTTGTTTACAATACAAGCAGCCCTTTTATAGGCTTGAACAAACAAAAGTTTACATCATTGCTTACATCACATAGCCTACCATATTTGATTTCAAAGTTCAAACTTGCCTACATTATATGACTTATTTGATTCACATGCTTGCAGCTTTTGTTGAATTTAGAGTTTGAAATTCTAACACTCCCCCTCAAACTCGACTCTGCATTCCGAGCTTTTCTTTCATTTTATGAAACACGTCCGGCTTCAATGGCTTCGTAAATATATCCGCTAAATTTTCTTCAGTTCTGCAGTGCACCAACTCCACAATTTTGTCATTCACCTGCTCTCGTATGAAATGATATTTGATGTTGATGTGCTTGCTTCGACTGTGTGACACCGGATTCTTTGCAAGTGAGATAGCAGATTTGTTATCCACGTATATAGAAATCGGATCCTCCTTTGTGAGATTTAACTCGCTCAATATGTAGCTTAACCACATAGCTTGACACGCGCACGCTGCTACTGCGATGTATTCTGCCTCACATGTTGAGAGAGCAACTGTCGGTTGCTTCTTTAATGACCACGAAAATATCGCCGAACCGATATGAAAAGCATATCCTGAAGTGCTTTTCCCGTCATCCAAATCTCCACCATAATTACTATCTGAATAGCCAACTAATTTTGAATCTTGAGAATGCGTGTAAAACAAACCATAATCAAGTGTACCTTTTATGTACCTCAAAATTCTTTTAGCTGCCATGAAGTGATCTTACTTCGGCTTCTCCATGTACCTACTAACCAGTCCAACTACATACATGATATCTGGACGAGTGAAAGTTAGGTACCTCAGACTTCCGACCAAACTTTTGAACAATGTCGTTGAATCAATTTTGAGCTTTATGCTCATTTCTGCTGGAGTGCTCACCGGCTTGCATTCTTCCATTCTGAACTTGTTTAAAATCTGCTCGGCATATTTTTTCTGAGACATAAAAATCCCATCTTTGCTTTGCTTCACCTCGACTCCAAGAAAGTATGACATTTGACCAATATCTGTCATCTCTAATTCATTAGTCATAACCTTCTTAAAATCATCGAACATACCAGGGTTGTTTTCGGTAAAGATCATGTCATCCACGTACAAGCACACGATCATAATATCTCCCCCTTGATTTGTTTTTGTGCAGAGTGCATGTTCGTACGGACTCTTCACAAAACCATTTTTCTGAAATTATTCATCAACCCTTGTGTTCCATGCTCGCGGGGATTGTTTCAACCCGTACAGTGCTTTCTTTAGCCTATAGACTTTATTTTCCTCGCCTTTCTGAACATATCCAGGTGGTTGCTCGATGTAGACTTCTTCTTCAAGATAACCATTCAGGAATGCTGACTTCACATCCATCTGATAAATCTTCCATTGGTTCTGAACTGCAATTACTGTAAGAAGTCTGATGGTATCAACTCTTGCAACTGGAGCGAATACCTCATCATAATCAATGCCATGTCTCTGCTTGTAGCCTTTAGCCACCAACCTCGCCTTGTATTTTTCCACTTCTCCATCTTGATTTGTCTTGGTTCTATAGACCCATTTAACACCAATTGCTTTGTGTCCTTCTGGAAGACTTGAAAGCTCCCAAGTATCATTCTTCTTGATTGCGCCAATTTCTTCATCCATGGCTTTGTTCCATTTGCTTTCTTCAGAAGCTTACTCAAATGTAACTGGATCACATTCAGCCATCAAACAAAATAAAGAATAATCAAAAGATGTTTGTACCGGACTTGTTGCCTCATAAATACTATCCAGACTCCGCATTTTTCTGGGTGCTCCCCCTGTACTGCTGCTACTTCTGCTTCCTGAACTCGATGGTGTCGAGGCAGGAGTTTGCTGATTTGGACTTTGGGGAGGAGTTGGATCATCATCTCCACCATCTTCTATGTTAGAGTCATCACCATCATCATCATCATCATTGAAAAATAAACCCGCAACTTTTCTTTCTTCCTCGTTCCATCTCCAGTAATCAGATTCATCAAACTCAACATCTCAAGAAATGATTAATTTCTTCGTGAGGGGATTATAGAGTCTGTACGCCTTGCTCCTTTTATCATATCCTGTAAAGATGCACTTCTTGCCTTTATCATCCAGCTTCTTTCTTTTCTGATCAGGAACATGTCCATATGCAATGCACCCAAAAATTTTGAGATGTTCAACTGATGGTTTGCTTCCACTCCACGCTTCATTTGGAGTTTTGTTTCTGATACTTTTTGTTGGACAGCGATTCAATAAATAAACTGCACATAGAACGGTTTCAGCCCAGAAAGTCCTCGGCATATGCTTTGCTTTCACCATGCTCATTTCCATGTCTAGAATGGTGTGATTCTTCCTCTCTGCAACACCATTTTGCTGTGGAGTATATGTCGTTGTCAATTGATGATTTATTCCATGTGCTCTGCAAAAACTTCTGAACAAGTTTGAAGTGTACTCGCCTCCTCTGTCTGATCGAAGTACCTTCAAATAATGGCCACTTTGCTTTTCTACTATAGCTTCGAACTCCTTGAATTTATCAAGAGCCTCCGCTTTTTCTTTCAAGATATATACCCAACTTTTCCTGCTAAATCATCAATAAAAGTTAGGTAATACCTATTTCCGCCAAGTGATGGAATATCAAATGGACCAGCAATATCGGTGTAAACAATCTCCAATGGCCTTCTGGCTCTCCATGATTTTCCAATAGGAAAACTTTGTCTGTGTTGTTTCCCTTTGGCACACGCTTCACACAAATTATCTGGTTCCTTGATTTCTGGCAAGCCGTCCACCATCTTTGTCTTTGATAATAGTTTCAAGCCAAAAAATCCAAGATGACCGAACCTCAAATGCCACAACCACGAGTCATTTTTAATGACTGACTTCAAGCACTTCTGCACCTTCGTTTGCATATCAAGAGTGAACAAACGATTCTTTGACATCTTCACATTAGCAATCAATTCTCGAACCTAATTTCTGATGATAAGAGAATTATCCGGCATCTGTATATTATATCCTTTCTCCACAAGTTGGCCAAGACTGATGATATTACTTTTCAAAGCAGGTATATAATAAACATCATTTATATACTTTTTATTACCTTTCTTTGTCACAATCGTAACAGTACCTTTCCCCTTGACTGGAATTTTTGACGAGTCACCAAAAGTAACTTCTCCGCTGATGGTGTCCTTTATCTCCGTAAATAATTCCTTGTGACCGCATATATGGTTGCTGGCGCCGGAATCAAGATACCAAATATTCTTCTTGCCTTCTTCATCTCCTTTGCAAGTAAGGAACATTGCAGAACCAGCATCTTTGTCTTCTTTTGCTGCGGCAAAGTGACTTCTTTCTTCCACTTTTGGAGATCTACACTCATAACTGAAGTGACCATATTTGTTACAATTATAACATTGTAATTGAGACTTATCACCTCGTTGTTGGAATCCGCCTCTTCCTCGACCTCTGAAATTTTGACCACGACCAGATGGTTGATAACCTTGAGAATTCTGGCCTCTGTTGAAAGATTGTCTTCCACGTCCTTGTCCACCTCGGTAGCCACCTCTATAGCCACCTCTGCCATGTGAAGAACTGCTACTGCCAGAACTGTCACCGATGGATACTTTACTTTGCAACACCTTTTCCAAATGGCTTGCATCATCATATTGGTTCATCCGCTGCTCATGCGCTTGAAGTGAACCAACTAGCTCATCAATAGAAATCATGGACAAATCTTTCGACTCCTCGATAGCAGTAACAACATAATCAAATTTTCTTGTTAGCGAGCGGAGGAGCTTTAACATCATCGAGACTTTCGCCATTTCTTTTCATTTCGTTTGACACCGTTCTCAAACGCGTAACATATTCACCGATATTCTCTGAAGTTTTCATTTTGATATTTTCAAATTCACCACGAAGAACTTGGAGGCGTACCTTTTTCACTTTCTCGACACCTTGGAATGATTTTTGTAAAATCTCCCACGCCTCTTTTGCTGTCTTTGCATTTGAAATCTTTTCAAAGGTGGATTCGTCGACACCTTGAAAAATTGTGTATAACGCCTTGTTGTCTTTTTTTCGAAATTCTTATAACGTCGTCTTCTCGGCATTAGAAAGTGCTGCTTCAGCGGTAGCATCTTCGGGCTCGCTATAGTCGCTTTCAACGATATCCCAATTATCGTATGAACCAAGTAACACCTTCACTTGGATACTCCAGTTTCCATAATTTGTAGCCGTCAACTTTGGAATATTTTTTTGCAGCATATTCGCCATTTTTTTTTTCAAAAAACTATCCTTTCATAGTATAATTGAACAGTACCGTATGTATGAACAGTACTTCATATGAACAGTATCGTATGTCTGAATAGTTCCGTATGAATAGAGCTTTGTGTGAACAGTACCGTATGTGTGAAAAGTACTTCGTCTTCTACGGCGTGAACAGTACTGCCGGAATAGTAACTTGCCGGAAAATTTGCAGAATTTTCAGAATTTAACAACCAAGCTCTGATACCACTTGTTGGAAACGTGTATGTATATACAAGAAGAAATTACAATTTCTTTTCTTTCTCTCACACATGAGCTTTAGCTCTTTCTTTCTCTCTTACACTTCGATGTATTTTTCTTGGTGTGTTTTGTTAAAAATACAAGCAGCCCTTTTATAGGCTTGAACAAACATAAGTTTACATCATTGCTTACATCACATTGCCTACCATATTTGATTTCAAAGTTCAAACTTGCCTACATTATATGACTTATTTGATTCACATGCTTGCAGCTTTTGTTGAATTTAGAGTTTGAAATTCTAACAAGGAGGCCCCCTAGTAGAGTTTTTTCCTGCTAGTGTGTGTCAAAGGTGGTGAACATACGTGTGGTTAGATGGCAAAAAAGGTGGTGGTGTGTTGGTGGCGCCTCACTTGGATACACGCGGAGGCAGGATACGGCCACTGATAATTCCCAGTAATGGTTTCTTCTTTGATGTTTCTGGATGTTCAAGAATGAATGGGACTGGTGGTTTCTGAAACAATAGTTTGTGTTCTGGTGGGGGCTTATTAACTGACGGTCTGTACTCTGGTGATATTGGCTTGTACTTTGGTTGGGGCTTATAATTTGGATAGCATAGAGCAAGGAAGGGAGCAGTGAGAACCACTGCTGCCAAGATGAGTAGTAGGTGCAAGTAGCTGACAGACATATTGGTGGTGTTATGTTTGTATGGTGCTGATACCTAACGTCCGTTAACTACACACTGGTACTAAGGGCTTATTTAATCCATTCATATGACGCTAGGGGCTTATTTGATCCATTATTAAGCACAAGGGTGTATCCGGTCCTAGGCCTAAATCACAGGGGCTTTTTCGCCCCTTATATACCTATGCAAATATTTACTTCTAGTCATGAGTTTATTGCATCACGTTGTAATATATTGTGAAAGCAATAACAGTTAAGTATACTTACTGGATTAAAATGAGGTACTTCAATTTCATATTCAAGTGAATTAAGGAACAAGGATTTAGATTCTTCTGTCCAAAATATAAGACTTTCGGGTTATATTCGTAACTTTAAAGTTTAGAATTCTCTTTAATGGTACATATCAAGTACATCTGTCAATTGATGCTAACATGTATTTAGTCACCGATTTTCTGAAAATTAGCAGACACATATGCACCCAGTGGAAGCACTCCTTCTCACCTTTGTGATTCTACTAGTGGCTGTAAACTCTACCAAAAGTTAGGCTGAATCTTTCATATGTTTTTAAAGTTGTTGATATATGTATTCTATTACCGGTAATATGCAATAATTAAATAGTATGAGGAGTTGAGACTTTGTTGTAGTTGCACAAATGTTTAGTGTGATTTCCTTACTCATATCATTTAATATTCTATGCTAAGCTTCGTTATAATTCCTTATTATACCATGTACATCAAATGTAAAAAAAAAAAATGCTGCCTTTCAAGTCCGAATCATGTGTGTGAAATTTTCATGCAGCCAATTCAGGTGTATGGAAAAAGGGTATATTTTTCAAACACAAGGGAGAAAACAATATTTCAACGGGGGAGAATTTAGCAAAAAAAATATATTTCAACGGAGGAGGTTTGTTCCAATACAACTTATATCTTCAGTATGCAAATCATACATTTATTAATATCTTATACCCTTTCTTTTTGATAGGTGAGTGTTGACCTTAATTTTGTAGTGCCTGTTAATCACCATTATGAATTTTGATATGATAAATGTAGTAAAATTGGAGAGAAAGCCATATCAAACAGTCAAACCTGGGCACAAGTTTAAGATTATATTAATTGTTAAGAGTTTCTTGTTTGTAGAGCATAGTCAATACAAATTGTAATGAGTAGATTAAGTATACATATACTGGGGTTCACAGAGCTTAGTCTTAGGTTAATAATTTTACCAATGCTGCATATTTATAACCATCTTTTGGAGTCTTAAAAACTTGAGTTCTATTGTATAAAATCAAAATTAGGCATTGTTTAACGAGTAATAGCCTTTATGAATCATTGCCTGTCTCCATCAAGGCTGCTTTCTTGTAAGAATAAGTTAGAAAACAAAGGCACCAAAAATACAAAAAATCCACCTTGATGAAGGCAGGCAACTACGGTTCCTAAAGGCTATTACTTGTTCGATAATGCCTAAGCTTGATTTATATAATAGAAGTCAGGTTTTTAAGACTGCAAAAGATTGTATAATAGGCAGCATTATTTCCCGCAATTATATGCCATTTCTCTCAATTTAACGTTGCATTCAGATTGTCAAAAAGTGGACTGCAAGAGGTACTTGCATTACAAAATTTCCAACACTTTAGTTTCTGTTATCTGCTTCTACTCAATTCCTTTCTTTTATATTACAGACTTCGCTTGCTACCTTGTTTTTTTGGGTGTAGTATCAATAATTTCAATAATTGCAGCTTCAGGATGAGGCTTCTCTGGCAAGAAATTGCATTGACAAGTGCAGGGATGGTGGATTTGATGAATTGTTTATTACCAGCATTGACCGTGCTGTTAAGTTTGATCACTACATTAGGTATGTAATAGAGTTGTGCTTGTATCTGTAGGAATATAAACACACACACACACTTAACAGTGTAGAAATATAAACACACGCACACACTTGTATGTCTATAAACTGGAATGAAAACTCTGATTTCATTGATTTAGAATGACTGCATACAAGGAAATAGATAGAAGGAAAAAAGATATGGTTGCTACAAATTAGGAACCACTCAACAACGTGATTACTACAAAACAATAATCACTCTCCAAGATAGACTCCTATCCATTTATTACGTTCCTAACTCAAAGCTGATACTCCATGATTTAGTCCAGGGCCCAAGTACTTCTCTAAAGCCCAACGGCTACATTTTATTTTAGGAACATGTTTAGATTATCAAATATCCAACACATCCCCCCTAAGCTAAACATGTTGTTGCGCTGCACTGAGATCTTCAACTCCTATCATTCTTTTCATCTCTTCGAACTTAGTTCTTCCTAATGCCTTGGTGAGAATGTCTGCCCGCTGCTCCTGTGAAGATACATGCTTGATCACTAGTTTCCCTTGCTCGATGCACTCTCGGATGAAGTGGAACCTAACATCAATATGCTTGCTCCTTCCGTGCAACACTGGATTTTTCATCAATTCAATAGAGGACCTGTTGTCGACATGAAGCGCCACTGGTCCAACTAGCTTCCCCGTGATTTCTTCTAGCAATCCTCGTAACCAGATACTTTGACAAGCATCCGTTGCAGCCGCCATATACTCAGCCTCACATGAAGACAGGGCAACTACTCGTTGTTTTTGTGAAGTCCACGAGATTAGGCTCTTGTTCAAGTAAAAGCACATTCCACCTGTACTCTTCCTGTCTACAACGTCTCCAGCCAAATCACTATCTCTGTATAGCCGGACTGAATTCTCCCGTTATTCTCATTTTCATGGATTAAACCTGCTCACTACTCCAACAGCATAAGATATATCCGGCCGTGTATGTGTCAAGTACCGTATGCTTCCTATAATGCATCTGTACTCAGTGGCGTCCACCAATTTACCTCCTTCATCTCTGTCTAGCTGCAATTTATGCTCCATAGGAAATTTAGATGGGTTGCAGTTCAACATTCCAGCTCTGTCCAGTAGTTTCCTCGCATAAGCAGATTGCTTTAATGTAGTAAACAGTCTCCCCTGATTTACTTCTATTCCCAGATAAAACGATAGAAGCCCCAAGTTGCTCATTTCGAACTGCTCATTCATCTTTGATTTAAACCTCTCGACCTCGTGTTCACTGGACCCAGTCACTAGTAGATCATCGACGTAGACACCTACTATTGTTACACCCAAATCATTGATCTTTGTGTACACAGCCTGCTCGTGGTTGCACTTCTGAAAACCTAGCTCCCTTAGGCACTTGTCCAGTCATGCATTCAAAGCCCTAGGAGCTTGGCGTAGTCCATACAGCGCCTTGAATAATTTATACACTTTTTGTTCTTGCCCTCTCTTCACAAAACCCTCAGGCTGTAAGACGTAAACTTCTTCACGAAGTTCTCCATTTAAGAATGCTGATTTTACATCAAGATGATGGACTTGCCATCCTTCCTTTGCAGATAACGCCAACAATAATCGCACTGTATCGAGGCGAGCCACTGGTGTAAAGACTTCGTCTTAATCGATCCCTCTTCTTTGTACATAACCCTTTCCAACAAGACGCGCCTTATGCTTTACCACATTCCCTTCTGGATCTTTCATTTCCTTATAAACCCATTTTAGACCGATTACCTTGTGTTCGGGCGGAAGGTCTGTAAGTGTCCAAGTTTGGTTTTTCTCGATTGTTTCAAACTCCGTTTTCATTGCCTCTACCCACTCCTTATCTCTGATGCTTCATCATAGGACATTAGTCCTTCGATTTTTAGCAGCATTAATTCATCAATCAACTCGACAACCTCAGTTTTGTCGTAAATGTCAGATAATAGTCTGTATCTCTTGGGTGCACTACTGTCAGTGGAGGACACGTCTGTTGCTTCTGCAGAAGAGTTAACGGTGGTGGCGGGTGATTGCAAAGGTGTTTGCAAGGGTGTTTGCAGAGGTGTCACAGGTTCTGGGTCATGCTCCATCTCTGTATTGCTTTCCTCATTCAATGGGCTGTTCACCTCGATATAGTGGCCTGGGAACAATACTTCGACTTCGTTAGTTTGCTTCCATGGCCAAAAAACGTTTTCTTGGAACACAACGTCCCTGCTTACGTGCACAGCGCCTGTTTCAGGGTCGTACAACCTGCTTCCCTTTGTCCCTGGTTCTTTACCGAGATACACAGTCAATTTACTTCGATCGTCTAATTTCTTCACTTTCACTGCTGGGTTTTTCATATAAGCTGTACATCCGAACACCCTCACATGTGTTAAGTCCGGCTTCTTGTCATTCCAAGCTTCATATGGAGTTCTACCCTTTAGAATTCGAGTTGGTAAACGGTTTAATATGTAAATCGAGTGGCGTACCGCCTCTCCCCACATGTATGCTGGTAGTCCTGCTTCTTTCAGAAAACTTCTTGCCACGGCTGTAACAGTACGGTTTCTTCGTTCCACCACCCCGTTTTGTTGCGGGGTATATGGTGCCGTGTAATGTCTCTGGATACCAACTCTTTCACAATACACCTCAAACTCTTTTGAACAAAACTCTTCGCCCCGGTCTGTCCTCAGCGTTTTTATACTTCTTTCCTTTCCGTTTTCAACTAAGGCCTTGAATCTCTTAAACATTTCAAGTGCACTACTCTTTTCCTTCAACAAATATACCCACATTTTCCTACTGTAATCATCAACTTCTCAACCTCTCCTCGTGAGCCTTCAACAAGCCAATCACCTCATCTATTGACATCTCCTCCACATTCCCAAATTGCTCGATTGCGGATGCAATTTGTAAGAATTTTGATGGAACTGCTCTAAGCAGTTTCTTGACGACATAGGCTTCCTCCACTTTTTCTCCCACCGCTCTAAGATTAGTGACCAAACCATTCAGTTTCAGACAAAAATCGTCCAGCTGTTCATTTTCCTTCATGCACATGGCTTCGAACTCGCACTTGATGGTTTGTGCCTTAGCCTTTTTCACCTTGTCTGCTCCCAATGACATTGTTTTGATCGCGTTCCAGGCCTCCCTTGATGTCTTTTTCTCAGCGATAGACAACAATATGTGATCAGGGACTCCCTGGTATATAATCGCCACTGCCTTCTTATCCATCTTGTCCTCCACCACGGCTTTTGGATCCTTGGGATCTATGGCCTCCCATACCCCATGTGCTTGCATGAACACCCTCATCTTAAGTGCCCAAGCCGTGTAATTCGTTCTTGTTAATATAGGATAGCTCAACCCAAATGAGCTTTCTTTGGCTTTGCTTGATTCCATCTGTCACGAGATTACGTCTGGTGGCCTTGAAGATCTTGGAGCTCTGATACCAAGTGTAGGAATATAAACACACACACACACTTAACAGTGTAGAAATATAAACACACGCACACACTTGTATGTCTATAAACTGGAATGAAAACTCTGATTTCATTGATTTAGAATGACTGCATACAAGGAAATAAATAGAAGGAAAAAAGATATGGTTGCTACAAATTAGGAACCACTCAACAACGTGATTACTACAAAACAATAATCACTCTCCAAGATAGACTCCTATCCGTTTATTACGTTCCTAACTCAAAGCTGATACTCCATGATTTAGTCCAGGGCCCAAGTACTTCTCTAAAGCCCAACGGCTACATTTTATTTTAGGAACATGTTTAGATTATCAAATATCCAACAGTATCTGAACAATTGTGAGATGACCAACTTTTCCAAACTTAAGGTGTACGTTGTTGCCACTTAAAGGACCTCTCCCAACTCGGATGCCTGTTATGTGTACAGTGTGGATTGCAATAACAAATCCCCTGAAAGTGACAAGAAAGGGGCCCATATTTAATTGTGAGAATGTTAGTGTAGGAGAGTACCTCTTTTAAACATAACTAGTGTATTATTCTGGATATAAGATATGAAGCTAAATCAATTTTCTTTTCAGTTTTGACCCTTTTTGATAATTTACTAAAAAATTCTAGGTAGGTTCGTTAACTCAAAAGTTTTATTCAACATCTTACTTCAAATTATTCTCTGATCTTGTAAATTTTATAATCACATGGGTATAAGTTGACAACTCTGAAATGAACTCATTCCGCTAGTAATGCTTATATTTTGGTGAAGCATCTATTCTTGTTAAGAGAGAATATTACTTACATTGTGGATCAACTTGATTTTTCTTTGGTATTGGGACATCAGGGTGGCGGACTGCTTGCATACAAATACGTCTTCTTTCCTTGTTTCCATTTATTTATATTTTGCTCTTGTTTAGAAAAAAAATAACAGAATAACATGGTTAAACTGATACCTTCTCAGATCCAACATGTTATAATGGACATTTGCTTGAAGCATTTAACAACTTTCAAAGCACTTGCGTGAGCTCAATGACATTCCTTTAACCATATCGAGTGTGCAGTCTCTTGACCCTGGTACTTTTCTTTTTCTTTTTTTTGTTACATACGCAAATTTGTGGGAAAGTATGCATTTTATATCTATTTATCAAGACCCAAATTTTGTGTTGTGCGCAAAAATTGCATGGACCGTGCTTAGATTATAAAGTTTTTGTGCACATATTTTGGGAAATAATCTTCCCTAGTGGATATAAGACATTAAAATCTGGATGACGGTAAAATATAAACTATTCAGATGATTAACCTTACAATGTCTTTTGATTTGATTTAACTGGAACTGATAGCAGATATAGCTGTGCTTTGCACTTGACAATAGCAGATATAGCTGGATTGGGACTTGACAATTTTACTTACATTGCCCATATCATACCTCTACAAATTTAGTTTTTGTAAACTGACTACAGCAAGAAAGTGATTTTAATTACGAATCAGTAAGCTTATAATCAAGGCCGTTATTGCAGACTCTAGCAGATATAGCTGTGCTTTGCACTTGTTTTTGTGTTCTAATTTGGTGTGTATTGAAAGAATTTATGGCCGTAGCGGAAGCGTAAATCACATTTACTTGCATAAAAACCTAATTAACACTACTAGAAAAACTGGATTAGACATCGCCCCTTTAACATCGGTTACCGATGTTAAAAAGGTTTTTGACATCGATTTTTTTAAAAGCGATGTTAAACAGATTTCTAGACATCGGTTGCTAAAATAACCGATGTCTAAATGTTTTTTCTCAAAATAAAAAAACACGTGCTGGTCATTTTCCCCCCATTTCTCTTAAAACATTTCCCCCTTGGAAAATTTTGAGTATCCCGCCTTGGTAACATTTCCCCTAATTTACTTTGTCTTCTATCTCACTTCTCACAAATCACAGCCGACTCTCATCTCTCTCTCACTCATCTCGCTCTCTCTCTCTCTCTCTCTTCTCTCTCTCTCTCTCTCACACACTCATCACTACTCGACCCCCTCTCTCTGTCTCTCTCACCCGCATTTTTCTGTAATTAACTCAGCTTATTACGATTTCTCTAAATCGAAATAGAGAAGAGGAAGCTCGAATTTAAGAGAAGAGGAAGCTCGACTCTTAAGCCATTTTCCAATTAATAGTTCGAATTAAGCTCGATTTAATTTTAATTGAACATTTTTTTGCAGATTCGTTGCTCTTTTTGCTTGGGTCATCTTCAATTAGTAAGTTTTGTGTTAATTACTTGTTTTTCTTGTAGATTTTTGTTTGTATTTTTTAGCTTTTGTGTTTTTGTTTGTATTACTTGTGTGTAATTCTTGTTTTCTGTTTCGTTTGTATATGTTTGTGTCTGGAGAGCTTAGGTTGAAGATTGAAAAACTTGCTTCCTCAAATTTCCCTTAAAAAAGTTGTTTGTTGTTGATGGATCTACTCGGCCAAGCCACAGCTATGAATCTACTCAATTATTGTTTACACTGACTGCAGTTCATGGATATGTTGGTTAGGGGTTGCTCAATTTTATTAAGTGGTGCCACCAAATGCCAAGTAATGTAAAATTAAAGCTAGTTGTAGAGAATGTTGGATAAAGTTAAGTGTAGGGATGTAGTTTTCTAGGTTTTGTATATGCTTATATACATGTTTGTGATCTGTTTAATAAACATATTACTGTATAGATATGTGATTCGTCGCATTACAAGGATGACTCGTCATTATCTCCTTCACCTGTAATTAAACGACACATTAGTTTTCCCAGACCATAGATTTCATCTTTTGATGGGATCCTGGCCATGAAAAGTTTTTGGCTTGTGCCAACTGTCTTTTGTGGCTGCATACTTTTTCATTTGTGAAGTTCTGGAGTGCATCTAGCAATCTGCATTCTTAAAGAAACTTGCCCCCTTGTACTTATCTTTTAAAACTTGAATTGTTAATTTTGTGCGGCTATCCATACAAGCTTGTCAGTTGGATGGATGTGAATTGATTCCTTGGTTAGAATTGATTTTGCTCCAGTTTGTATTTATAATATTTCTGGTTATTGCTGTGGTCAATTGAGGCCTGAATTAATATTAGTACATCAATATTAAGCACATTCCTGTATCATATATATGTTACTTATATTATCTGTTTGCCAATAGAATTAATATTTTTTAAACAGAGATATCCTAGAAAGTTTTACTGTCCAAGGATGAACAACATGAATAAACCTACATATGCAGCTATTAGTACTCATTCACCAACAAAATCGGTTCTAATATTTTTGTCATCTCGCCGTCAAACAAGGCATACTGCTCTCGATCTCATTCAGGTGTGTTTTCTAATTTTACGATACAATATCACAATTAAGTGATTAATTATGCCTTATGACAGTTTGCAGCTTCAGATAAGCACCCAAGGCAATTCCTCAGCATGGCAGAAGAAGCATTACAAATGATTCTTTCTCAGGTCGCTGATCAGAACTTAAGGCATACATTACAATTTGGCATTGGGTTGGGTCATGCATGGCTAAATGACAAAGACATATCTCCAATATGTCTTTGATATGCCTCATCATTACATTCTCCAATATGGAGATGGAAATTATTACTTCTAGATTTGGTTTTCTGTTATCTTCTGTGTTTAGTTGATATATATATGATGCACCAAGAGCAGTATTGCTCTGATTTCTGTAAGTGAATGTTGTTGTTGCTGCTGGAAATTGCAATACGGACGGGGTGTGTGTGACTCAGTAAGTAACATATGAGTGCATTAACTTGATCCTTCAATCTGAGTGCAGATTTTGGGACTTGATAGCCGTGCTGATACATTGGTAGGTGATAACATGATTCGAGGTATATCCGGAGGACAGCGAAAGCCAACAGCCTGCAGGTGTGAGTTCCCCTGAAGCCTAGAGATCTGCAGATCGCCAACAGCCTGATCTCCTCTAACATCCTGCACGTAGGATTGATGAAGGAAAGATAAAAGAAAATCTCCATCTATTGTTCTATGTAAATATTTGTCAATGTAAAGAGTGCAAATAGTTGGACATGTAGAATTTTGGTACCAATTATGGTTATTGTAAACATTGGCATGTTGGTAAATGGCAAGTACTTGGTTTTTTGTATTTTAGCATTTTGGTTTGATTTTAGTTTTGGGGTGCATATAAACGATCACTACATGCTAAAACCTCAACAAGATACATCATTTATTAAAACAAAACTGATGTGTCTCACTATAATTCACATCACTTTTTCTAAAATAATCGATGTACATGATGGGCTATTGCATCAAATTTTTTAAAAGAACTGATGTCTATTAGAACATACAACATCGATGTTACCAAGAAACCGATGTCTGAGATGATATATAACATCGGTTTTTACCAAGAAATCGATGTATATGTCTTTATTTACCTTGTATGTTCTATGTTTATGTTGATCTAATGCACATAATATATCATAATTTAAAAAGAACTACTGCACATAATGTATCTTGGACATCAGAAATATTTAAGAAACCAATGTCTAAGTCGATAATAGACAACGGCTAAAAACCGATGTCTAAAGGTTTTGACCTTTCTCTACACACGCATAGACATCGGTCAGATTTTTTTTTAACAACGACCTCTAGTAGTGTAATCATGTATATAGATTTAAAAATTGTATGAACACAAGAAAAATACCTTGATAGCTTTCCTGGGATTGTTATGAATGTATCTTTGATTTCCAGCAATCACCCCTCAAGTGTGGAGTGCTCTAATGGTATCCACCAAGATCAAATATCATATAGTAGATGAAGAACAATTGAGAAAATAATTAAAATGATTTGGAATGATTTTGATGAACTTCAAAAGCTCTCAATGATCCTCTCAAAACCCCTGGGATGTTTTTGTTAAGTGTTTTGTTCTATCTTCCAACTCTTGGAATGATTGATATTTAAAGAAATAAAGTCTTTACTTTATCTAATTAAATAATCATTTAATAATTAAAACCTTTTTAATTATTAATCCCATTCTGAAAATAATTCTCTCATAAAATTTAATTTCTCAAAATAAATTTTGTAATTAATAATTATTAAGAACTTTTCTTAATTTATTTATAATCTATTAAATCTCATTTAATAAATTATAAATAATTGCTAATTAATTATTTATTCAATAAATAAATAATTCATAGCCATTACTAATTATTCTCATCATCTATAAATATTTAACCTTTTTATGGTGTGACCCTTTAGGTTCAATATTAAGCCGGTAGTAGAAATAAATAATAATAAACTATTTATTATTACTTATACGAATTACTAATTAATTCGTCAAATATAATTACATAAGTAATTAATATTTATTCTACATCGTGAGTGATACTTTTCAATATATCGTGACTATCCGGATAATATGAATTCATTGCTTAGAATATATAAAACCTATTCAGCAAATGGTTACCGTACAATCAATTCCTTCTACCCGACAATATCCCGATTAAATACAAGGCATGGATCGCGTGTCAAGCCTATTTAATTTAATCATATAATTTCTTATACATTATGTCTAGTTCATTTGAATTAGAAACTCTTTCTAACTTCAATTACTTTGGCCAGAGATTCCAGAACTAACATAGTAAGAACATCATATGATATTCACTTTCTTTTACTGAAAGGGGTAGATTCTTTATCGATCGTTAACTATCTTCATATACAAATTCCTATACCCGGAATAGAACTAATGATTATCCCTAGAGGACTTAGAACTAAACCAAAACATAGTTCATTGTATATAAGATTACTTTATCGGTCTCAAGTCTAAGGACACTTGTACCACCATCAACTTATGAACAACTATTAACACGTAAGTAAACTCCATTAGTCGTTCATTAGATCAAGTCACGTTCAGTGAACTTATTCTCCAATAAGCACCTACATACTAGCTATAGTGTCACCACACGAATGTCTATGAGAACAGACATCCTTCCGAGGAAGCAAGCATAGTATGTACCGATCTTTACGGATTGACTAACTCCCAATTAGTTATCCTATGATCGGGAACTATTTAAGTTTAGTGTTATCATCTTCTAGATCTCATTATTATAATCTCATTATAATTCTAGAAGCTTTACTCTAAACTATGGAACTTCTTATTTAAACACTTTAAATAGATAAAGCCCGTAATAAAAACAACAAGTCTTTTATTAATATAAATAAAATCAAATAAGATTACATGAAAGTATTTCCTAACTCATCATACATGATTGGGTTTAGGACAAAATACTATCAAACTCCCACTTGTACTAAAGCCAATCACTCTGGTATCTTATACCCATCTTATCTCTATGTCGATCAAAGTGAGCCTGAGACAATGCCTTAGTAAATGGGTCCGCTATGTTGTTATGTGTGTCAATTCTTACGATGTTGACATCCCCTCTTTCTATGATCTCTCGAATCAGATGAAAGCGCCGCAACACGTGTTTGGAATTCTTATGGGATCTTGGTTCCTTAGCTTGAGCTATCGCAGCATTATTATCACAATACAACACAATAGGATCCTCAATGCTAGGAACTACTCCAAAATCAGAAACAAATTTCCTCATCCAGACAGCTTCCTTTGCAGCTTCACATGCAGCTATATATTCTGCTTCCGCTGTGGAGTCAACCGTTGTAGGCTGTTTGGAACTCTTCCAACTAATCGCTCCCCCATTTAGAGTAAATACATACCCTGACTGGGATCTGCTACCATCGCCTTCTGATTGAAAACTAGAGTCAGTATAACCCTCAATTTTCAATTCAGATCCACCAAAAACAAGAAAAACATCTTTAGTCCTTCTCAAGTACTTCAATATGTTCTTCACTGCTTTTCCAGTGTTCTTCACCTGGGTTAGACTGATATCTGCTCGTCACACTAAGTGAATGAGCAACATCAGCTCTAGTACATAACATCGCATACATGATGGATCCTATTGCCGAGGCATAAGGAATCCTACTCATGCGCACCCTTTCCTCATATGTCTTTGGAGACATCTTCTCGGAAAGAGTAATCCCATGACTAATAGGAATGAGACCTCTTTTCGAGTTCTCCATGCTAAACCATTTTAGCACTTTATCGATGTATGTACCTTGGGATAGGCCAATCGTTCGATTAGATCTATCTCTATAGATCTTCATCCCTAAAATATAGGATGCCTCTCCCAAGTCCTTCATAGTGAAGTTCTTTGATAGCCAGACCTTGACTGATTGTAACATCGGTATATCATTTCCTATTATAAGTATGTCATCCACATACAATATAAGAAATGTTACCGCGCTCCCACTAACCTTCTTGTAAATACATGGTTCATCTAAGTTTTTGATAAAATCAAACTCTTTGATTGTCTCATCAAAACGGATGTTCCATCTTCGAGAAGCTTGCTTCAAACCATATATGGTTTGCAGCAGTCTACATATTAGATTTTCGTTTCCACTGGAAACAAAACCCTCTGGCTGTGTCATATACACTTCCTCTTCAAGTTTCCCATTGAGGAAGGCCGTCTTTACGTCCATTTGCCAGATCTCGTAATCATAGTAGGCTGCAATCGCAAGCAAAATCCTAATGGATTTGAGCAAGGCTACAGGCGAAAAGGTTTCATCAAAGTCAATCCCTTGTCTTTGTTTGAATCCTTTTGCCACAAGCCTGGCCTTATGGGTCTCCACCTGGCCATCTGCTCCTAACTTTCGTTTGTATATCCATTTGCACCCAATGGGTTTAACTCCTTCAGGTGCCTCAACCAAAGTCCACACTTGGTTTATATACATCGAGTCCATTTCGGATTTCATGGCATCCTGCCATTTCTCTGAGTCATTACAACTCACAGCCTCTTCATAAGTCATAGGGTCCTCATCATCAACAAATGACAAATCATCATCATTTTCAATGACAAGCCCGTAATATCTTTCGATTGGGCGGGACACTCTCTCTGACTTACGTAAAGGTTGTTCTACAGAAGGTTGTTCTTTCTGAACAGGTACTTCTTCCCTAATCGTTGCATTTTGTGGTTCTTGAACTTCATCAAGTTCAATATTTCTCCCACTGTTTCTATCAAGGAGGAACTGTTCCTCTAAGAAGTGTGCGTGTCTAGAAACAAATATCCTTTGATCAAAAGGATCATATAAATAATATCTTTGTATTATCTTTGAATATGTTCTAATGGAATGCAAGTGCAATTTTTCCTCAAAAAAAAATATGTAAGCTTAAATAGGCAGCAAGGTAGTAAATTCAAAAGTTGCAAAGAAAGGTTATTTCTGTCATGTTAAAATGTGAAAATAATAATATTAATCATGGTTAATTCAAAATTGTAAACAAAACTAAATATAGGATATATTTATAAATACAATTATAAATGGGATATATTCCTAAATTAGTTTTTCAAATGGGATATATTAGAAAAAAACCCTAAAATAAAAGTAAATAAAAATAAACTTAGCGAGTGTACTAGTAAATACTATTTTTATATTAACATTTATTCTAATTTAAAGTATAAATAATGTAAGTTATATTCAACAATAAAAAATAGCAATATACCTATTTTTGTAAGTATATTTATTAAAAAAAAATTGATGTACTTTATTTGATGTATTAAAAAATAGATTTTTGAAAATAAAAAGTAATAGTAACTATATTAATAAATCGGTGATGTTCTTTTAAATTATAACAATTTTATAAAATTAAATAAAATAAATTTTTTATTTGAATATTATAAAACACCTTACATCAAGAAATAAAAATAATATACACATCACAACTAACACATTAACAAAAAAAAAAAAAAAAATGAGAACTTTTTGTTAGTTTTATGTTTTTCACAAGGAGCCACTGTATCAAATTTAAAACATAAAATGTGGCCACTGATTTGCAAAAAATGAAGTATAGTCCCCAAAATGAAACCAGGTGACAACTTTGGCCACCGAAATGAATTATACTCTTTTTTCCCTACCATCTATTATTCGTCCATCATATGCAAATAGGGTTAAGGGGTAAAAATGCCCCTGTGTGGTTTAGCCGTTGGATCAGATACACCCCTGTGCTTAATAATGGATCTAGTAAGCCCACTTTGTCATATGAATGGATAGAGCTGTAAACGAACCGAGTCAGATCGAGTTTCTACCGAGTTCGAGTCGATCCCGAGCTTTTTCTAACCGAGTCGAGTCGAGCTCGATTATCTTAACGAGCTTTTTTTTCTTGCCGAACTCGGGTTCGTTAATGACCGAGTCGAGTCGAGTCGGTAACGAGCCTACCGAGTCGATCCCGAGTTCGAGTCGAGTCCGAGTTTTTCGATTTTTTTAATTTTTTTTTTAGGCTTATTTATTTATTTCTTTTGGGCTTATTTTTTTAAAAGAATTTGGCAGCAGTTGTAGGAACACAAGCTAGTTAGGAAAAGATACAAGCTAGTTATAGCCTAACAAACAAACAGAAAATCTTAAAACAAGGAATACCAATATAATAATTTAAAATTTTAGATTAATTTTCTAAACACAAGAACCTCACAAAACTAGATATATATATATATATTATTGTTAATATTAATTTTATAAATAAAAACTTAATTAAAACATTAAAAACTAAACTAGATATATATATTATTGTTAATATTAATTTTATAAATAAAAACTAAAACTAAAACATTAAAAACTAAAAACTAAAACAATAAAAATATATATATTTTTGTATTTTTTTTTGTATTTCTTACCGATTACCGAGTCGAGTCGAGTCGAGTACCGAGTCGAATCGTTTACCGAGTCGAGTCGAGTCGAACAACCAAAAAACTCGACTCGACTCGTTAAGCTTAACGAGTTTTTTTCCCTTGCCGAACTCGAGTTCGTTAACGAACCGATCCGAACCGAGTCGGGTTTTTACCGAGTCGAGTCGAGTCGATCCCGAGCTCAGCTCGGTTCGTTTACAGCTCTATGAATGGATCAAAGGAGCCCCTCTCCGTTAGAGTTTTTAACTGACGTTAATATAGTGTTCCAGAAATCGCTAGGCGGTCCAGGGGGTCGGGGTACTGCCTAGCGCCTAATCGGGTAGGCGGGGATTAATCGGATGGATTAATTGGAGCATTAATTGGTTGTATTTAAATATTATTTTTAATATTATATTTATTAAATATTTTTGCCAAATATTTTTGCCGATTTTTAAAGTTTTCAACATTTTTTATCGATTTTTGACCGCCTAGACCGCTTTTTGACCGCCTTTCAACCGATTTTTGACCGTCTACGCCGCTTTTTGACCGCCTAAACCGATTTTATCCGTTTTTTGGCCGATTTATACGAAAAACCGCCTAAATCTCCGCCTAACCCCGCCTCGGGGCGTTTTGATGGCGCCTAGCGCCTAGGAAGCCTCCTAGGCGCCGCCTCAACCGATTTTTAGAACACTGGTTAATATATGCCCCGGTAGTTTAAAGATATAACACACGTACATGTGAAAAGAAAAGAAGGAGACTTACAACTTCAATCTCTTCTCCTCCAGATCAAATGAAGTAAAGAATTAATAGGTATTAATTCATTGTATGTGGGGAGTAACACCCTCATGTGATAGACATGTTGTCAAGATGATAATATTTGGCTAATGAGAATATTTGGCTGCTAATAATGTAGCACCAATGTGTATTTTTCATGCCTATAGTAGTTTTTATAGTAAAGTAGTTGCAACTTGCATTGGTATATAAGGAGAAGTGCAGGGGCAGGGAGTAGATATGAGATATCCATGGCCATATGTCGTCATTTTTTATTATTAATCATTATATATCATTATAAAAATCGAAGAATATGTATTCTGTAATGAATATATACATTTGATGATTGAAAAAAAAGAAAAAAAAAATCGTTACTCAATTAAGAAGATGACTTCATAACATTGAATCAAAAAATTTTATTTAAAAAGTTTACAGGCAACAGATTCAAATCGAAAAAGATCTAACATATTTTGGATCTTTTGTCGTCGCTCTGGCACTACCCGAGGAGTGTTGGAAACGTGTATGTATATATAAGAAGAAATTACAATTTCTTTTCTTTCTCTCACCCAAGAGCTTCAGCTCTTTCTTTCTCTCTTACGTACACTTCAGAGTATTTTTCTTGGTGTGTTTTGTTTACAATACAAGCAGCCCTTTTATAGGCTTGAACAAACAAAAGTTTACATCATTGCTTACATCACATAGCCTACCATATTTGATTTCAAAGTTCAAACTTGCCTACATTATATGACTTATTTGATTCACATGCTTGCAGCTTTTGTTGAATTTAGAGTTTGAAATTCTAACACTCCCCCTCAAACTCGACTCTGCATTCCGAGCTTTTCTTTCATTTTATGAAACACGTCCGGCTTCAATGGCTTCGTAAATATATCCGCTAAATTTTCTTCAGTTCTGCAGTGCACCAACTCCACAATTTTGTCATTCACCTGCTCTCGTATGAAATGATATTTGATGTTGATGTGCTTGCTTCGACTGTGTGACACCGGATTCTTTGCAAGTGAGATAGCAGATTTGTTATCCACGTATATAGAAATCGGATCCTCCTTTGTGAGATTTAACTCGCTCAATATGTAGCTTAACCACATAGCTTGACACGCGCACGCTGCTACTGCGATGTATTCTGCCTCACATGTTGAGAGAGCAACTGTCGGTTGCTTCTTTAATGACCACGAAAATATCGCCGAACCGATATGAAAAGCATATCCTGAAGTGCTTTTCCCGTCATCCAAATCTCCACCATAATTACTATCTGAATAGCCAACTAATTTTGAATCTTGAGAATGCGTGTAAAACAAACCATGATCAAGTGTACCTTTTATGTACCTCAAAATTCTTTTAGCTGCCATGAAGTGATCTTACTTCGGCTTCTCCATGTACCTACTAACCAGTCCAACTACATACATGATATCTGGACGAGTGAAAGTTAGGTACCTCAGACTTCCGACCAAACTTTTGAACAATGTCGTTGAATCAATTTTGAGCTTTATGCTCATTTCTGCTGGAGTGCTCACCGGCTTGCATTCTTCCATTCTGAACTTGTTTAAAATCTGCTCGGCATATTTTTTCTGAGACATAAAAATCCCATCTTTGCTTTGCTTCACCTCGACTCCAAGAAAGTATGACATTTGACCAATATCTGTCATCTCTAATTCATTAGTCATAACCTTCTTAAAATCATCGAACATACCAGGGTTGTTTTCGGTAAAGATCATGTCATCCACGTACAAGCACACGATCATAATATCTCCCCCTTGATTTGTTTTTGTGCAGAGTGCATGTTCGTACGGACTCTTCACAAAACCATTTTTCTGAAATTATTCATCAACCCTTGTGTTCCATGCTCGCGGGGCTTGTTTCAACCCGTACAGTGCTTTCTTTAGCCTATAGACTTTATTTTCCTCGCCTTTCTGAACATATCCAGGTGGTTGCTCGATGTAGACTTCTTCTTCAAGATAACCATTCAGGAATGCTGACTTCACATCCATCTGATAAATCTTCCATTGGTTCTGAACTGCAATTACTGTAAGAAGTCTGATGGTATCAACTCTTGCAACTGGAGCGAATACCTCATCATAATCAATGCCATGTCTCTGCTTGTAGCCTTTAGCCACCAACCTCGCCTTGTATTTTTCCACTTCTCCATCTTGATTTGTCTTGGTTCTATAGACCCATTTAACACCAATTGCTTTGTGTCCTTCTGGAAGACTTGAAAGCTCCCAAGTATCATTCTTCTTGATTGCGCCAATTTCTTCATCCATGGCTTTGTTCCATTTGCTTTCTTCAGAAGCTTACTCAAATGTAACTGGATCACATTCAGCCATCAAACAAAATAAAGAATAATCAAAAGATGTTTGTACCGGACTTGTTGCCTCATAAATACTATCCAGACTCCGCATTTTTCTGGGTGCTCCCCCTGTACTGCTGCTACTTCTGCTTCCTGAACTCGATGGTGTCGAGGCAGGAGTTTGCTGATTTGGACTTTGGGGAGGAGTTGGATCATCATCTCCACCATCTTCTATGTTAGAGTCATCACCATCATCATCATCATCATTGAAAAATAAACCCGCAACTTTTCTTTCTTCCTCGTTCCATCTCCAGTAATCAGATTCATCAAACTCAACATCTCAAGAAATGATTAATTTCTTCGTGAGGGGATTATAGAGTCTGTACGCCTTGCTCCTTTTATCATATCCTGTAAAGATGCACTTCTTGCCTTTATCATCCAGCTTCTTTCTTTTCTGATCAGGAACATGTCCATATGCAATGCACCCAAAAATTTTGAGATGTTCAACTGATGGTTTGCTTCCACTCCACGCTTCATTTGGAGTTTTGTTTCTGATACTTTTTGTTGGACAGCGATTCAATAAATAAACTGCACATAGAACGGTTTCAGCCCAGAAAGTCCTCGGCATATGCTTTGCTTTCACCATGCTCATTTCCATGTCTAGAATGGTGTGATTCTTCCTCTCTGCAACACCATTTTGCTGTGGAGTATATGTCGTTGTCAATTGATGATTTATTCCATGTGCTCTGCAAAAACTTCTGAACAAGTTTGAAGTGTACTCGCCTCCTCTGTCTGATCGAAGTACCTTCAAATAATGGCCACTTTGCTTTTCTACTATAGCTTCGAACTCCTTGAATTTATCAAGAGCTTCCGCTTTTTCTTTCAAGATATATACCCAACTTTTCCTGCTAAATCATCAATAAAAGTTAGGTAATACCTATTTCCGCCAAGTGATGGAATATCAAATGGACCAGCAATATCGGTGTAAACAATCTCCAATGGCCTTCTGGCTCTCCATGATTTTCCAACAGGAAAACTTTGTCTGTGTTGTTTCCCTTTGGCACACGCTTCACACAAATTATCTGGTTCCTTGATTTCTGGCAAGCCGTCCACCATCTTTGTCTTTGATAATAGTTTCAAGCCAAAAAATCCAAGATGACCGAACCTCAAATGCCACAACCACGAGTCATTTTTAATGACTGACTTCAAGCACTTCTGCACCTTCGTTTGCATATCAAGAGTGAAAAAACGATTCTTTGACATCTTCACATTAGCAATCAATTCTCGAACCTAATTTCTGATGATAAGAGAATTATCCGGCATCTGTATATTATATCCTTTCTCCACAAGTTGGCCAAGACTGATGATATTACTTTTCAAAGCAGGTATATAATAAACATCATTTATATACTTTTTATTACCTTTCTTTGTCACAATCGTAACAGTACCTTTCCCCTTGACTGGAATTTTTGACGAGTCACCAAAAGTAACTTCTCCGCTGATGGTGTCCTTTATCTCCGTAAATAATTCCTTGTGACCGCATATATGGTTGCTGGCGCCGGAATCAAGATACCAAATATTCTTCTTGCCTTCTTCATCTCCTTTGCAAGTAAGGAACATTGCAGAACCAGCATCTTTGTCTTCTTTTGCTGCGGCAAAGTGACTTCTTTCTTCCACTTTTGGAGATCTACACTCATAACTGAAGTGACCATATTTGTTACAATTATAACATTGTAATTGAGACTTATCACCTCGTTGTTGGAATCCGCCTCTTCCTCGACCTCTGAAATTTTGACCACGACCAGATGGTTGATAACCTTGAGAATTCTGGCCTCTGTTGAAAGATTGTCTTCCACGTCCTTGTCCACCTCGGTAGCCACCTCTATAGCCACCTCTGCCATGTGAAGAACTGCTACTGCCAGAACTGTCACCGATGGATACTTTACTTTGCAACACCTTTTCCAAATGGCTTACATCATCATATTGGTTCATCCGCTGCTCATGCGCTTGAAGTGAACCAACTAGCTCATCAATAGAAATCATGGACAAATCTTTCGACTCCTCGATAGCAGTAACAACATAATCAAATTTTCTTGTTAGCGAGCGGAGGAGCTTTAACATCATCGAGACTTTCGCCATTTCTTTTCATTTCGTTTGACACCGTTCTCAAACGCGTAACATATTCACCGATATTCTCTGAAGTTTTCATTTTGATATTTTCAAATTCACCACGAAGAACTTGGAGGCGTACCTTTTTCACTTTCTCGACACCTTGGAATGATTTTTGTAAAATCTCCCACGCCTCTTTTGCTGTCTTTGCATTTGAAATCTTTTCAAAGGTGGATTCGTCGACACCTTGAAAAATTGTGTATAACGCCTTGTTGTCTTTTTTTCGAAATTCTTATAACGTCGTCTTCTCGGCATTAGAAAGTGCTGCTTCAGCGGTAGCATCTTCGGGCTCGCTATAGTCGCTTTCAACGATATCCCAATTATCGTATGAACCAAGTAACACCTTCACTTGGATACTCCAGTTTCCATAATTTGTAGCCGTCAACTTTGGAATATTTTTTTGCAGCATATTCGCCATTTTTTTTTTCAAAAAACTATCCTTTCATAGTATAATTGAACAGTACCGTATGTATGAACAGTACCGTATGAACAGTACTTCATATGAACAGTATCGTATGTCTGAATAGTTCCGTATGAATAGAGCTTTGTGTGAACAGTACCGTATGTGTGAAAAGTACTTCGTCTTCTACGACGTGAACAGTACTGCCGGAATAGTAACTTGCCGGAAAATTTGCAGAATTTTCAGAATTTAACAACCAAGCTCTGATACCACTTGTTGGAAACGTGTATGTATATACAAGAAGAAATTACAATTTCTTTTCTTTCTCTCACACATGAGCTTTAGCTCTTTCTTTCTCTCTTACACTTCGATGTATTTTTCTTGGTGTGTTTTGTTAAAAATACAAGCAGCCCTTTTATAGGCTTGAACAAACATAAGTTTACATCATTGCTTACATCACATTGCCTACCATATTTGATTTCAAAGTTCAAACTTGCCTACATTATATGACTTATTTGATTCACATGCTTGCAGCTTTTGTTGAATTTAGAGTTTGAAATTCTAACAAGGAGGCCCCCTAGTAGAGTTTTTTCCTGCTAGTGTGTGTCAAAGGTGGTGAACATACGTGTGGTTAGATGGCAAAAAAGGTGGTGGTGTGTTGGTGGCGCCTCACTTGGATACACGCGGAGGCAGGATACGGCCACTGATAATTCCCAGTAATGGTTTCTTCTTTGATGTTTCTGGATGTTCAAGAATGAATGGGACTGGTGGTTTCTGAAACAATAGTTTGTGTTCTGGTGGGGGCTTATTAACTGACGGTCTGTACTCTGGTGATATTGGCTTGTACTTTGGTTGGGGCTTATAATTTGGATAGCATAGAGCAAGGAAGGGAGCAGTGAGAACCACTGCTGCCAAGATGAGTAGTAGGTGCAAGTAGCTGACAGACATATTGGTGGTGTTATGTTTGTATGGTGCTGATACCTAACGTCCGTTAACTACACACTGGTACTAAGGGCTTATTTAATCCATTCATATGACGCTAGGGGCTTATTTGATCCATTATTAAGCACAAGGGTGTATCCGGTCCTAGGCCTAAATCACAGGGGCTTTTTCGCCCCTTATATACCTATGCAAATATTTACTTCTAGTCATGAGTTTATTGCATCACGTTGTAATATATTGTGAAAGCAATAACAGTTAAGTATACTTACTGGATTAAAATGAGGTACTTCAATTTCATATTCAAGTGAATTAAGGAACAAGGATTTAGATTCTTCTGTCCAAAATATAAGACTTTCGGGTTATATTCGTAACTTTAAAGTTTAGAATTCTCTTTAATGGTACATATCAAGTACATCTGTCAATTGATGCTAACATGTATTTAGTCACCGATTTTCTGAAAATTAGCAGACACATATGCACCCAGTGGAAGCACTCCTTCTCACCTTTGTGATTCTACTAGTGGCTGTAAACTCTACCAAAAGTTAGGCTGAATCTTTCATATGTTTTTAAAGTTGTTGATATATGTATTCTATTACCGGTAATATGCAATAATTAAATAGTATGAGGAGTTGAGACTTTGTTGTAGTTGCACAAATGTTTAGTGTGATTTCCTTACTCATATCATTTAATATTCTATGCTAAGCTTCGTTATAATTCCTTATTATACCATGTACATCAAATGTAAAAAAAAAAATGCTGCCTTTCAAGTCCGAATCATGTGTGTGAAATTTTCATGCAGCCAATTCAGGTGTATGGAAAAAGGGTATATTTTTCAAACACAAGGGAGAAAACAATATTTCAACGGGGGAGAATTTAGCAAAAAAAATATATTTCAACGGAGGAGGTTTGTTCCAATACAACTTATATCTTCAGTATGCAAATCATACATTTATTAATATCTTATACCCTTTCTTTTTGATAGGTGAGTGTTGACCTTAATTTTGTAGTGCCTGTTAATCACCATTATGAATTTTGATATGATAAATGTAGTAAAATTGGAGAGAAAGCCATATCAAACAGTCAAACCTGGGCACAAGTTTAAGATTATATTAATTGTTAAGAGTTTCTTGTTTGTAGAGCATAGTCAATACAAATTGTAATGAGTAGATTAAGTATACATATACTGGGGTTCACAGAGCTTAGTCTTAGGTTAATAATTTTACCAATGCTGCATATTTATAACCATCTTTTGGAGTCTTAAAAACTTGAGTTCTATTGTATAAAATCAAAATTAGGCATTGTTTAACGAGTAATAGCCTTTATGAATCATTGCCTGTCTCCATCAAGGCTGCTTTCTTGTAAGAATAAGTTAGAAAACAAAGGCACCAAAAATACAAAAAATCCACCTTGATGAAGGCAGGCAACTACGGTTCCTAAAGGCTATTACTTGTTCGATAATGCCTAAGCTTGATTTATATAATAGAAGTCAGGTTTTTAAGACTGCAAAAGATTGTATAATAGGCAGCATTATTTCCCGCAATTATATGCCATTTCTCTCAATTTAACGTTGCATTCAGATTGTCAAAAAGTGGACTGCAAGAGGTACTTGCATTACAAAATTTCCAACACTTTAGTTTATGTTATCTGCTTCTACTCAATTCCTTTCTTTTATATTACAGACTTCGCTTGCTACCTTGTTTTTTTGGGTGTAGTATCAATAATTTCAATAATTGCAGCTTCAGGATGAGGCTTCTCTGGCAAGAAATTGCATTGACAAGTGCAGGGATGGTGGATTTGATGAATTGTTTATTACCAGCATTGACCGTGCTGTTAAGTTTGATCACTACATTAGGTATGTAATAGAGTTGTGCTTGTATCTGTAGGAATATAAACACACACACACACTTAACAGTGTAGAAATATAAACACACGCACACACTTGTATGTCTATAAACTGGAATGAAAACTCTGATTTCATTGATTTAGAATGACTGCATACAAGGAAATAGATAGAAGGAAAAAAGATATGGTTGCTACAAATTAGGAACCACTCAACAACGTGATTACTACAAAACAATAATCACTCTCCAAGATAGACTCCTATCCGTTTATTACGTTCCCAACTCAAAGCTGATACTCCATGATTTAGTCCAGGGCCCAAGTACTTCTCTAAAGCCCAACGGCTACATTTTATTTTAGGAACATGTTTAGATTATCAAATATCCAACACATCCCCCCTAAGCTAAACATGTTGTTGCGCTGCACTGAGATCTTCAACTCCTATCATTCTTTTCATCTCTTCGAACTTAGTTCTTCCTAATGCCTTGGTGAGAATGTCTGCCCGCTGCTCCTGTGAAGATACATGCTTGATCACTAGTTTCCCTTGCTCGATGCACTCTCGGATGAAGTGGAACCTAACATCAATATGCTTGCTCCTTCCGTGCAACACTGGATTTTTCATCAATTCAATAGAGGACCTGTTGTCGACATGAAGCGCCACTGGTCCAACTAGCTTCCCCGTGATTTCTTCTAGCAATCCTCGTAACCAGATACTTTGACAAGCATCCGTTGCAGCCGCCATATACTCAGCCTCACATGAAGACAGGGCAACTACTCGTTGTTTTTGTGAAGTCCACGAGATTAGGCTCTTGTTCAAGTAAAAGCACATTCCACCTGTACTCTTCCTGTCTACAACGTCTCCAGCCAAATCACTATCTCTGTATAGCCGGACTGAATTCTCCCGTTATTCTCATTTTCATGGATTAAACCTGCTCACTACTCCAACAGCATAAGATATATCCGGCCGTGTATGTGTCAAGTACCGTATGCTTCCTATAATGCATCTGTACTCAGTGGCGTCCACCAATTTACCTCCTTCATCTCTGTCTAGCTGCAATTTATGCTCCATAGGAAATTTAGATGGGTTGCAGTTCAACATTCCAGCTCTGTCCAGTAGTTTCCTCGCATAAGCAGATTGCTTTAATGTAGTAAACAGTCTCCCCTGATTTACTTCTATTCCCAGATAAAACGATAGAAGCCCCAAGTTGCTCATTTCGAACTGCTCATTCATCTTTGATTTAAACCTCTCGACCTCGTGTTCACTGGACCCAGTCACTAGTAGATCATCGACGTAGACACCTACTATTGTTACACCCAAATCATTGATCTTTGTGTACACAGCCTGCTCGTGGTTGCACTTCTGAAAACCTAGCTCCCTTAGGCACTTGTCCAGTCATGCATTCAAAGCCCTAGGAGCTTGGCGTAGTCCATACAGCGCCTTGAATAATTTATACACTTTTTGTTCTTGCCCTCTCTTCACAAAACCCTCAGGCTGTAAGACGTAAACTTCTTCACGAAGTTCTCCATTTAAGAATGCTGATTTTACATCAAGATGATGGACTTGCCATCCTTCCTTTGCAGATAACGCCAACAATAATCGCACTGTATCGAGGCGAGCCACTGGTGTAAAGACTTCGTCTTAATCGATCCCTCTTCTTTGTACATAACCCTTTCCAACAAGACGCGCCTTATGCTTTACCACATTCCCTTCTGGATCTTTCATTTCCTTATAAACCCATTTTAGACCGATTACCTTGTGTTCGGGCGGAAGGTCTGTAAGTGTCCAAGTTTGGTTTTTCTCGATTGTTTCAAACTCCGTTTTCATTGCCTCTACCCACTCCTTATCTCTGATGCTTCATCATAGGACATTAGTCCTTCGATTTTTAGCAGCATTAATTCATCAATCAACTCGACAACCTCAGTTTTGTCGTAAATGTCAGATAATAGTCTGTATCTCTTGGGTGCACTACTGTCAGTGGAGGACACGTCTGTTGCTTCTGCAGAAGAGTTAACGGTGGTGGCGGGTGATTGCAAAGGTGTTTGCAAGGGTGTTTGCAGAGGTGTCACAGGTTCTGGGTCATGCTCCATCTCTGTATTGCTTTCCTCATTCAATGGGCTGTTCACCTCGATATAGTGGCCTGGGAACAATACTTCGACTTCGTTAGTTTGCTTCCATGGCCAAAAAACGTTTTCTTGGAACACAACGTCCCTGCTTACGTGCACAGCGCCTGTTTCAGGGTCGTACAACCTGCTTCCCTTTGTCCCTGGTTCTTTACCGAGATACACAGTCAATTTACTTCGATCGTCTAATTTCTTCACTTTCACTGCTGGGTTTTTCATATAAGCTGTACATCCGAACACCCTCACATGTGTTAAGTCCGGCTTCTTGTCATTCCAAGCTTCATATGGAGTTCTACCCTTTAGAATTCGAGTTGGTAAACGGTTTAATATGTAAATCGAGTGGCGTACCGCCTCTCCCCACATGTATGCTGGTAGTCCTGCTTCTTTCAGAAAACTTCTTGCCATGGCTGTAACAGTACGGTTTCTTCGTTCCACCACCCCGTTTTGTTGCGGGGTATATGGTGCCGTGTAATGTCTCTGGATACCAACTCTTTCACAATACACCTCAAACTCTTTTGAACAAAACTCTTCGCCCCGGTCTGTCCTCAGCGTTTTTATACTTCTTTCCTTTCCGTTTTCAACTAAGGCCTTGAATCTCTTAAACATTTCAAGTGCACTACTCTTTTCCTTCAACAAATATACCCACATTTTCCTACTGTAATCATCAACTTCTCAACCTCTCCTCGTGAGCCTTCAACAAGCCAATCACCTCATCTATTGACATCTCCTCCACATTCCCAAATTGCTCGATTGCGGATGCAATTTGTAAGAATTTTGATGGAACTGCTCTAAGCAGTTTCTTGACGACATAGGCTTCCTCCACTTTTTCTCCCACCGCTCTAAGATTAGTGACCAAACCATTCAGTTTCAGACAAAAATCGTCCAGCTGTTCATTTTCCTTCATGCACATGGCTTCGAACTCGCACTTGATGGTTTGTGCCTTAGCCTTTTTCACCTTGTCTGCTCCCAATGACATTGTTTTGATCGCGTTCCAGGCCTCCCTTGATGTCTTTTTCTCAGCGATAGACAACAATATGTGATCAGGGACTCCCTGGTATATAATCGCCACTGCCTTCTTATCCATCTTGTCCTCCACCACGGCTTTTGGATCCTTGGGATCTATGGCCTCCCATACCCCATGTGCTTGCATGAACACCCTCATCTTAAGTGCCCAAGCCGTGTAATTCGTTCTTGTTAATATAGGATAGCTCAACCCAAATGAGCTTTCTTTGGCTTTGCTTGATTCCATCTGTCACGAGATTACGTCTGGTGGCCTTGAAGATCTTGGAGCTCTGATACCAAGTGTAGGAATATAAACACACACACACTTAATTGTGTAGAAATATAAACACACGCACACACTTGTATGTCTATAAACTGGAATGAAAACTCTGATTTCATTGATTTAGAATGACTGCATACAAGGAAATAAATAGAAGGAAAAAAGATATGGTTGCTACAAATTAGGAACCACTCAACAACGTGATTACTACAAAACAATAATCACTCTCCAAGATAGACTCCTATCCGTTTATTACGTTCCTAACTCAAAGCTGATACTCCATGATTTAGTCCAGGGCCCAAGTACTTCTCTAAAGCCCAACGGCTACATTTTATTTTAGGAACATGTTTAGATTATCAAATATCCAACAGTATCTGAACAATTGTGAGATGACCAACTTTTCCAAACTTAAGGTGTACGTTGTTGCCACTTAAAGGACCTCTCCCAACTCGGATGCCTGTTATGTGTACAGTGTGGATTGCAATAACAAATCCCCTGAAAGTGACAAGAAAGGGGCCCATATTTAATTGTGAGAATGTTAGTGTAGGAGAGTACCTCTTTTAAACATAACTAGTGTATTATTCTGGATATAAGATATGAAGCTAAATCAATTTTCTTTTCAGTTTTGACCCTTTTTGATAATTTACTAAAAAATTCTAGGTAGGTTCGTTAACTCAAAAGTTTTATTCAACATCTTACTTCAAATTATTCTCTGATCTTGTAAATTTTATAATCACATGGGTATAAGTTGACAACTCTGAAATGAACTCATTCCGCTAGTAATGCTTATATTTTGGTGAAGCATCTATTCTTGTTAAGAGAGAATATTACTTACATTGTGGATCAACTTGATTTTTCTTTGGTATTGGGACATCAGGGTGGCGGACTGCTTGCATACAAATACGTCTTCTTTCCTTGTTTCCATTTATTTATATTTTGCTCTTGTTTAGAAAAAAAATAACAGAATAACATGGTTAAACTGATACCTTCTCAGATCCAACATGTTATAATGGACATTTGCTTGAAGCATTTAACAACTTTCAAAGCACTTGCGTGAGCTCAATGACATTCCTTTAACCATATCGAGTGTGCAGTCTCTTGACCCTGGTACTTTTCTTTTTCTTTTTTTTGTTACATACGCAAATTTGTGGGAAAGTATGCATTTTATATCTATTTATCAAGACCCAAATTTTGTGTTGTGCGCAAAAATTGCATGGACCGTGCTTAGATTATAAAGTTTTTGTGCACATATTTTGGGAAATAATCTTCCCTAGTGGATATAAGACATTAAAATCTGGATGACGGTAAAATATAAACTATTCAGATGATTAACCTTACAATGTCTTTTGATTTGATTTAACTGGAACTGATAGCAGATATAGCTGTGCTTTGCACTTGACAATAGCAGATATAGCTGGATTGGGACTTGACAATTTTACTTACATTGCCCATATCATACCTCTACAAATTTAGTTTTTGTAAACTGACTACAGCAAGAAAGTGATTTTAATTACGAATCAGTAAGCTTATAATCAAGGCCGTTATTGCAGACTCTAGCAGATATAGCTGTGCTTTGCACTTGTTTTTGTGTTCTAATTTGGTGTGTATTGAAAGAATTTATGGCCGTAGCGGAAGCGTAAATCACATTTACTTGCATAAAAACCTAATTAACACTACTAGAAAAACTGGATTAGACATCGCCCCTTTAACATCGGTTTGAAAAACCACCGATGTTAAAAAGGTTTTTGACATCGATTTTTTTAAAAGCGATGTTAAACAGATTTCTAGACATCGGTTGCTAAAATAACCGATGTCTAAATGTTTTTTCTCAAAATAAAAAAACACGTGCTGGTCATTTTCCCCCCATTTCTCTTAAAACATTTCCCCCTTGGAAAATTTTGAGTATCCCGCCTTGGTAACATTTCCCCTAATTTACTTTGTCTTCTATCTCACTTCTCACAAATCACAGCCGACTCTCATCTCTCTCTCACTCATCTCGCTCTCTCTCTCTCTCTCTCTCTCTCTTCTCTCTCTCTCTCTTCTCTCTCTCTCTCTCACACACTCATCACTACTCGACCCCCTCTCTCTGTCTCTCTCACCCGCATTTTTCTGTAATTAACTCAGCTTATTACGATTTCTCTAAATCGAAATAGAGAAGAGGAAGCTCGAATTTAAGAGAAGAGGAAGCTCGACTCTTAAGCCATTTTCCAATTAATAGTTCGAATTAAGCTCGATTTAATTTTAATTGAACATTTTTTTGCAGATTCGTTGCTCTTTTTGCTTGGGTCATCTTCAATTAGTAAGTTTTGTGTTAATTACTTGTTTTTCTTGTAGATTTTTGTTTGTATTTTTTAGCTTTTGTGTTTTTGTTTGTATTACTTGTGTGTAATTCTTGTTTTCTGTTTCGTTTGTATATGTTTGTGTCTGGAGAGCTTAGGTTGAAGATTGAAAAACTTGCTTCCTCAAATTTCCCTTAAAAAAGTTGTTTGTTGTTGATGGATCTACTCGGCCAAGCCACAGCTATGAATCTACTCAATTATTGTTTACACTGACTGCAGTTCATGGATATGTTGGTAAGGGGTTGCTCAATTTTATTAAGTGGTGCCACCAAATGCCAAGTAATGTAAAATTAAAGCTAGTTGTAGAGAATGTTGGATAAAGTTAAGTGTAGGGATGTAGTTTTCTAGGTTTTGTATATGCTTATATACATGTTTGTGATCTGTTTAATAAACATATTACTGTATAGATATGTGATTCGTCGCATTACAAGGATGACTCGTCATTATCTCCTTCACCTGTAATTAAACGACACATTAGTTTTCCCAGACCATAGATTTCATCTTTTGATGGGATCCTGGCCATGAAAAGTTTTTGGCTTGTGCCAACTGTCTTTTGTGGCTGCATACTTTTTCATTTGTGAAGTTCTGGAGTGCATCTAGCAATCTGCATTCTTAAAGAAACTTGCCCCCTTGTACTTATCTTTTAAAACTTGAATTGTTAATTTTGTGCGGCTATCCATACAAGCTTGTCAGTTGGATGGATGTGAATTGATTCCTTGGTTAGAATTGATTTTGCTCCAGTTTGTATTTATAATATTTCTGGTTATTGCTGTGGTCAATTGAGGCCTGAATTAATATTAGTACATCAATATTAAGCACATTCCTGTATCATATATATGTTACTTATATTATCTGTTTGCCAATAGAATTAATATTTTTTAAACAGAGATATCCTAGAAAGTTTTACTGTCCAAGGATGAACAACATGAATAAACCTACATATGCAGCTATTAGTACTCATTCACCAACAAAATCGGTTCTAATATTTTTGTCATCTCGCCGTCAAACAAGGCATACTGCTCTCGATCTCATTCAGGTGTGTTTTCTAATTTTACGATACAATATCACAATTAAGTGATTAATTATGCCTTATGACAGTTTGCAGCTTCAGATAAGCACCCAAGGCAATTCCTCAGCATGGCAGAAGAAGCATTACAAATGATTCTTTCTCAGGTCGCTGATCAGAACTTAAGGCATACATTACAATTTGGCATTGGGTTGCGTCATGCATGGCTAAATGACAAAGACATATCTCCAATATGTCTTTGATATGCCTCATCATTACATTCTCCAATATGGAGATGGAAATTATTACTTCTAGATTTGGTTTTCTGTTATCTTCTGTGTTTAGTTGATATATATATGATGCACCAAGAGCAGTATTGCTCTGATTTCTGTAAGTGAATGTTGTTGTTGCTGCTGGAAATTGCAATACGGACGGGGTGTGTGTGACTCAGTAAGTAACATATGAGTGCATTAACTTGATCCTTCAATCTGAGTGCAGATTTTGGGACTTGATAGCCGTGCTGATACATTGGTAGGTGATAACATGATTCGAGGTATATCCGGAGGACAGCGAAAGCCAACAGCCTGCAGGTGTGAGTTCCCCTGAAGCCTAGAGATCTGCAGATCGCCAACAGCCTGATCTCCTCTAACATCCTGCAGGTAGGATTGATGAAGGAAAGATAAAAGAAAATCTCCATCTATTGTTCTATGTAAATATTTGTCAATGTAAAGAGTGCAAATAGTTGGACATGTAGAATTTTGGTACCAATTATGGTTATTGTAAACATTGGCATGTTGGTAAATGGCAAGTACTTGGTTTTTTGTATTTTAGCATTTTGGTTTGATTTTAGTTTTGGGGTGCATATAAACGATCACTACATGCTAAAACCTCAACAAGATACATCATTTATTAAAACAAAACTGATGTGTCTCACTATAATTCACATCACTTTTTCTAAAATAATCGATGTACATGATGGGCTATTGCATCAAATTTTTTAAAAGAACTGATGTCTATTAGAACATACAACATCGATGTTACCAAGAAACCGATGTCTGAGATGATATATAACATCGGTTTTTACCAAGAAATCGATGTATATGTCTTTATTTACCTTGTATGTTCTATGTTTATGTTGATCTAATGCACATAATATATCATAATTTAAAAAGAACTACTGCACATAATGTATCTTGGACATCAGAAATATTTAAGAAACCAATGTCTAAGTCGATAATAGACAACGGCTAAAAACCGATGTCTAAAGGTTTTGACCTTTCTCTACACACGCATAGACATCGGTCAGATTTTTTTTTAACAACGGCCAGAAACCGATGTCTATTGACATATTTCTAGTAATGTAATCATGTATATAGATTTAAAAATTGTATGAACACAAGAAAAATACCTTGATAGCTTTCCTGGGATTGTTATGAATGTATCTTTGATTTCCAGCAATCACCCCTCAAGTGTGGAGTGCTCTAATGGTATCCACCAAGATCAAATATCATATAGTAGATGAAAAACAATTGAGAAAATAATTAAAATGATTTGGAATGATTTTGATGAACTTCAAAAGCTCTCAATGATCCTCTCAAAACCCCTGGGATGTTTTTGTTAAGTGTTTTGTTCTATCTTCCAACTCTTGGAATGATTGATATTTAAAGAAATAAAGTCTTTACTTTATCTAATTAAATAATCATTTAATAATTAAAACCTTTTTAATTATTAATCCCATTCTGAAAATAATTCTCTCATAAAATTTAATTTCTCAAAATAAATTTTGTAATTAATAATTATTAAGAACTTTTCTTAATTTATTTATAATCTATTAAATCTCATTTAATAAATTATAAATAATTGCTAATTAATTATTTATTCAATAAATAAATAATTCATAGCCATTACTAATTATTCTCATCATCTATAAATATTTAACCTTTTTATGGTGTGACCCTTTAGGTTCAATATTAAGCCGGTAGTAGAAATAAATAATAATAAACTATTTATTATTACTTATACGAATTACTAATTAATTCGTCAAATATAATTACATAAGTAATTAATATTTATTCTACATCGTGAGTGATACTTTTCAATATATCGTGACTATCCGGATAATATGAATTCATTGCTTAGAATATATAAAACCTATTCAGCAAATGGTTACCGTACAATCAATTCCTTCTACCCGACAATATCCCGATTAAATACAAGGCATGGATCGCGTGTCAAGCCTATTTAATTTAATCATATAATTTCTTATACATTATGTCTAGTTCATTTGAATTAGAAACTCTTTCTAACTTCAATTACTTTGGCCAGAGATTCCAGAACTAACATAGTAAGAACATCATATGATATTCACTTTCTTTTACTGAAAGGGGTAGATTCTTTATCGATCGTTAACTATCTTCATATACAAATTCCTATACCCGGAATAGAACTAATGATTATCCCTAGAGGACTTAGAACTAAACCAAAACATAGTTCATTGTATATAAGATTACTTTATCGGTCTCAAGTCTAAGGACACTTGTACCACCATCAACTTATGAACAACTATTAACACGTAAGTAAACTCCATTAGTCGTTCATTAGATCAAGTCACGTTCAGTGAACTTATTCTCCAATAAGCACCTACATACTAGCTATAGTGTCACCACACGAATGTCTATGAGAACAGACATCCTTCCGAGGAAGCAAGCATAGTATGTACCGATCTTTACGGATTGACTAACTCCCAATTAGTTATCCTATGATCGGGAACTATTTAAGTTTAGTGTTATCATCTTCTAGATCTCATTATTATAATCTCATTATAATTCTAGAAGCTTTACTCTAAACTATGGAACTTCTTATTTAAACACTTTAAATAGATAAAGCCCGTAATAAAAACAACAAGTCTTTTATTAATATAAATAAAATCAAATAAGATTACATGAAAGTATTTCCTAACTCATCATACATGATTGGGTTTAGGACAAAATACTATCAAACTCCCACTTGTACTAAAGCCAATCACTCTGGTATCTTATACCCATCTTATCTCTATGTCGATCAAAGTGAGCCTGAGACAATGCCTTAGTAAATGGGTCCGCTATGTTGTTATGTGTGTCAATTCTTACGATGTTGACATCCCCTCTTTCTATGATCTCTCGAATCAGATGAAAGCGCCGCAACACGTGTTTGGAATTCTTATGGGATCTTGGTTCCTTAGCTTGAGCTATCGCAGCATTATTATCACAATACAACACAATAGGATCCTCAATGCTAGGAACTACTCCCAAATCAGAAACAAATTTCCTCATCCAGACAGCTTCCTTTGCAGCTTCACATGCAGCTATATATTCTGCTTCCGCTGTGGAGTCAACCGTTGTAGGCTGTTTGGAACTCTTCCAACTAATCGCTCCCCCATTTAGAGTAAATACATACCCTGACTGGGATCTGCTACCATCGCCTTCTGATTGAAAACTAGAGTCAGTATAACCCTCAATTTTCAATTCAGATCCACCAAAAACAAGAAAAACATCTTTAGTCCTTCTCAAGTACTTCAATATGTTCTTCACTGCTTTTCCAGTGTTCTTCACCTGGGTTAGACTGATATCTGCTCGTCACACTAAGTGAATGAGCAACATCAGCTCTAGTGTAAGAGCTGATTTCGATCATATTTTGTCGAAATTAGCTAATTTAATTTATTTTAATAATTACTTAAAAATGGGGGAAAAAATAAAAAAAATGGAAAATTAGTGAAACTAGTGTAAGATTCATCACACAAATATTGAGTATTACTAATCTGGTCTATATGAATTTACGTTAAAAAATTGGCTTTTTTTCTATTTTTATTTAATTTATTTTACAAACTAGTTGACCATTAAATTACCAAACCAAATTAATTTATTTTTTTTTTAAATTTTGGCAATAACATTAAAAGGATGGATCTTGACCACCGTATGGTTGGGTCATCGGTGGTCATCGAGAAATGTTATTAAAAAAATTGAAACACTGAACCCTGACGAAACCCCGTTTAGGTGTTATAGTCAATGTACTAGTTGACCGTTAAATTACTAAACCAAATTAATTTATTTTTTTCTGAAATTTTGGCAATAACATTAAAAAGGATGGATCTTGACCACCGTATGGTTGGGTCATCGAGAAATATTTTTTTAAAAATCGAAAGACTTAACCCTGACAAAATCCCATTTAGGGGTTATAGTCAAAGTACTAGTTGACCGTTAAATTCCAAACGAATTTAATTTATTTTTTTCTGAAATTTTTGCAATAACATTAAAAAGGATGGATCTTGACCACCGTATGGTTGGGTCATCGAGAAGTGTTTTTAAAAAAATTGAAAACCCTGGCGAAACCCCGTTTAGTTGTTATAGTCAAAGTACTAGTTGACCGTTAAATTAATAAACCAAATTCATTTATTTTTTTCTGAAATTTTGGCAATAACATTAAAAAGGATGGATCTTAACCACCGTATGGTTAGGTCATCGAGAAATTTTTTTTAAAAAATCGAAAGACTAAACCCTGACGAAACTCCGTTTAGGGGTTATAGTCAAAGAACTAATTGACTGTTAAATTAGCAAACCAAAATAATTTATTTTTTTCTGAAAATTTTGCAATAACATTAAAAAGGATGGATCTTGACCACCGTATGATTGGGTCATCGAGAAATATTTTTTAAAAAATCGAAACACTAAACCCTGACGAAACCCCGTTTAGGGATTATAGTCAACGTACTAGTTGACCGTTAAATTACAAAACCAAATTAATTTATTTTTTTCGAAAATTTTGTCAATAACATTAAAAATCATGGATCTTGACCACCGTATGATTGAGTCATCGAGAAATAGTTTTTAAAAAATCTAAACACTAAACCCTGAGGAAACCTTGTTTAGGGGTTTCTTCTTCTCTTGCCCAAATCAATTCTTCCATTGCTACTATTACTATTTTTAATTGTTTTGTAGTGTTCACAGTGAGTATGACTACTTGGGTACGTATAATATTTATCCAAAATTTAGATATTTGTGTCCTATTTTTATTTAATTTTTTTGATTTATTTTATAAACTACTTAAAAATGGATGGAAAATAAAATTATTAGGCAAATTAGTGGAAGTAAGGTAAAATTCATCACAAAATTAGTTATTATGACTACTTGGTTGTGTATGAATTTTAAATCAAATTTTGACTTTTTTCCTAATTTTATTAAATGTATCAAGTAATTCTACAAACTAATTAAAAAAGAGTGGAAAGTAAAATTATTTAAAAATTATGTAATATTCATAACAAAAATAATTGGCATGAATACTTGGATGTGTATAAATTTTAAATTAAATTTTGGATTTTTTTCCTATTTTATTTAATTTTTTGACTTCTTTTTCCTATTTGGTGGAATTTAGCCAAGCTCTTAATTTCGACCAAATATGATTGAATTTAATGGGGCCGGCTAATTTCGACCAAATATGGTCGAATTTAATAGCTACCAAAATTAGGAGGGAAAGTTCCCGCCAATTGAAAAATTACATTCAACCGAATTTGGTCGAATTTAGCTAATTTCGACCAAATTCGGTTGAACTTAGCCGTGCTATTATTTTCGACCAAATATGGTTGAAAAAAGTAAATTTCAGATGAAAAAATTATTTGTTGCCACATGTCATGTTTCTATTGAACGCTCTCATAGTCGAATCGAAGCCCTCATCATACTCTATCCAAAAACATCATCAGACTTTGTAGGGGTATAATTTATGAATTTCTCCTATTTTTTTATTATATTCGAATTTACTTATTAAAATTTTAATTTTTGTAAACTTAATTGGTTGTTGATGTTGATGTTTCCATCGTGTAGAGTATGTTTTTCTAGTCAATTTCATATATTATATGTTGAATTTCGAGTTCAATATCGTATAGAAATCGAAGTTTGATTGTCGTGTTCTTCGTGTTCTTGAGGATCGAAGCTGTTTTGGAGATGTTATTGACCTCCAAATCATGAGTTTGAGTAACCAAACTGAATCCTATATGCTATTCTACACAAAATCAACGTTAGATTCAAAGAACAGCAGATTCTGCTGCCATTTTTTTTTAAAATCGTTGTTCCTTAAATTCGACCAAAATGGTCGAATTTAGCATATTAAACTCAACCATATTTGGTCGAATTTAGCATATTAAATTCAACAATATTTGGTCGAATTTAGTACACTTTAGGCGCTAAAAATTCGAAATTTCCAAAATTCAAATTTTTTGCCAAATTTATAATTTCGGTCAAATTCGGTCGAATTTAGTTGGTCAAATTTAGTTGGTCGAATTTAGACGATCGAATTTAGTTGGTCGAATTTATCTATTTTCGACCGTTTTGATTATTTTCAACCAAGCTAAAAACGATAATCTTCGCTGCGGTCGAAATTAGCTAAATTCGACCATTTTGAGTTGGTCGAATTTACCCGAATTTCTTGTAGTGATATTTCTAACAATCCCCCATGATTTAACTTTTTTTAGTTGTTTACTGTGTTTTTGAGACTTTTATTAAAAAAATCAAAAATTTTGAAATAGGATTACTTTTGGTCTTATGTCTGTATGCCCTGTGATTTTTTTTTTTTGAATAATCGGTAGGATTAGACCTTATCACTTGCTATCTCATTGGCACTCAATTCCCCTTTGATGTTTAACTGATCCTATACGTGTTTGGTGGAATAACTGTTCTTTTCTTGCAAATGTAATGGTTAATACATGGATAGGGAGAGAAAAGCTCTTCGAAGGTATGCTTATAATGCAATTTTTTTTTAAAATTTCATATTAATTTATGAATTTATGTTGTCACTATTTAAATGCACATATTTTTTTATATTTTATATTTAATTTAAAATAAAATGAATACCATTTCGAGAATTTGTGACCATACCCATTTTAAAATCGGAAGTCACTAATAGTTATGGCCATTAGGTTGGGAATTAGTCTGAAAAATGGTATTTTCACAAATAAGTGGCTTATTTTAATTTTTTTCAAATTAATCTCCGTCATATTTTTAATGCTTTTTGTTACGCCATATTTTCGGTTGCCTCTAATATCTCCCAAATTTCCAAATATGAATCTAATAATAATTAACTTAACCTCCAAGTTAATTATTTCCTCTCTCTGAAACGAGTAAAGAATCAATACTAATTAATTAATGATAGAAAATATCTCCAAACGATATTCTTCAAATCAGGAAGATATCACAACGATAAGATTAAATCAGATAAAATCAGTGATTACCCAGATTAACGAAGTTTATCCCTAAAGTCTCTAAGGGATAGACACAAATCAATTTCACAGAACTGCGTTGGCTTAATCCTTATAAATATAAGGTACGCAGGCATCTTGAAAAAGGATCCGACACATCTAACAAGTCGAGACACCTCTCAAGTTCAGCCTCAAACATCCAAAATCCCAAATCCCACTATTTTCATAATTTCGTTATTCCAACAACCTCCAAAATCTGTTATCACCAAATTCCTCCGTTAACACTTTTAGTTATATTAACTTGTATTTCAACATATACTATATCTGTTTTAGGTCGCAACATCAAGTAAAAATGATATAATAATTTGTGTAATAAGTATGACCATATTTGAAAATTATAATATTAGGAAATTAATGAAAATACAAAACGGTCACAAAAAGTAAAGTCTATAAATGGAATACAATTCACCATATTGACATATATGAAAAGAAAATTAAGAATACTTAATACAAGAGTAATTGTGTATGTGAATTAAAAGGAAAATTAAAATTTAACTTATACTTTTTCTTATAAAAAACATCAAATTAAAAATTATAGAATTTTGACAATCTATTAATATTTCTTCATTTACACATTTACCGAAATAATACTAAATTTATTTCCATTTTTACATGGTATCTTATTTACTATATATTTCTATATCTTGCTGCATGGGATATGAACTAGCATGGAAGGAAAAACACACGCAAAAAGAAAATAATTTCAACGGCTACATTAAGTTATGAATTTGAGGGGTATTTTCCAGAAAGAGTACCTTAAATACAGCTATATAACAGACATCTACAATCTCCTTAATCCAACTTCACTATTCCCTCTTCCTCACATTAGCTAAAAGAATATCATACATTTCAAGTAAGGATCTTCATCAACAAATGGACTCCAACCAGGTATCCAAACACATTCCACAGCGGCCTAGCCGCCGGAATTGCCATCCTTAACGACCTTGATTTTATCAACTGTTTATAATTCTTGTTTTTTGTGACTTTTAATTATTGAAAAAAATGAAACTTTTTATATGCGTTTAAATGACTGTTCTTTTTATTACTGTCAGAGATCACATGACTTGCATAATGCTTATCCTGAAATGATGCTGGATGCATCAAAAGAAGCAGACGCAATAGTAATGGCTGCGGAGACCAAAGCCCAACCATTGGAGCATGAACTGCAAGTTACGAAAGATGAGTCGGTTCAGATGATGGTCAGGCAGAAGAAGATGTTGGATGATAAGGTACATATAGTTATAATGTAGGTGAAGTGAACTTTTTTTTTTTTTGCAGAGATATAGCTTCTTGTTTAAGTGTTTAGTTATGTGTATCTAGATTGTTTTATGATATACATACTTCAACTTTTTGTAAAAAAATGCAATTTTGTTGTCATGGTTGAAAAATTTAGGAGGGTGATATGTATTGGTAAAAGAATCAAGGTCACTCTTTTTAAAAAATATCTATATTTTGCATGTTTTGTTGGGTTCGTATGATTTTAAGAATGAGGGTGTTCATCTTCAAAAAATAGAAAGTGTTCTATAAATTTGATTTCATTATCCTGAGAACTTTGTGCCCCTTGCGTTTCTTGTTCAAAAGTTATTGAATTTGGAACTAGGTTATATATATTTACAACAAACGGAGTAGAGTTTTTGCAAAAAAATTAACTTCCTGTTTGGAGATCTCTCTTTGATGCAATATTGTTGTAGTACTGACACAATGTAGCATATCTACAGATCAGTGAAGCAAACATTATATCTCCGAATCATTTAGAATTAGAGAATGATTCTCTTGTAGCCGCTGCCAAGAAAAATTTGGATCTAAATCCGAGGGCTGAGTACCCCGAGTGCCTCGAAGCAATTCGGATAAGGAATTTGTACGGCCCAGTTCCCGAAGTACCTTCTATACTACTGATAAGCAAGGAATACAACGCCTACAGAACTGGATGCACGCATGGAATTCACTCGTGTATCTTGGACAGCGAGTTGTCTCTATCAAGACAGCCAAATGATGCAAGTGCAAAAGCAAAGGTCGAAGGAGATAAAGCGAGCAATAAAGATGGCTGTATTAGCTGCTCCCGTGAAGTCCACACTTTTGAGTTGATACTTAAAGCAGCTAAATCTGCTATGAATACAAAGTACAGGAAGAAAAAGTTTGCCTCAAACAAGAAAATTCCTGAAAGATTGTTCCGGAAGCTGCTTGAGACTCCGGTTGATCCTAAATTTGTACATCAGCCTAGTGAAGACCCTACTCCCCAAAAGTGTGCAGAAACTAGTACTAAAACTAGTGACTATAATAGGCCTATTCCATCGCCTGAGCCCAAAACCATTGACTCTACAAGTAAAAGTTGTTCTTCTTTGCAACTTTTCAAATACACCTTCCAAAGGAAGCGGAAGAGAGAAACTGTAAGAATATCTAATGAAAATTTCTCCGCTGAGAACAAAATTCAAGAGAAAAAGTAGGAAGGCAATAATTTTATCATCTTGGTTGACAAATTAGGAGGGTGATGTCTATTTGTTTACAATTAAGCTCACTTTTTAATTATTAATATGAGATTACAGACCATTTTCGTGTTTTGGTTAGGTCCCTGTGATTTTTAAAAATAACTAGGTGTTTTAGAAGGCTCTTTGATTTTGTTTAATTTTTGTCATCTTGTGTTTATTTTATCAATGTAAATGAATTTGAAAGTGGTTTTTGGTGGAAGTTTGTTTTAACGTATTCTCTTTCTTTTAGAGTAAATTGCATATTGCACTCCTTGAATGTTTTTTCGATTTGATCTTACATTATGAACTTCGGCACTTTGCATCTCGTTTCGCTTCAATTTGCACTTTTTCCATTAACAATTTTTAACTCCTTTAAGTTTGAATTTTTTTTCAAAATTTGATTGGAATATTTTCGGTATTCTAGAAAATTGTTTTTCTGAAAAAATGAAAAAAATTTAGAAAATTATATTTGTTTTAAAAAAAAATATTTTTCAGTTTTAAAAAATATGTGGTTTAAAAGATATGACATTTGTAGTTGATACTATCCAATAATATCAATTTAATTGGGACATCCAGTTTATCAAAATTTGTATTTTAAATTCAAAATTAATAATTTAAATTTGCTAAACCATTTTATAAATGCTAATTGGATATGAGTAACACTACGCCAAAACTGTTAATAGACATCACTCCTTTAACATCGGTTGCGTTTCTGACCGATGTTAAAGGTATGTTTTACATCGGTTTTACTATAAACGATGTTAAAGTAGGTTTTAGACATCAGTTGCACTTTAAACCGTTGTCTTAACTACTTTATAAAAAAATAAAAAACATACGAATCTTTTCTCTCAGCCCACTTTTCCTCTAATTACTTAGAAACATTTCCCCGTTTCTATTTTTCATTTCCCTCTTAAGACTTTCCTATCTCCCGTTCCTCAAACTCAAACTAATTACATTTCATCTATCCCTCAAACTAATTCACTCACAAACTAGCTAATTTAAAGAACCCTAGTTTACAAGCCCCAAATTCAAACCCTAGCTTACAAGCCCCCAAATTCAAACCCTTGATTTCAAAACCCCCTTTTCTAATCTCAATATTTATATGAGTTTCAAGATTGATAATCTCGTTAATAGATTAATCGATTCATACTCAAAATCGATAGCAATATAAGATATATACACACTAACACACACTCACTGTTGTGTAATTTGTTATTTAATCGATAGCTACTTTTTTGTGAGAAAGTGATTGCAGGGAGTTAAGAAACTGGTGTTCAATGGCGTCAAGAAGGGAAACAGCACGACTCGCTGCAAGGACAAGGACATTCACTTCAGTGAATGTCAAGTTTCTTTTGACAATAAGAGAAAATCTCACAATAAGAGATTTTAATTATCTCTTATTTTCATAGATTTGGATTTGGAGCTTGATTGGTTCTTGGAGATTCATCAGTATGCTCCCGGTACTAAGGTAATTCATTTTTTTATGTTTTTTAGGTAAGGCATTCCTTCATGTAGCCTGGTAGTATGCATTCAAGGCGTAGGCAGCATGAGCTCGAACAGTATCAGGAAAGAAGCATGTGCCACCTTCTTGAATAGGTTTACAATCTATTCTCAGTCCACATACATAATCGATGTTCTTCTGTAAGTTCTCATCATTAGCTTTTGATTTAGTGTTGTTTGATCTGATTAGATGCTTTGCGATTCGATTTGGAATAATTAAGCTTTTACTAATTGGGATACTTTGTGATTGATTTGTTTGCTAATTATGTGCTGTGGTGTTGTTAGGGCTTGTCCGAAGGCATATCATCCTGCTTTAATTCCTTTAACGTCGATATTAATTTTTTGTCTTGTTTCCATATTTAGGTTGGCATATATATAGTGTATGCCAGAAGGTAATGTTGAATTGTGGGATTCGTCTTGCAACTTCAATTTTAGTGATAATGACATTGGTAAACAGAGCACTTGCTTCCGTTCAGAAGCTGCAGGAGCTTAACAATGCTGTTGTGGCTACCACTTTAACTAAAAAATTGACCAAAGAGCAACTATCTAATTTTCAGGTAACTTTTTGTGATTAATTGTAACATCTATTGCCACTTTCTTAACATGAAAAAATAGTTTTAAATTATTATATCTGTTTGTGACAAACAATCACTTGCATAATTGTGTTCATATATTAATTCTTAATATTTTTTATTTGTTGGAAATTTAGCTTAACCGTCTTTAACCCTTAAAGCTGCCTCTGGAATATAATAATGTCCAGTGACTGGATTGCTTTTTCAGAAATGACTTCTTTACTAGCATACGCAGTTTTGATAGGTATATTTTGGATGGGGCCAATTGCATTGAAGGTTGAAAAAGATAAATTTTGGCCTTCGAGGTAAATGATACTTAAAATCTAATGAAAACTGACAAGCAACATGAAGGAAATAAAATCCGGAATTACCAGCTAAGAGCGTTGTACTTAACAAAAGAAAGGAAAAAAATAGAGAAAATACAAAAAAATGCTACCAATCCATTTTTCAATTTTTCCTAACAAACAGAATCTGCATACATTTTCCTGGAACAAACTCCGCAATCAGTAATGCAACCCAAGTCCCATAATAGCAAGTACAAAAAGCCCATATTTCGCAGCAAGTCCCACTAGTAGCTGTAGTATCCCTTTGTCATTATACTCCGCCTGAAAGACAACGCTACATTAGGAGCAGCCACCGTGCTTAGCATCTTTTATTCCTTATAACTTATGACCTTAAATTCTCCTCTGCGCAGATATTCAATTTTGGAACAAAAACAAATCCATGGAAGGACTCTCGATAAAATCAGTTATTCTAAGCTTCTTTTGCTAGTTAGTTGTCTTCCTCTACTTGCTTGACAACGACACTTCATGGATGATCCTTGCAAGTTCTGGGGTGGGTTGCTGTATTGAGTTCTAGAAAATTGGAAAGGCCAAACCACGAGTGGGAACTGGCGGAAGAAGATGAACCTTTTTTGTGGTCAAAGTGTCTCCTTTCTTTAGCTTTAGCTGTGTGAAGTTTATATAGTAATGTTAAGTTTCAAATTATTAGTAGTTGAGGAGTTTGTTTGTTTGTTTGTTTGTTATTAGTAGTTGGTGTAGTAGTAGATTGTATGAATTATGCTTTTGGGTGAATGTTTGTGTATTGCTAACTTTGGTGGTATATAACTCCATTTGAATGCAATGTTGATTTTGGTAAATTTTTGGGCACATAATTTAGGTATAAACAGACATCAATTTGATCCTTTAACACATCACCTAAAAACTGATGTCTAATTTTGCAATTTCATGGCTCTAGTTTACATCGGTTAAAAAATGATGTAGTATACACTTTACAACATCGGTTCTAAGCAGAACCGATGTAGTACTGGGGTTGAGACATCGGTTCTGATTTAAAAATTGATGTTGTTGACAACTATTCACATCGGTTAAAAACCGCTGTAATAAGTCCTTTTTAACATCGGCCCAGAACCGATGTAAAAAACATGGACTTTTAACAACACCCACCTAGACATCGGTTTTGAACTTTTTTACATCGGCCCAGAACTGATGTCTATTGACTTATTTCCAGTAGTGTAAACCATAAAAGTTAATAAATATTCTAAAATTCTTGTTGAATATATCACAAGACTTGTTGGATTTTATGAAATCATAACTTAATAATCCCACATTTATTCTTAATATCCATATTCAGTCAATCAATCCTTCTTGAATATATTATTGAAGTCTGATTTAGAGAGTGTTTTGTAGCAAGAGTATCTTAAAGATCTTTCAAGTAATGAAATGATGTTGCAAGATGTTATTATAGACTAGGCATCACAACAATCCTCTACTGTATGTGTATATATTTATTTAGGCATGTATTCACTACAAGACAACAGACTTAAACCGACTGTCATAAATGGTCGGTGTTGTGGAATAAAAAGTAGGGTTATCGAATTGTGGTTAGGGTTCGTGAGCTTCGTGCTTTTAAAGACAGTCATCAGAGATACTTGTAAAGCTGATGCTGTTCAAGACAGTAACGATAGGAGATAAAAATAATTAAGAGGAAGCAATCTCGAATAGTCATAAGAGATACTTGTAAAGCTGATGCTGTTAAAGACAGTTCGATAGGAGAAATAAGGGTGATGGTAGTGGTGGTGGTTCGAATGTTGGGAAAGGAATAGGAAAACTTGGTATAGGCACTGTAGCTAGTAGATCTGTTCAATCTGGATCTAAGGAAAAGCAAATTACTAATTACCACTCAGGGTCTGTGTCAAAGAAAGCTAAAACTCTTCAAGCACCAGATACTGCATCAATTCTTCTACAGGAACAAGTTGTGAAAGATGTGGTGTTAGGGACTACTATTGATTGGAAGAATGTGGGATTTACAGAGAAGGATGTGGTGAAATCACAAAATGTTCAATCTACTACTTCTGAAGTAAAGGAGCAAGTTCATTCATAAGTTTCAGAACCATCTTACTGGACTATGAGTCAAAATTTACAGTCTCTAATTCCTAGAGGAAGAAGTGGACTTGGTCATAGTGAGATGCAAACCACAGATGTTGCAAAGTTGAAGGCTGATCCTCATTCACTTTGGATAAGTTTGGTGAGACGATGACTCAAAGACATCTTAACAAACTGATTTCTGCACAGCTTGTTCATAAAGTGAAGACATATCAAGAATATGATTCTAGAAGAGGAATGGTTGACAATGAAGAAAAAGAAGTTTTTCTAATATACTTCTTGTCTGATGGCAGAGTGAGATGGATGGACTTATCTACATTCTTGTATCATAAAAAGGAGGAGGAGTTAGATTATGTTCGATTCTTGTTACACAAAAATGCTGAAGTTACTCAGAATTATAATGCATCGCCTATGCATTGGACTGGTGAGATTGATAAGTTACTGAGAAGATTGTATGGAGCAAAGAGAGAAAATGTACCACCTTTCAAGCTACATTATGTTGATTCTGATGGAAAAGGCAAAGAGATTAAATACAAATCATTGGAAATAAAATCTGATGATGGGGGATCAAGCTATGGAAGGGGAGTATAATTCTGTTTCTATTGAAAATCTTAAACGCTTCAGATATAGGCCAGATAAACTAAGAGCTCTGCATTATCAGATTATTACTGATAATGGTGACATGTTAGATCTAAAGCAGAGTGTTGGTGAAGTCTTAGCTAAAACTAAAGATGCTTTTCTTGAAGAATTTCTCAGAGACAACCGACAGTTCAGACTTTTGAGTTGATACTTAAAGCAGCTAAATCTGCTATGAATACAAAGTACAGGAAGAAAAAGTTTGCCTAAAGCAAGAAAATTCCTGAAAGATTGTTCCGGAAGCTGCTTGAGACTCCGGTTGATCCTAAATTTGTACATCAGCCTAGTGAAGACCCTACTCCCCAAAAGTGTGCAGAAACTAGTACTAAAACTAGTGACTATAATAGGCCTATTCCATCGCCTGAGCCCAAAACCATTGACACTACAAGTAAAAGTTGTTCTTCTTTGCAACTTTTCAAATACACCTTCCAAAGGAAGCGGAAGAGAGAAACTATAAGAATATCTAATGAAAATTTCTCCGCTGAGAACAAAATTCAAGAGAAAAAGTAGGAAGGCAATAATTTTATCATCTTGGTTGACAAATTAGGAGGGTGATGTCTATTTGTTTACAATTAAGCTCACTTTTTAATTATTAATATGAGATTACAGACCATTTTCGTGTTTTGGTTAGGTCCCTGTGATTTTTAAAAATAACTAGGTGTTTTAGAAGGCTCTTTGATTTTGTTTAATTTTTGTCATCTTGTGTTTATTTTATCAATGTAAATGAATTTGAAAGTGGTTTTTGGTGGAAGTTTGTTTTAACGTATTCTCTTTCTTTTAGAGTAAATTGCATATTGCACTCCTTGAATGTTTTTTCGATTTGATCTTACATTATGAACTTCGGCACTTTGCATCTCGTTTCGCTTCAATTTGCACTTTTTCCATTAACAATTTTTAACTCCTTTAAGTTTGAATTTTTTTTCAAAATTTGATAGGGATATTTTCGGTATTCTAGAAAATTGTTTTTCTGAAAAAATGAAAAAAATTTAGAAAATTACATTTGTTTTAAAAAAAATATTTTTCAGTTTTAAAAAATATATGGTTTAAAAGATATGACATTTGTAGTTGATACTATCCAATAATATCAATTTAATTGGGACATCCAGTTTATCAAAATTTGTATTTTAAATTCAAAATTAATAATTTAAATTCAACCCCGTTGCTAAACGATTTTATAAATGCTAATTGGATATCAGTAAACCATAAAAGTTAATAAATATTCTAAAATTCTTGTTGAATATATCACAAGACTTGTTTTTTTTTTCTAAATTTATATATATATATTAAAAAAACCTGGGTTTAACCCTTGCTCCGCAGCCGAGGCAGAGGGAGCTGTTTAGAGAGTGTTTTGTAGCAAGAGTATTTAAAGATCTTTCAAGTAATGAAATGATGATGCAAGATGTTATTATAGACTAGGCATCACAACAATCCTCTACTGTACGTGTATATATTTATTTAGGCTTGTATTCACTACAAGAAAACAGATTTAAACCGACCGTCATAAATGGTCGGTTATAAACGATATCGGTAGGTTTATCAACTAAAATCATCCAAAATGGATGGTCGGTTTAAGACTGGTCGGTTATGTCACTTTGTCGGGTTTAACAGACATAACCGACCAACAAATCGGACGGTTATGTATCTTTACAAATTCCATAATGTGGGGTCAGTTCTCGACACGTGTCACCACGTGTCTGCAAACGTCAGCAAATATAATCGACCAAGTTTGGTCGGTTATGACTTATTAAAAAGGAAAAATAAATTTGACTGGTACATATAACCGATCATAGTCAAAATTGAACAAATGGTCGGTTATGACTTAATAGAAAATAAAAAAAATTGACTGTCATATATAACCGACCATAGTCAAATGTGCACAATCGGTCGGTTTAATCCTAGAAGGTCTGTTAATTATCATAACCGACCACTTATAACCGACCATCCATGAAGAACATGGTCGGTTTTCTGGAAATGGAATTGTAAAAACTGGTCGGTTATGTATTGTTGTGGCCGATTTTCTAGTAATTAGATGGTAAAAAGTGGTCGGTTATAAGATATGTCGGTCGGTTTTGCTGGGCTTTTTTAAAAAAAAAATTGCAGGTTTTGCCAGGACTCAGATCATTCACCACATCATTCAACTTCATAATAACATAATTAAACATAAAAACCAATTTTATAAGTTCGATCATTCCAACAATTATAAAAACCACGTTCATACAAACATTCCAAATTTTCTAGTCATTCAAACTTACAAACGGATTAGATAAAAAACAAGTTCTTAAAAACCGATGACAATTAAAAACCTAATGATCCGACAAAGAAACATCGGATGATTGATGACCATCTTTTCACCCTTTTCCCCACCATCATCACCAGCGCCATCACCACCGTCTTCACCACCGTCTTCACCGCCACCCATATCCTCATCCTCGGAGGTATAATCCTTTTCTTCTTCCAATGCAAGCCGATCCTTTGCCTATGCACACATATAACCAACCAATTAAAAAGTAAGAACATATAAATATCATTAATGGATAAAAATAAAACCAAAAGGAAAGACCATTACCGCTTGAACTTGAGCTTCGATTTTTTGGACAATATCCTCAATTAAGGTCCCGACAATGTGTACAATCTCACCGCCAATGAGATTATTCCATTGCAGCCTTTGACTTGGATCGGCAGATGGATCGGAGGCCTCGAGGGCGGTGCATGCAAATGTGTAGATCTCTTGATCGGATAGTTGACGAGCAAATCGATCAGGGTTGGCACAGATCTCCGTAAGAACATTTCTCACGATCGAGAGATAAACATTGTCAGGGATGGTGCCATGTTGTGTCAGATCGGATGAGGATGAGCCGGCTTCGCCTCGGGTGGAATCCCTATAGCGTGTAGCTAGGGTAGGCAGTAGATCACTAGCTCGAACATTGGGGAATCCAATAACATAATTTTTTTTGGGTTTTTCCCCTTCGGGGACCCCCGTTGCTTCCATCCACCAATCCCATGGCTCATCCCTCTCACCCGTTTGAGTCACCTCCACCAGCATACGCTCAAGAATAGAGGCATATCATTCCTACACATTAATTCAAGTTTAATTAGAACATTAAACTTTTTAATGCTTATAATTAATACAAACATGCATTGTATGTGTAGACCGGGTAGTGTTGACAAAAATATGCTTATACTGTACATAAAATAAGATTACCGTGATGCGCATGGCGGCCGGAGTAGTGTAGGCAGGGTTATTCGGATCGGAACCAACTTTCTGGTGGCATTTGTCCCATGCCTCAAGTTTAGTTGGAGGCTTTTTGTTTTTTCTCGTCATTTCCTTCCAAATAATAAAATATCTTATATTAGTATACATAGTTCTTTATAATATGAAATAACCTTATGTGTGTGTATGTGTTTGTGCATATTTAAATTTTATTACCGCTTTCACCGAGTTGAATGATCGAGCACCGACGCTATGCAACCTTTCAACACGTTGGCGATTGTCGGCTCCAACCTTTGCCCTATGCAAGTACCCTTCATTTGCCTCCCAATATTTAACAAGATCCTTCCAAAACGTCTCGGACCAATACGGAGCTTTAAGGACAATTTATAAACCCCCTTTTCCCTTGCCATTATCTCAACTCTCCTATTAAGCTCATTCATAGTCCTTTTTATTGTTTTCTTGATGTGATCTTCAACAATCTTTCTTGATTTCCTACGACTTTGTCCCCTTTGATGCTTATAAAAATTCTACAAAATAGGAACAAATGATAAGGTCAGATTCATGATCAAATTAACTTCATAATCAAATCACGAAACAAAACATAATAAAAAAATTAATATCATTTTAAATACAAAAAACACATCAACCCTATCGTCCAACCACTTTGCACTACACCATAAAACACCTTTTGCAACCACTGAAATACGTTGCAATATGCCCTATATTCGTTACAATAGGGTCTATGGTAACGATTATTGAAAAATCAGGCGTAAGGTTTGCTCTGGTTGCCATAGGTACCTTATGGTAACGAATTTAGAACCATATAGCAACGTTGAATTATTGTTGCAATTACGGTATATGGCAACGATTTAAGGGCTATAGCAATAAGTTTAACACCATTGCAATAGCTTGGAGGAGCTATGGCTTACTTTTTGTAACGATTTGTTTTGTGTTAATTGTTGCAATACATGCCCAATTGCAACGTATTTTGAATCAAATGCAATGAAATATTTTAAAGAATATGACATATATGGCAACATTTATGTAACTATTGCAACACTGGAAAAAAAATCTGGCATGGCCTTTAGATTTTATAAATATCCACCAATTTTAATTGGTATTTCATAACCAACCAACCAAGCAGCAGGTAATACTGCAGTTCCAACATCAATACATAAAATGATCAAGTTCAAGTGACACAATCTGACTTAGTAATACATAATTAATAGACCAATTTAGTGGCCGGTTAAACATTGCATAAATTGAGTCATCATGGTGCTAGCGCTTCCTCCTCTTCATCTTCCTCTAGCGCTTTCTCCTCTTCTTCTTCCGCTTCCTCTTCTTCTTCCTCTTCATGATGATCATCTGCATCAGTCTCATCTCCATCGTCAACACTGAATTTGGAACAGGAATTATGAAATTTTCACTTAACCAACCACGTTCTTCTATCCGAAATTTGGAGGGTAACAGTGCAACTGTCCGAGTTATATATCTCTTTATAAATTTTTGCGGCAAACTCTGCAAGGAAAATAGCGAAGAATAACATGAATTTGTGAGACTTTGAATAAACCACACTCTTCTTTTATATATATTTCTTTAAAATTTCTCCTCTTTCCTCTTTTTGTTGAGAATACAATTTGGATGAGTAGTAGAATAATAAAAGCCCTTCATGTATACTGGCTACATGATCCAAAAGCTAGCTCAAATCAACTGTAAAACTTACCAAGGATGGAGAATGTTACCAAGTTTGGACCACACAAGGAAGATGGGTGTATGCTTTTACTCTGAAAAAAGGGTATTTGGATGTGAAAGTGTTAAGTGACGTAAGCTCTCTAGCTTCCTTCGCTTCAGTTTTAACCCTTAGCAGTACCTTATTTTCTTTGCCTAAAAACATTAGGTTTACAGAATGCATCAGCCAAACAACATATAGAGCAGTAAATTCACCAAAATACAATGATATCTGAAAAATCGAGAAAATAAAACAAAGGAATGCAAGTTGCTTCAAATTAAAATGAGAAGCTATTTTAATTTGAAAGAAGAGATGCTTAGAGCCAGTAACTAACAGTCTCCTTCTTTTATCAACAAGAAATAAAATTTAAATCTCCTAGCTCCCCATAACTCTTTGTTTAGATCATATCGCGATTCCCATATAATTTTATCCAAGTCAATACGACTAAGTTCATACATAGAACATAGGCAATATTAGTAATTAGAGATTTGTATAGGTTGTTTAGTTTACGATGCAACGCCCTTTACCATCTAGGTATGATTGTTTCATAGCAAGGACAAAAAAGGGGTTGGGAGACTTGAAATCTTCAGCTGAGACAGCTGCTGGTGCTTTCAATCTGGATTCTTCAATTGCAGATCCACCAACTCCTAATTTTCCAGAAGAATGTCAATCTTACAATTCCAAGAATGTTAGTCTGCTTTGTATCAGAATTAAAGTGAGTGTCTCAATTTTAGTTGGAAAAGAATGATATTCAGAGCCAGTAACTAACCGTTTGTTTCTTTTGTTGCTCGAAATATGACCACCTGTAGTTACTAAGATATAATTTCAATTTGATCCTCAAAAAATTAGTTGCGTAAGAATAGGATGCTCAAAACTAAGATAATAATCTGAATTACATAGGTTCAGTAATCAATAGTAAGCTAAACGACATGTAGCAAACCTGATCGATAATGCTTGGTTCACCAAAAATGATTTGTCAAAAGCATCATGTGGAGGATCAGGAAGAGGACCAGCTGCCTTCTGTCTAGATTCTGAGTAGTGCAATATAGCAACACCTGTAACCCTCTGCCAAAGTGATTGATTAACAAGCCTTGCACTTGCTACAATGTAATAATCATTTTTAGCATTCTGGTTCATAGTAACCAAGAAGGAGTAAGACTGCCCAACATGGATGTCTAAGCTAGTATAGGTTCGTTGCAATGCATAAAAAAAATACATAATCTGATTCTGACATGTGCATAATCATTTGCCAACCATGCCAGTTCCGCCAGGCACAAGATTAGTCGAGAAGCTATAAATGCAATCTGTTAAGAAAATAAAACATGCTCCCCATTTCACCTATAGTTCCAAAAGCTCTATCATGAAAGAAAGTGAGCTATAGGTTAACCTAAACAAATATAGAGTATGCACCATACATTTGATAACTTCACAGAAACAAAGATTGGGCTTCCTTATATAATTATACTACAAAACCAACACCCAACACCTACCATTCACAAGTAAAGAAATATTAATGTTTGCAGTATGTACAATAAATGGAAAGGACTAGAACAGTGAACTTACTTTTGGATACAAAGTCATGCCACGAATACTTTAAGTCAGTGATATCCAATATTATTCTTGTTGGTTTGACAAGGGGTCTTATGTGGACAACATTAAAAAGAATGTGATAAGACTTTCATATGAAATCAACTCCTTTCACTGACAGAAATGACAGAACATTACCTGAAGGAAATAAGCAAATGTGAACTTGCCTCCGGGGACAATAAACCAGAAAAACATATACCTTCAACGTAGGACAGAAATGAAGAGGAAATATATTAATTATGCAAGAACTAGAGACATTCATATAAATTTTATCTTCCAACAAAAACAATCAGCAAGACAAATGAGCTTTGCATCATCTACTAATCTGATCCAAACATTTGAACAACCTAATTATCTGAGCCAATGTCAATGAAGTTTCAACAAAGACAGTATTAAATCATAATAAACAAAGTAATTTAGTAACTCCTTTGCTAAACAAATAAAAACAAATAAATAACATCCCCAGAGTATAAAAACAAAGCCAATATGACAGAGCATAAAATCAACACAAAAAACAAAAAATATAGTATAAATGTAAATTCAAAACAAAAGAACGCAGTAGCCCAAACAAGTAAAATCTAAAATTTCTATAAACAAGAAATTAAAATAAAATCAAAATTATTAAATAAAAATTAAAATCTGATTATAACCCGTAGATACGCAGAGAGATAGAGTGAGAGAGATAAAGATACACAGAAATGATAGAGTGAGAGAGATAAAGATGCAGAGTGATAACATAAAACAAGAACCCAATTAAGCCCCAATTATAACACAAAACATAAACCCAATTAATCCCCAATTAATCAATGCATTAATAATCGATTAGAGAGATAACACACCTAGCTTGTTCGAGCTTGAGTGTTTGTCGAGCTTGAACCTTCAAGCTTGAACCCTAATTCCGCTCTTTCCCTAATCCCCTAGTTCATCTATTTCCCCTCTTTCGCTCTTAGGTTTATTGTCTGAATGTGCGTTTGTGTTTTTGTATATGTGTTTTTATCTAAGTGTTTTTCTTTTTATTTTTCTTTTTTTTTAGTAGTCCGACTTGTTTTATGAGCCCGAGCAAAATATTTCACATATCCCGCCTTAGCCCGCCAATACTTTTGGCCCAAATTTATGGCTCTACAGCAATGGTTTCTAATATCATTGCGATTGATATCAAGTTTTGTCTAACGCAACAATTTCTTAATTCAATTGCAACGCGTTTAAAATCGTTACAATAGCTTTGAAATTTCAAACTTTTTTGAGGCAATAGCAACGATTTTTGAGTTTTTTTTTCAGAGTTGGTTGCAAAAGGTGTTTTATGGTGTAGTGTTGGATAGCCGCATCGATCTCACTGAAGGTGTAATGACCCATGGGCCACCTCTCACGAATCATCCCGAGCAAAGTCTTCTTTGCGGTATCATCTTCAATACTACATGTAGCATATTAAATAAGTAAGAATAAGTACTTGCGCATTTAGCATATATTGAGCATATATATTAAGATTAATTGCACTACAATGACAAAGTGAAAGAAACATAACACTGGATAATGAGGCTTACTGTCCATCAGAGATATTGATACGTGTTGGTTCAAGAGGCTGATTAGCTCCATAAATTCCACTTGAATGTGATCGAGCCCTCCTTCCTCGCCACTGGCGTGCCTCTATAGCTGTCATTATTCCAATCGTCGGGTCCGTTGCCCTTCCTTCATCGCCCGTATCCGTATCCGTTGGCTCATCTCTCAATGCCAACGTGCTGCTCTTCCCTTTACCTTTCACCTTGCCCTTTCCCTTTCCCTTGCTTGCAACTTGTTTACCCTTGCCCTTGCCCTTATCTTTTTCAACTTGCTTGCCCTTCCCTTACGTGCCATCATACACACGATCATTGAAACCATTATGATAATCACTAGCCAACCGAGCACCTAAAATTAAAAAAAACATAAGTACACAAACCAATCGAACATAAACGTGGAAAGAAAATCGAACATAAGTACACAAACATAATATCTTATTTATTTAACGATAAGTACACAAACATAAGCAAATTGAACATATAAGTACACAATCCATATTTAACTCTAAATTCAAATACAATTTCGTATACAAAATCGAAGTAATTACAAATACATGACCTTCAATCCAAATACAAGTCAATATCGTATACAATTAATTAATTATAAGAACTTAGGGGAAAATCGATATTGACCTTAAATTGAGCAAAATATAAGTTCATGTGATAACCGACCGATACGTGCATGCAAAAACAGGAAAATATCACATATACATACCTGCATATACCACAATCAAATTTTTTTCTATCTTTATATGACATAAATCGAAGCTTTCCAATTAAACCCATTAACCAAACCTATAAATTGAACCCATAAACCCATAAATCCAATTTCAAATAAACAAATATATAAACAAATGGGAGAAGATATATGCATGAATTTCAAATGGGAGCAAATAAATTAAACTATGAAAAAATAAACAAACAAACAAAAAACACATAATTAAAAGCAAACAATACAAACAAGAGAATAAAACGGACTGATTAAAGGCACAAAATGGAAGATAACAATACTTTGAAGAAGAGGAAGAGTTACAAGAAGCTTACATCAACACAAAATGGAGAAGAGGAAGTTTGGGGTCGACTTGAACGGACCGATTTTAGTTGGGAGCGGACTGAGTTTGCACGGGTAAGCGCCATTTTCACTTGAACGGACTGAGTTTGAATGGATTTTAGTTTGTATTAAAAGGAAGAGATGAAGAGAAGAAGAGAGAGAGATATGAGAGAGAGATAAAGTGAAGGGGGAGGGTTTCTTTTTTATTTATACTGATACATAAACTAAAAAGGATTTTAGTTGGGACTGATCTGTCGGTCGGTTATATCATTGGTTAGTGTGGCACAAAAATTTGGACAAGGGCGTGTTTTTTGACTTTTCGCGAAAATTTTTCCACCCAAAAAAAATCGGTCAGTTATACGTCAATTCGGTCGGTTTTACCGTGAAAAGAAAAAAATAGAATAAATATAGGGAAAAAAATAGAATAAAAATAGGAAAAAAAAATCCTATATTTAATTTAAAATTTATACACATCCAACTATTCATGCTAATTATTTTTGTGATTAATATTACATAATTTTCTAATAATTTGAATTTTCCCTCATTTTAAGTAGTTCGTAAAAATGTCAATCTTTGGATAAAAGATTAGCATACTCACTATGAACACTAAAAAACAACTAAAAATATTAGTAGTAGTAGTAGTAGTAGTAGCAGCAGCAATGGAAAAAGAAACGGGTCGAATAACTCAAATTAAAATTTTAAACAATGACGATGTTTAGGGTTTCGTGTTTCGCTTGTTTAAAAGATATTTATCGACGACCCAACCTTACGGAAGTCAAGATCCATCCTTTTTAATGTCACTGGAAAAATTTTAAGGAAAAAAAAAATTTATGTGGTTTGCTAATTTAACGGTCAACTAGTACGTTGACTAGAACCCTAAATAGGGTTTCGTCAGGGTTTAGGGTTTCAATTTTTTTAAAAATATTTCTCGATGACCTAACCTTACGGAAGTCAATATCCATCTTTTATAATGTTATTTCCAAAATTTCAGGGGAAAAAATATTTTTCACTAATTTTCCATTTTTTATGATATTTTCCCCATTTTTAACTAATTTGTAAAATAAATTAAAAAATTAATTAACATTAGGAATAATAACTTGGTATGACTACGTGGGTATGTATAAATTCTGAAAAAAAATTTGGTTTTTTTCTATTTTATTTAATTTTTTAGCCTTTATTCATTTTTTTATTTAAAACCGTCCATTTATAAAGGCAGACGGTCGGTTTTCTGGAAATAGAATGGTAAAAAACAGTCGGTTATGTATTATTTTGGTCGGTTTTATGGGAAAGGAATGGTAAAAAACTGTCGATTATGTATTATTTCGGTCGATTTTCTGGGAATAGAAAGGTAAAAAGCGGTCAGTTATGTATTATTTCAGTTGGTTTTCTGGGTTTTTAAAGAAAAAAATTGCTGGTTAAGCCATTCCATTTCATTACATTTCAATATTGCAATCACCACCAAGCCATTCAACATTAAAAAACAACATATTCACCACACCATTCAACTTCATAAAAACATAATTAAACATACAAACATAAATGCTACGAATTTAAATGTTCACAAACAACATTAATACTCAACTTTGTGAAAAGCATCAAAACTAAGTTTACAAACATTATTCAATTTCGTCAAAACCATCATCGTCTTCATCATCACCGTCGTCACCTCCGCTTTCTTCTTCATCTTCCTCCTCCTCCTCCTTGTCCTCTACATCATCGTCGTCTCACTACAACAAAAACGGCCAAAACCTACCACATAAAACATACCAAAAAAATTGGTAGGAAATGAGTGAGTATTTCCTACCAACGTTCGAGTTGGTAGGAAATCGTACCCGTGGAACCCAAATTTTGTACACGCAAGCAGCAATTACTACCAAATTTTGGTAGGAAAACAAAACCTACCAACTTTGGTAGGTTTTGGTCACAATTTAACTGAAAAATGGCCCCACCTTCCACATCATCATCCCTCACATATTTTAAATTAATAAACAATTTCAAAAAATAAATAATAATGTAATTTTACGAGAGCCATTTCCTACCAATTTTTGGTAGGAAATCAAAACCTACCAACACTGGTAGGTTTTGACTATGATGATACCCCACCATCCACGTAAGTAGCCACGTAAGTTTCCGTCAAAAATTTCGTGAAAAATTTGAATTTCCCGCGCACATCAAAACCTACCAATATTGGTAGGTTTTGATCAGTAAGTTTCCGCCAATTTTTTTTTTGAAAAATTTGAATTTCCCTCGCACATCAAAACCTACCAATATTTGTAGGTTTTGGCAGCATTTTGGACCAATTAGGACCCCACATTCCACATCATCATCCTTCACATTTTTCAAATTAATAAACAATTTCTTAAAAATAAAAATAAAGTCACTTTCCCAGGGTCATTTCCCACCAATAATGGTAGGAAATAGCCTTATCACGAAAAATAATATATGTTGTGGGAATACCCTTATATATAATTTGTATGCATAAAACCGGATTGGATCCCAGCTCAATGGTAAGATGCTAGTACATTGTGGAAGTGGTCGAAGGTTTGAATCCTAGCGACCAACTTTTTTTTTCATCTGGGGCTATTTCCTACCAATATTGGTGGGAAATAGCATTATGACGAAAATAATAATTTTCTTCATTTTCAAATTAATTTGTTTATTTCTTGATTTAAAATGAAAAATGTCCAATTTTTTTCTTATATATTAATTACATACAGTTCTTTGTTTTGTGTAAAATGACATTTTTTTAATATATTTATAATTATTAGCATTAATTAGGAAAAATATAAAAGTCCTTATTAATATATTTCTCGCGCACATCAAAACCTAAAAATATTGGTAGGTTTTAATCAGTAAGTTTCCGCCAAAAATTTCGTGAAAAAGTTGAATTTCCTGCTCACATCAAAACCTACCAATATTGGTAGGTTTTGATCAGTAAGTTTCCGCCAAAAATTTCGTGAAAAAGTTGAATTTCCCGCTCACATCAAAACCTACCAAAATTGGTAGGTTTTGATCAGTTAATAAAATAATAAAAAATAGTTACACATTTCCTACCAATAATGGTAGGAAAACATAGAAAAAAAGAAATTAAAAAATTTGTTTTGCTTTTTGTTGATTGATTATCGCGCTTTTTGTTTATCAAACTCTACGGGCATAACAATCTATTCATATTAGAAGTGTAGAGCAAAAAATAGTTGATTGAGACTTACATTCATATTTTTTTTTATTTTGTAAAAATATAATTATAACAAAAAATAAATAAATAATATCGAGATATATGAATAAATTATAAGTTTTTAATGAAATATTTTTTTTAGTGTGAGGAAGCATAGAAAAAAAATTGGGTAAAAAATAATTTGTAAAAAATCGATATCATTTAGAAAACGAAAGAGTGTCACTAATCGAAGTTTGAGTTAGGATTTTTACTTATGATTTAGGGATAGTTTAGGGTTAGACATTTTGAATTAAAAAAATATGTACTTCTCGAGGACCCAATCGTACGGAGGTCAAGATCCATCCTTTCTAATGTTATTGCCAAAATTTGAAAAAATAAAAAAATTATTTGATATTGTAATTTAACGGTCAACCAGTAGTTTGACTCGAACCCCTAAACAAGGTTTCGTCCAGGTTTCGTGTTCAATTTTTTAAAATTTATTTCTCGAGGACCCAACCATACGGAGGTCAAGAACCATCCTTTCTAATTTTATTGCTAAAATTTTAGAAAATAAAAAAATTATTTGATTTGGTAATTTAACGGTCAACTAGTAGTTTGTCTCGAACCCCTAAACAGGATTTCGTTTGGGTTTCCTGTTTCGATTTTTTAAAACTTATTTCTCGATGACCCAACCGTACGGAGGTCGAGATCCATCCTTTCTAATGTTATTGCCAAAATTTCAAAAAATCGTGGTTAATTACACTTTTTAGGGGTTGCCAACTGTCAATCTACGTGTGAACGTGGGTTCGTGGGTCTGAATAACTTTTGAATATTTCTTTATTTTGAGACTTTGATTGTTTTTTGCTTTCTATACATTCAAATTCTCTAAGGCGAAAAACTTTCCCTCGAGTTCTCAAATTAACTAATCTTTTTCAAGATTTCTTAAGTTCTTTTGAGATCAAAAATCAATGGCTGCTCAAAGGAGACTACCCAAGTCAGTAGCTTTCAAGTTTGGTGACTTTGATTTTATGACAAACAATCATGTTGTTGCAATCACCCACAAGAAAGGGGTGTCAACTGATTTTCACCCAGTTATGGATTTTATGGCTATTGGACCATTGCATTATGCATTGACAGCATCTCCACAGATTAATCAAGCTGCTATTTTACAAGTTTGGGAGAATGCTGAGGTAGTTGATCCTGGTCAGGGTCGACCAGGTAAGATTGTTCTACACTTAAGGCAAGATACTTATGATATTACTGAATCTGTTGTCAATTCAGTACTTCACTTACCTGTAAGTATGAATTTTTCTAATGAACCATCTGATGATGATGTTAGAGTTATGTTATCAGAATTAGGTTATAATGGATCTTTAGATAACATGAGCCAGTTAAGAAGACCTTTTCTTAGAAAAGAATGGTCTTTCTTCTTTGACCAACTTGCTAAATGCTTTACTGGTAAGTGTAGCTCTGTTGAACACATTACTGTTGTTACTTCACATATTGGATATAGTTTGCTTTATAATAGAGTAATTAACATTGTCACATTATTTTAAATCAGATGTGTATCAAACTTGGTCCTAACAAGATTTGGTAGGCAGCATTGTGTTCCTTCTTATTTACAGAAAGAGAATTTTCTCTGACATTACAAAGAAGGACAGTGAGAAGAATTTAAATGAGATACCTATAATGTACTATCCAAATCATGTTCAATCACACCACATATTTGTTTCATAAAGATTACATCGTTGAAGATGCTCCAGGACAAGGTGAACAAATAGAGGTAGTAGATAGTGGAATACAGTCAACAGGAGATACTAATCCAGTCAACAGGAGATACTATTGCACCAGTGGTGGATAATAGAATAGATCAGGTCACAGTCACTGCAACACAAGAACCATCTAGTCAGAGGTTGGATGATACAGGAACTGTGATGGCTGATGCTGAAAGGTCTTCTGTGATGATTGAAACTGCAAGTGAGATACCTAATGATATGGGAGGAATGACTTTGATTGATTTTCCTGAAGATCAAATAACTAATGTTCAGTCAGAGTCTATCCACCTTGAGGGTGTGTCTCAGCAAACAATACTTAAAGACGGTGACACATAAACTGTGGTGCCTAGTGAAGTTTTACTGAAGGCAACAGAGTCTAGTGTAGACCCTAAAAGTGGTATACTGGAGCCTGTAGTCTCTAAGAAGACAGTAGATGTTTGTGAGGGTTCAGGGACTATAGTAGCTCACTCCATGGAGAAAAGGTATAACAACTTCTCCTAAATCCTATTTTTCTGTAGTAGCTCACTCCTGTAGCTCACGCCATATGAGGAACCCTCTCTCCATGTGAGTTAAGGTATAACAACTTCTCCTAAATCCTATTTTTCTGTAGGTCATGAGAGCACTTTTTCAAATTTGAGTGAAACACTTGAAAAGATGGACATAAATCCACAAATTGAGAGGCTAGCTCCGGACCAGGCAAAAGGAGAGGTAAAAAGAGAGTTGGCTTTAGTAAGCCAAAGTGAGAATGAGTGTATGGGTGATCAATCCCATAGTGAGAGAGAGATTAGGAAACCATCATTTGATTTTTGGGATCAGGTTTTTCCTGAATCTTGGTCTGAGAATCTTGGTATGGATGCTGGTACTTATTCTTTTATCAAGATGTATGAGAAACAGGACTTAGCAAAGCACAATGCGAAGCCAGAAGTAAAAGCTCAGCAACAAAAGGAAAGGCTTGCAAATATTATCAACAGACGGGGTGAAAGGCTAAGACAGTCTATTTTTCAACATGTACCAGAAGATATTCCTAATGATCCTAGTGTTCCTTTATATGTGGTTCCAATTTCAGCTAGAATTGAGACATCTACAGAAGCTGATCACTCTGTGGAGAAGTCCAAGTCTGTGACTGTTAGCATACAGGATACTAGTGAAGGTCAAGATATTAGTGAAGTTGGAAATTTGGCAATAATTCCTTATTCTTCAGTTTCAGATATTCCTGTTGCAATTGTAAGTCATACTACTCAAGTACCTTTACTTGAATTTCATGCTACATCGTTTCTGATTCACATGCAACATCATCTGCAAAGGTTAGAGAACCTACTTTTGGTTATTTTGATCAAAAGTGGCCATCTACTTCGGTTGAAGCTCATGAGTTGAGTATTGATTCTCTAAATTTCATACTTATTCAAAAGATTCAAGCTAATTATAGAGATCATGCTGTTGAGAAGGCTACTCCTTTGCATCTCAATTATCTTAATCTGGTTGATGATTATGTTTTTGAGTTATCTGAAAATGAGTCTGAAGAAAGGATGATTTTTACTTATTAGGATCAGTACTTTCCAAAGGATGGTATGTATCGAAATGCTGATAAATTCGCTAATGATCTTGAGTCTTTTAACTTGATAATGCAAATTGGCAAAGCTGAATCTTTCAGATCCAAGAACAAACTGGAATTCTTTAATAAATATGGTATTTATCCTGATGAAGTTTCAGATCCTACAGCAGTAGCTCATGCCAGAGAGAATGCTGAATTTAACTTTCAAAGTGAGCTTCTTGTTGATATTCATAAAATCTCGGATGCTGGTCTTTCTTTAGTGAATCAGTCTGTTCAAGATCTAGCTACTCAAGTTACTGGTATTGATACTGCAATTCATCTCACTACTGATGCTATGAATTTTGTTTCTTCCAATATGTTCATGATCACTACTCCACTCAACTAAAAGATATTGAGGCCATTTGACAATCTCAGACTGATGTTAATCTTCGACTTCAAACTTTAGAAGATAATCAGGTCACTATCATGGAGAATCAGGTTGTTTTGATGAATCTTATTTGTTCTCTCACTGAGACTCTTGGAGTTAATGTTGCTGGTGTCAAAAAGGGGGAGATAAAAACAATTAAGAGGAAGCAATCTGGAATAGTTATCAGAGATACTTGTAAAACTGATGTTGTTAAAGACAGTAACGATAGGAGAGATAAGGGTGATGGTAGTGGTGGTGGTTCGAATGTTGGGAAAGGAATATGAAAACTTGGTATAGGCACTGTAGCTGGTAGATCTATTCGATCTGGATCTAAGGAAAAGCAAATTACTAACCACTCAGGGTCTGTGTAAAAGAAAGCTAAAACACTTCAAGCACCAGATACTGCATCAATTCTTCTACAAGAACAAGTTGTGAAAGATGTGGTGTCAGGGACTACTATTGATTGGAAGAATGTGGGATTTACACAGAAGGAGGTAGTGAAATCACAAAATGTTCAATCTACTACTTCTGAGGTAAAGGAGCAAGTTCATTCAAAAGTTTCAGAACCATCTTACTGGACTATGAGTCCAAATTTACAGTCTCTAATTCTTAGAGGAAGAAGTGGACTTGGTCATAATGAGATGCAAACCACAGATGTTGCAAAGTTGAAGGCTGATCCTCATTCACTTTTGGATAAGTTTGGTGAGAAGATGACTCAAAGACATCTTAACAGATTGATTTTTGCACAGCTTGTTCATAAAGTGAAGACATATCAAGAATATGATTCTAGAAGAGGAATGGTTGACAATGAAGAAAAAGAAGTTTTTCTAATATACTTCTTGTCTGATGGTAGAGTGAGATGGATGGACTTATCTACATTCATGTATCATAAAAAGGAGGAGGAGTTAGCTTATGTTCGATTCTTGTTACACAAAAATGCTGAAGTTACTCAGAATTATAATGCATCACTTATGCATTGGACTGGTGAGATTGATAAGTTACTAAGACGATTGTATGGAGCAAAGACATAAAGTGTACCACCTTTCAAGATACATTATGTTGATTCTGAGGGAAAAGACAAAGAGATTAAATAGAAATCATTGGAAATAAAGTCTGATGATGGGGGATCATTTGTCTTCTATTAAGCTATGGAAGGGGAGTATAATTCTGTTTCTATTGAAAATCTTAAACGCTTCAGATATAGGCCAGATAAACTAAGAGCTCTGCATTATCAGATTATTACTGATAATGGTGACATGTTAGATCTAAAGTAGAGTGTTGGTGAAGTCTTAGCTAAAACTGAAGATGCTTTTCTCGAAGAATTTCTCAGAGACAACCGACAGTTCAGAAAGATCGTTGATGATTGAGTAATGGAGGTACTTGTGTGAATTATCTTCATGTAAATATTGATTTTTTATATATTCTATTCTGGTTATATTGTTAGATGTTTTGACATCAACAACTCAGATTTAGCATCTGTTAAATATTCAGAAGCTGTAAGTATTCGAGCAGATACTGTGAATCACGGACTACAGGATTTCAGGGACTATGATAGACCCTGACTGTATCGATGCTACAGAATGGAAAGTGCCATTCTATAGGATCTGATTTTCAGAAGATGGCAAGAAGCGTGCATGAAGAAAAGAATCAAACTATTGGTGGAATTAAACTATCAACTGGACGGCAGAATATTACCATGTATTCATTAATCTTTTTGTTATTAGTTGATAGGTAGCATTATAAGTACTCTCTCGTTATTATTGTAATAGGTGTGCGAGCAAAAGTCTGTATTAACTTGAGTGTTAAGGTTTTTACAGAGAGAGAGAAAGATATTTGTATTGAGAGCAACTACTAAAGGTATTTGTACACCTTTGGTAGAGTTTGTATTTGATCTTTTTAATACAAATAGTTTGATTCATTCGTTTGTTTTTAGTTGAGCAATTATCAGACACGATTACTTATACTTTTATTCAACCCCCATTCTACAAGTATATTCGATTTAACACTCAAGTTTTCTACATGGTTTTTATAGAGATAAGTGAGATTCCACCTTTGCAAATGCCTACATATCCTATATTTATAAGAATCAAGTCCCATGTAGTTCTGGGGTTTTGGATTCCTTGTTTGATAGCTCAGCCACGTTTTGATAATCATATCTCATCCAACAAAGCTGATCTAATTAATCGGTCTAACAACTTCACTTACATGGATAATAACAATATATACATGGAATATATATATATATATATATATATATATCCATTCTCCTACGATTTATGAGGTTGCTGACCTAATTTCCGCAGTCCATCGGGGCACGTGCGTGAACCCCTGCCTGGAAGCCCGCATACCACTGCAACGAATTTAAGTCGAGCCTTGAAAAAGGTATAATTTACAAATGAATTCTGTTGTTTTAATACAGACTCTATTAATGTCATCAAATAACTTTTTAAACTTAACTATATTTGTCTTCATATTTTGTACAAAAAAGCAGCTGATACATTTCCGGAAGAGCTCAAAGATATTGTTGGGAAAAAATTTAGCTTCACTATAATTCTCAATAAAGAAAATATTTTGAATAATTCTAACATTTTTTATGCATCTAATCTTCATCAACAAGTATCTAACCTTGATTCAGAATCTTAATCTTATGTCACAATCAATCTAAATGATGTTACTCATATATAAACAAAAAATAAAATATAATTTAGAATATTTTTATTTATTTATCTTAATCACGCATTATTATTTTATTAACAGGGATTGAATTCAGAAGAGGGTGATGCTACTCCATCAAATTCAAAATATTCTGGTAAAATGTTTACTGAAACACAGGGAACAGAGAAATCTTCTAACACATCATCAATTGACAATCAGAGCAAAAAACAAAAAAAAAAGTTTAATATCTTAATTTTTCATTTTGACAATTTAGACTATTATTATTTTATTTCTTTTACAAGTAATTTTTTAAAAATGTGTTTCAGGTTTAATGCTTTGGAACTGTTGGCGATGAAGGAAATCATTTTCGCATTTGAATAATGAAGACAATTTATTATTTGTTTTCAGTTAGAGAACAAAATTTCAAAAATATTTATTACTTAGATTGCAAATTTTGATGGATAGAATAAATTTTTATCATTGTCAAAATAGAATTGTATGCTACTCTTTATATAATAAATTTTATCATAACACTATTTCATTAAAAAATTATATAATTGTCTAATTGAATAGAACATGTTTGTAGGTGATCAATCAAACTCCTAAAATTATTTAAAATGACATTTTAAATTAAATAAATGCCGTGTACCAAGTACGGACAAAATGCAAAATGCTAGTAAATATAATACTTCTTTAATAATTATGACTAGAATGCCCTTGGTAAAATTGTGATAAGATAGAATACAAGAATGGGTAATTTGAATTTGAAGCACTAGTAGGATGTATCTGGGGTAAAGGCCCGAAATAACTCATATTCAGAAAGTAGTTACCAAAATACCTATTCTCGGATGTTGCGGCCCAAAATGCCCACCCAACACGTTATTAATAATAGCATATTCTGCAAAGACGTTAGCACCACTCACGTATGTCAGAGAAAAGCTAAGGCATAAGGAGTATCAATTGAGCATTCTTTTTGGGGAAGAAGATACGATTCAAGTATTATCTAGATCCACTTATGTCACCCACGTATTTCAGGACACGTGACTTCTAATCGAGGATTTGTTTTACACAAGATACGCCTGAATATATGTACGTATCTAATGGACACGTTGATATAGTTGGAGTATTAGGATGGGGTACGCTTCTATTACTTCCGTATCGTCCATCTTCGTCCATCAATACAACCTTTCTGAATATGTTTATCGAGTCACTTAAGAATCCAGCAATCTTATTACCGAGATGCTTGGATGGATATGACCATTTCTTTTGAAATATTCTTATTGATGTGGAAATTAGGGTCAATTCTGTACTGGTGCAATCCATGCCCATGATTGATAAAAGAGTAGGAGAGCTAAGATTGGCAGATGGAAGTTTCGGAGAGGGTAGCAAGCAAAGAGGCAGAACTTGTGCTTGTGAAGTGGTTATACATATTACAAAGACATGATCAGTTTGTGTGTATTACTGTATTTTGGAAACACGCTACACATAATAGCGTATAGGGTCGGTAAATGGGGCCAAAAACCCGCCAATGGGTATATCAGGCCAGGGTTTCACTAAAAAAGATTATATTGGTCATTTTCTCATGTATCTGTGTTCCTCCAAACGAAAATATTTATTATTCAAATTTATTTATAACGTAGCTTTTATATTCCACACAACTATATATATCATCAATGTTCAACATATAAGAATGTGTATAGTACAGTGCTGTTGGGACATTAAGATTGGCCTGCTTCAGAAATACAACATTACATGCATATGCAATTTACTGGTTTGTTAGCCGAAAGCACCAATACAGTAGATTTATATACTCGGCTGGTTTATTGATCAAATATGTAAGATTAAATAAAGATTTATATACTCGGCTGGGCTTAAAGAAGCATTGTCTTGGATCATTGCAAGAGGCTATTCAAAGTGTATAATTGAGAAGGACTCGTATAACTTAGCAGCTGTGTGTGATGGTAAACCAGGTGAAGCGTTATTCTTTGATACTATTATGAAGAATTGTATTCAGTTGATTAAGTACGTAAATCATGTGCTAGTTGTTTTTATCTATCGTTCGTTCTGCGAATAGCGAGCTCATGTTCTAGCAAAGCCTGCATGTTCTATGTCAGAAATAGGAGAGTGGTATACCACTCCTCCTACTTTCCTTAGTCATGTATTATCTTTGTATTATCTTTGAATATGTTCTAATGGAATGCAAGTGCAATTTTTCCTCAAAAAAAAATATGTAAGCTTAAATAGGCAGCAAGGTAGTAAATTCAAAAGTTGCAAAGAAAGGTTATTTCTGTCATGTTAAAATGTGAAAATAGTAATATTAATCATGGTTAATTCAAAATTGTAAACAAAACTAAATATAGGATATATTTATAAATACAATTATAAATGGGATATATTCCTAAATTAGTTTTTCAAATGGGATATATTAGAAAAAAACCCTAAAATAAAAGTAAATAAAAATAAACTTAGCGAGTGTACTAGTAAATACTATTTTTATATTAACATTTATTCTAATTTAAAGTATAAATAATGTAAGTTATATTCAACAATAAAAAATAGCAATATACCTATTTTTGTAAGTATATTTATTAAAAAAAAATTGATGCACTTTATTTGATGTATTAAAAAATAGATTTTTGAAAATAAAAAGTAATAGTAACTATATTAATAAATCGGTGATGTTCTTTTAAATTATAACAATTTTATAAAATTAAATAAAATAAATTTTTTATTTGAATATTATAAAACACCTTACATCAAGAAATAAAAATAATATACACATCACAACTAACACATTAACAAAAAAAAAAAAAAAAAAATGAGAACTTTTTGTTAGTTTTATGTTTTTCACAAGGAGCCACTGTATCAAATTTAAAACATAAAATGTGGCCACTGATTTGCAAAAAATGAAGTATAGTCCCCAAAATGAAACCAGGTGACAACTTTGGCCACCGAAATGAATTATACTCTTTTTTCCCTACCATCTATTATTCGTCCATCATATGCAAATAGGGTTAAGGGGTAAAAATGCCCCTGTGTGGTTTAGCCGTTGGATCAGATACACCCCTGTGCTTAATAATGGATCTAGTAAGCCCACTTTGTCATATGAATGGATAGAGCTGTAAACGAACCGAGTCAGATCGAGTTTCTACCGAGTTCGAGTCGATCCCGAGCTTTTTCTAACCGAGTCGAGTCGAGCTCGATTATCTTAACGAGCTTTTTTTTCTTGCCGAACTCGGGTTCGTTAATGACCGAGTCGAGTCGAGTCGGTAACGAGCCTACCGAGTCGATCCCGAGTTCGAGTCGAGTCCGAGTTTTTCGATTTTTTTATTTTTTTTTTTAGGCTTATTTATTTATTTCTTTTGGGCTTATTTTTTAAAAGAATTTGGCAGCAGTTGTAGGAACACAAGCTAGTTAGGAAAAGATACAAGCTAGTTATAGCCTAACAAACAAACAGAAAATCTTAAAACAAGGAATACCAATATAATAATTTAAAATTTTAGATTAATTTTCTAAACACAAGAACCTCACAAAACTAGATATATATATATATATATATTATTGTTAATATTAATTTTACAAATAAAAACTTAATTAAAACATTAAAAACTAAACTAGATATATATATTATTGTTAATATTAATTTTATAAATAAAAACTAAAACTAAAACATTAAAAACTAAAAACTAAAACAATAAAAATATATATATTTTTGTATTTTTTTTTGTATTTCTTACCGATTACCGAGTCGAGTCGAGTCGAGTACCGAGTCGAATCGATTACCGAGTCGAGTCGAGTCGAACAACCAAAAAACTCGACTCGACTCGTTAAGCTTAACGAGTTTTTTTCCCTTGCCGAACTCGAGTTCGTTAACGAACCGATCCGAACCGAGTCGGGTTTTTACGGAGTCGAGTCGAGTCGATCCCGAGCTCAGCTCGGTTCGTGTACAGCTCTATGAATGGATCAAAGGAGCCCCTCTCCGTTAGAGTTTTTAACTGACGTTAATATAGTGTTCCAGAAATCGCTAGGCGGTCCAGGGGGTCGGGGTACTGCCTAGCGCCTAATCGGGTAGGCGGGGATTAATCGGATGGATTAATTGGAGCATTAATTGGTTGTATTTAAATATTATTTTTAATATTATATTTATTAAATATTTTTGCCAAATATTTTTGCCGATTTTTAAAGTTTTCAACATTTTTTATCGATTTTTGACCGCCTAGACCGCTTTTTGACCGCCTTTCAACCGATTTTTGACCGTCTACGCCGCTTTTTGACCGCCTAAACCGATTTTATCCGTTTTTTGGCCGATTTATACGAAAAACCGCCTAAATCTCCGCCTAACCCCGCCTCGGGGCGTTTTGATGGCGCCTAGCGCCTAGGCAGCCTCCTAGGCGCCGCCTCAACCGATTTTTAGAACACTGGTTAATATATGCCCCGGTAGTTTAAAGATATAACACACGTACATGTGAAAAGAAAAGAATGAGACTTACAACTTCAATCTCTTCTCCTCCAGATCAAATGAAGTAAAGAATTAATAGGTATTAATTCATTGTATGTGGGGAGTAACACCCTCATGTGATAGACATGTTGTCAAGATGATAATATTTGGCTAATGAGAATATTTGGCTGCTAATAATGTAGCACCAATGTGTATTTTTCATGCCTATAGTAGTTTTTATAGTAAAGTAGTTGCAACTTGCATTGGTATATAAGGAGAAGTGCAGGGGCAGGGAGTAGATATGAGATATCCATGGCCATATGTCGTCATTTTTTATTATTAATCATTATATATCATTATAAAAATCGAAGAATATGTATTCTGTAATGAATATATACATTTGATGATTGAAAAAAAAGAAAAAAAAATCGTTACTCAATTAAGAAGATGACTTCATAACATTGAATCAAAAAATTTTATTTAAAAAGTTTACAGGCAACAGATTCAAATCGAAAAAGATCTAACATATTTTGGATCTTTTGTCGTCGCTCTGGCACTACCCGAGGAGTGTTGGAAACGTGTATGTATATATAAGAAGAAATTACAATTTCTTTTCTTTCTCTCACCCAAGAGCTTCAGCTCTTTCTTTCTCTCTTACGTACACTTCAGAGTATTTTTCTTGGTGTGTTTTGTTTACAATACAAGCAGCCCTTTTATAGGCTTGAACAAACAAAAGTTTACATCATTGCTTACATCACATAGCCTACCATATTTGATTTCAAAGTTCAAACTTGCCTACATTATATGACTTATTTGATTCACATGCTTGCAGCTTTTGTTGAATTTAGAGTTTGAAATTCTAACACTCCCCCTCAAACTCGACTCTGCATTCCGAGCTTTTCTTTCATTTTATGAAACACGTCCGGCTTCAATGGCTTCGTAAATATATCCGCTAAATTTTCTTCAGTTCTGCAGTGCACCAACTCCACAATTTTGTCATTCACCTGCTCTCGTATGAAATGATATTTGATGTTGATGTGCTTGCTTCGACTGTGTGACACCGGATTCTTTGCAAGTGAGATAGCAGATTTGTTATCCACGTATATAGAAATCGGATCCTCCTTTGTGAGATTTAACTCGCTCAATATGTAGCTTAACCACATAGCTTGACACGCGCACGCTGCTACTGCGATGTATTCTGCCTCACATGTTGAGAGAGCAACTGTCGGTTGCTTCTTTAATGACCACGAAAATATCGCCGAACCGATATGAAAAGCATATCCTGAAGTGCTTTTCCCGTCATCCAAATCTCCACCATAATTACTATCTGAATAGCCAACTAATTTTGAATCTTGAGAATGCGTGTAAAACAAACCATGATCAAGTGTACCTTTTATGTACCTCAAAATTCTTTTAGCTGCCATGAAGTGATCTTACTTCGACTTCTCCATGTACCTACTAACCAGTCCAACTACATACATGATATCTGGACGAGTGAAAGTTAGGTACCTCAGACTTCCGACCAAACTTTTGAACAATGTCGTTGAATCAATTTTGAGCTTTATGCTCATTTCTGCTGGAGTGCTCACCGGCTTGCATTCTTCCATTCTGAACTTGTTTAAAATCTGCTCGGCATATTTTTTCTGAGACATAAAAATCCCATCTTTGCTTTGCTTCACCTCGACTCCAAGAAAGTATGACATTTGACCAATATCTGTCATCTCTAATTCATTAGTCATAACCTTCTTAAAATCATCGAACATACCAGGGTTGTTTTCGGTAAAGATCATGTCATCCACGTACAAGCACACGATCATAATATCTCCCCCTTGATTTGTTTTTGTGCAGAGTGCATGTTCGTACGGACTCTTCACAAAACCATTTTTCTGAAATTATTCATCAACCCTTGTGTTCCATGCTCGCGGGGCTTGTTTCAACCCGTACAGTGCTTTCTTTAGCCTATAGACTTTATTTTCCTCGCCTTTCTGAACATATCCAGGTGGTTGCTCGATGTAGACTTCTTCTTCAAGATAACCATTCAGGAATGCTGACTTCACATCCATCTGATAAATCTTCCATTGGTTCTGAACTGCAATTACTGTAAGAAGTCTGATGGTATCAACTCTTGCAACTGGAGCGAATACCTCATCATAATCAATTCCATGTCTCTGCTTGTAGCCTTTAGCCACCAACCTCGCCTTGTATTTTTCCACTTCTCCATCTTGATTTGTCTTGGTTCTATAGACCCATTTAACACCAATTGCTTTGTGTCCTTCTGGAAGACTTGAAAGCTCCCAAGTATCATTCTTCTTGATTGCGCCAATTTCTTCATCCATGGCTTTGTTCCATTTGCTTTCTTCAGAAGCTTACTCAAATGTAACTGGATCACATTCAGCCATCAAACAAAATAAAGAATAATCAAAAGATGTTTGTACCGGACTTGTTGCCTCATAAATACTATCCAGACTCCGCATTTTTCTGGGTGCTCCCCCTGTACTGCTGCTACTTCTGCTTCCTGAACTCGATGGTGTCGAGGCAGGAGTTTGCTGATTTGGACTTTGGGGAGGAGTTGGATCATCATCTCCACCATCTTCTATGTTAGAGTCATCACCATCATCATCATCATCATTGAAAAATAAACCCGCAACTTTTCTTTCTTCCTCGTTCCATCTCCAGTAATCAGATTCATCAAACTCAACATCTCAAGAAATGATTAATTTCTTCGTGAGGGGATTATAGAGTCTGTACGCCTTGCTCCTTTTATCATATCCTGTAAAGATGCACTTCTTGCCTTTATCATCCAGCTTCTTTCTTTTCTGATCAGGAACATGTCCATATGCAATGCACCCAAAAATTTTGAGATGTTCAACTGATGGTTTGCTTCCACTCCACGCTTCATTTGGAGTTTTGTTTCTGATACTTTTTGTTGGACAGCGATTCAATAAATAAACTGCACATAGAACGGTTTCAGCCCAGAAAGTCCTCGGCATATGCTTTGCTTTCACCATGCTCATTTCCATGTCTAGAATGGTGTGATTCTTCCTCTCTGCAACACCATTTTGCTGTGGAGTATATGTCGTTGTCAATTGATGATTTATTCCATGTGCTCTGCAAAAACTTCTGAACAAGTTTGAAGTGTACTCGCCTCCTCTGTCTGATCGAAGTACCTTCAAATAATGGCCACTTTGCTTTTCTACTATAGCTTCGAACTCCTTGAATTTATCAAGAGCCTCCGCTTTTTCTTTCAAGATATATACCCAACTTTTCCTGCTAAATCATCAATAAAAGTTAGGTAATACCTATTTCCGCCAAGTGATGGAATATCAAATGGACCAGCAATATCGGTGTAAACAATCTCCAATGGCCTTCTGGCTCTCCATGATTTTCCAACAGGAAAACTTTGTCTGTGTTGTTTCCCTTTGGCACACGCTTCACACAAATTATCTGGTTCCTTGATTTCTGGCAAGCCGTCCACCATCTTTGTCTTTGATAATAGTTTCAAGCCAAAAAATCCAAGATGACCGAACCTCAAATGCCACAACCACGAGTCATTTTTAATGACTGACTTCAAGCACTTCTGCACCTTCGTTTGCATATCAAGAGTGAACAAACGATTCTTTGACATCTTCACATTAGCAATCAATTCTCGAACCTAATTTCTGATGATAAGAGAATTATCCGGCATCTGTATATTATATCCTTTCTCCAAAAGTTGGCCAAGACTGATGATATTACTTTTCAAAGCAGGTATATAATAAACATCATTTATATACTTTTTATTACCTTTCTTTGTCACAATCGTAACAGTACCTTTCCCCTTGACTGGAATTTTTGACGAGTCACCAAAAGTAACTTCTCCGCTGATGGTGTCCTTTATCTCCGTAAATAATTCCTTGTGACCGCATATATGGTTGCTGGCGCCGGAATCAAGATACCAAATATTCTTCTTGCCTTCTTCATCTCCTTTGCAAGTAAGGAACATTGCAGAACCAGCATCTTTGTCTTCTTTTGCTGCGGCAAAGTGACTTCTTTCTTCCACTTTTGGAGATCTACACTCATAACTGAAGTGACCATATTTGTTACAATTATAACATTGTAATTGAGACTTATCACCTCGTTGTTGGAATCCGCCTCTTCCTCGACCTCTGAAATTTTGACCACGACCAGATGGTTGATAACCTTGAGAATTCTGGCCTCTGTTGAAAGATTGTCTTCCACGTCCTTGTCCACCTCGGTAGCCACCTCTATAGCCACCTCTGCCATGTGAAGAACTGCTACTGCCAGAACTGTCACCGATGGATACTTTACTTTGCAACACCTTTTCCAAATGGCTTGCATCATCATATTGGTTCATCCGCTGCTCATGCGCTTGAAGTGAACCAACTAGCTCATCAATAGAAATCATGGACAAATCTTTCGACTCCTCGATAGCAGTAACAACATAATCAAATTTTCTTGTTAGCGAGCGGAGGAGCTTTAACATCATCGAGACTTTCGCCATTTCTTTTCATTTCGTTTGACACCGTTCTCAAACGCGTAACATATTCACCGATATTCTCTGAAGTTTTCATTTTGATATTTTCAAATTCACCACGAAGAACTTGGAGGCGTACCTTTTTCACTTTCTCGACACCTTGGAATGATTTTTGTAAAATCTCCCACGCCTCTTTTGCTGTCTTTGCATTTGAAATCTTTTCAAAGGTGGATTCGTCGACACCTTGAAAAATTGTGTATAACGCCTTGTTGTCTTTTTTTCGAAATTCTTATAACGTCGTCTTCTCGGCATTAGAAAGTGCTGCTTCAGCGGTAGCATCTTCGGGCTCGCTATAGTCGCTTTCAACGATATCCCAATTATCGTATGAACCAAGTAACACCTTCACTTGGATACTCCAGTTTCCATAATTTGTAGCCGTCAACTTTGGAATATTTTTTTGCAGCATATTCGCCATTTTTTTTTTCAAAAAACTATCCTTTCATAGTATAATTGAACAGTACCGTATGTATGAACAGTACCGTATGAACAGTACTTCATATGAACAGTATCGTATGTCTGAATAGTTCCATATGAATAGAGCTTTGTGTGAACAGTACCGTATGTGTGAAAAGTACTTCGTCTTCTACGGCGTGAACAGTACTGCCGGAATAGTAACTTGCCGGAAAATTTGCAGAATTTTCAGAATTTAACAACCAAGCTCTGATACCACTTGTTGGAAACGTGTATGTATATACAAGAAGAAATTACAATTTCTTTTCTTTCTCTCACACATGAGCTTTAGCTCTTTCTTTCTCTCTTACACTTCGATGTATTTTTCTTGGTGTGTTTTGTTAAAAATACAAGCAGCCCTTTTATAGGCTTGAACAAACATAAGTTTACATCACATTGCCTACCATATTTGATTTCAAAGTTCAAACTTGCCTACATTATATGACTTATTTGATTCACATGCTTGCAGCTTTTGTTGAATTTAGAGTTTGAAATTCTAACAAGGAGGCCCCCTAGTAGAGTTTTTTCCTGCTAGTGTGTGTCAAAGGTGGTGAACATACGTGTGGTTAGATGGCAAAAAAGGTGGTGGTGTGTTGGTGGCGCCTCACTTGGATACACGCGGAGGCAGGATACGGCCACTGATAATTCCCAGTAATGGTTTCTTCTTTGATGTTTCTGGATGTTCAAGAATGAATGGGACTGGTGGTTTCTGAAACAATAGTTTGTGTTCTGGTGGGGGCTTATTAACTGACGGTCTGTACTCTGGTGATATTGGCTTGTACTTTGGTTGGGGCTTATAATTTGGATAGCATAGAGCAAGGAAGGGAGCAGTGAGAACCACTGCTGCCAAGATGAGTAGTAGGTGCAAGTAGCTGACAGACATATTGGTGGTGTTATGTTTGTATGGTGCTGATACCTAACGTCCGTTAACTACACACTGGTACTAAGGGCTTATTTAATCCATTCATATGACGCTAGGGGCTTATTTGATCCATTATTAAGCACAAGGGTGTATCCGGTCCTAGGCCTAAATCACAGGGGCTTTTTCGCCCCTTATATACCTATGCAAATATTTACTTCTAGTCATGAGTTTATTGCATCACGTTGTAATATATTGTGAAAGCAATAACAGTTAAGTATACTTACTGGATTAAAATGAGGTACTTCAATTTCATATTCAAGTGAATTAAGGAACAAGGATTTAGATTCTTCTGTCCAAAATATAAGACTTTCGGGTTATATTCGTAACTTTAAAGTTTAGAATTCTCTTTAATGGTACATATCAAGTACATCTGTCAATTGATGCTAACATGTATTTAGTCACCGATTTTCTGAAAATTAGCAGACACATATGCACCCAGTGGAAGCACTCCTTCTCACCTTTGTGATTCTACTAGTGGCTGTAAACTCTACCAAAAGTTAGGCTGAATCTTTCATATGTTTTTAAAGTTGTTGATATATGTATTCTATTACCGGTAATATGCAATAATTAAATAGTATGAGGAGTTGAGACTTTGTTGTAGTTGCACAAATGTTTAGTGTGATTTCCTTACTCATATCATTTAATATTCTATGCTAAGCTTCGTTATAATTCCTTATTATACCATGTACATCAAATGTAAAAAAAAAAATGCTGCCTTTCAAGTCCGAATCATGTGTGTGAAATTTTCATGCAGCCAATTCAGGTGTATGGAAAAAGGGTATATTTTTCAAACACAAGGGAGAAAACAATATTTCAACGGGGGAGAATTTAGCAAAAAAAATATATTTCAACGGAGGAGGTTTGTTCCAATACAACTTATATCTTCAGTATGCAAATCATACATTTATTAATATCTTATACCCTTTCTTTTTGATAGGTGAGTGTTGACCTTAATTTTGTAGTGCCTGTTAATCACCATTATGAATTTTGATATGATAAATGTAGTAAAATTGGAGAGAAAGCCATATCAAACAGTCAAACCTGGGCACAAGTTTAAGATTATATTAATTGTTAAGAGTTTCTTGTTTGTAGAGCATAGTCAATACAAATTGTAATGAGTAGATTAAGTATACATATACTGGGGTTCACAGAGCTTAGTCTTAGGTTAATAATTTTACCAATGCTGCATATTTATAACCATCTTTTGGAGTCTTAAAAACTTGAGTTCTATTGTATAAAATCAAAATTAGGCATTGTTTAACGAGTAATAGCCTTTATGAATCATTGCCTGTCTCCATCAAGGCTGCTTTCTTGTAAGAATAAGTTAGAAAACAAAGGCACCAAAAATACAAAAAATCCACCTTGATGAAGGCAGGCAACTACGGTTCCTAAAGGCTATTACTTGTTCGATAATGCCTAAGCTTGATTTATATAATAGAAGTCAGGTTTTTAAGACTGCAAAAGATTGTATAATAGGCAGCATTATTTCCCGCAATTATATGCCATTTCTCTCAATTTAACGTTGCATTCAGATTGTCAAAAAGTGGACTGCAAGAGGTACTTGCATTACAAAATTTCCAACACTTTAGTTTCTGTTATCTGCTTCTACTCAATTCCTTTCTTTTATATTACAGACTTCGCTTGCTACCTTGTTTTTTTGGGTGTAGTATCAATAATTTCAATAATTGCAGCTTCAGGATGAGGCTTCTCTGGCAAGAAATTGCATTGACAAGTGCAGGGATGGTGGATTTGATGAATTGTTTATTACCAGCATTGACCGTGCTGTTAAGTTTGATCACTACATTAGGTATGTAATAGAGTTGTGCTTGTATCTGTAGGAATATAAACACACACACACACTTAACAGTGTAGAAATATAAACACACGCACACACTTGTATGTCTATAAACTGGAATGAAAACTCTGATTTCATTGATTTAGAATGACTGCATACAAGGAAATAGATAGAAGGAAAAAAGATATGGTTGCTACAAATTAGGAACCACTCAACAACGTGATTACTACAAAACAATAATCACTCTCCAAGATAGAGTACTCCTATCCGTTTATTACGTTCCTAACTCAAAGCTGATACTCCATGATTTAGTCCAGGGCCCAAGTACTTCTCTAAAGCCCAACGGCTACATTTTATTTTAGGAACATGTTTAGATTATCAAATATCCAACACATCCCCCCTAAGCTAAACATGTTGTTGCGCTGCACTGAGATCTTCAACTCCTATCATTCTTTTCATCTCTTCGAACTTAGTTCTTCCTAATGCCTTGGTGAGAATGTCTGCCCGCTGCTCCTGTGAAGATACATGCTTGATCACTAGTTTCCCTTGCTCGATGCACTCTCGGATGAAGTGGAACCTAACATCAATATGCTTGCTCCTTCCGTGCAACACTGGATTTTTCATCAATTCAATAGAGGACCTGTTGTCGACATGAAGCGCCACTGGTCCAACTAGCTTCCCCGTGATTTCTTCTAGCAATCCTCGTAACCAGATACTTTGACAAGCATCCGTTGCAGCCGCCATATACTCAGCCTCACATGAAGACAGGGCAACTACTCGTTGTTTTTGTGAAGTCCACGAGATTAGGCTCTTGTTCAAGTAAAAGCACATTCCACCTGTACTCTTCCTGTCTACAACGTCTCCAGCCAAATCACTATCTCTGTATAGCCGGACTGAATTCTCCCGTTATTCTCATTTTCATGGATTAAACCTGCTCACTACTCCAACAGCATAAGATATATCCGGCCGTGTATGTGTCAAGTACCGTATGCTTCCTATAATGCATCTGTACTCAGTGGCGTCCACCAATTTACCTCCTTCATCTCTGTCTAGCTGCAATTTATGCTCCATAGGAAATTTAGATGGGTTGCAGTTCAACATTCCAGCTCTGTCCAGTAGTTTCCTCGCATAAGCAGATTGCTTTAATGTAGTAAACAGTCTCCCCTGATTTACTTCTATTCCCAGATAAAACGATAGAAGCCCCAAGTTGCTCATTTCGAACTGCTCATTCATCTTTGATTTAAACCTCTCGACCTCGTGTTCACTGGACCCAGTCACTAGTAGATCATCGACGTAGACACCTACTATTGTTACACCCAAATCATTGATCTTTGTGTACACAGCCTGCTCGTGGTTGCACTTCTGAAAACCTAGCTCCCTTAGGCACTTGTCCAGTCATGCATTCAAAGCCCTAGGAGCTTGGCGTAGTCCATACAGCGCCTTGAATAATTTATACACTTTTTGTTCTTGCCCTCTCTTCACAAAACCCTCAGGCTGTAAGACGTAAACTTCTTCACGAAGTTCTCCATTTAAGAATGCTGATTTTACATCAAGATGATGGACTTGCCATCCTTCCTTTGCAGATAACGCCAACAATAATCGCACTGTATCGAGGCGAGCCACTGGTGTAAAGACTTCGTCTTAATCGATCCCTCTTCTTTGTACATAACCCTTTCCAACAAGACGCGCCTTATGCTTTACCACATTCCCTTCTGGATCTTTCATTTCCTTATAAACCCATTTTAGACCGATTACCTTGTGTTCGGGCGGAAGGTCTGTAAGTGTCCAAGTTTGGTTTTTCTCGATTGTTTCAAACTCCGTTTTCATTGCCTCTACCCACTCCTTATCTCTGATGCTTCATCATAGGACATTAGTCCTTCGATTTTTAGCAGCATTAATTCATCAATCAACTCGACAACCTCAGTTTTGTCGTAAATGTCAGATAATAGTCTGTATCTCTTGGGTGCACTACTGTCAGTGGAGGACACGTCTGTTGCTTCTGCAGAAGAGTTAACGGTGGTGGCGGGTGATTGCAAAGGTGTTTGCAAGGGTGTTTGCAGAGGTGTCACAGGTTCTGGGTCATGCTCCATCTCTGTATTGCTTTCCTCATTCAATGGGCTGTTCACCTCGATATAGTGGCCTGGGAACAATACTTCGACTTCGTTAGTTTGCTTCCATGGCCAAAAAACGTTTTCTTGGAACACAACGTCCCTGCTTACGTGCACAGCGCCTGTTTCAGGGTCGTACAACCTGCTTCCCTTTGTCCCTGGTTCTTTACCGAGATACACAGTCAATTTACTTCGATCGTCTAATTTCTTCACTTTCACTGCTGGGTTTTTCATATAAGCTGTACATCCGAACACCCTCACATGTGTTAAGTCCGGCTTCTTGTCATTCCAAGCTTCATATGGAGTTCTACCCTTTAGAATTCGAGTTGGTAAACGGTTTAATATGTAAATCGAGTGGCGTACCGCCTCTCCCCACATGTATGCTGGTAGTCCTGCTTCTTTCAGAAAACTTCTTGCCATGGCTGTAACAGTACGGTTTCTTCGTTCCACCACCCCGTTTTGTTGCGGGGTATATGGTGCCGTGTAATGTCTCTGGATACCAACTCTTTCACAATACACCTCAAACTCTTTTGAACAAAACTCTTCGCCCCGGTCTGTCCTCAGCGTTTTTATACTTCTTTCCTTTCCGTTTTCAACTAAGGCCTTGAATCTCTTAAACATTTCAAGTGCACTACTCTTTTCCTTCAACAAATATACCCACATTTTCCTACTGTAATCATCAACTTCTCAACCTCTCCTCGTGAGCCTTCAACAAGCCAATCACCTCATCTATTGACATCTCCTCCACATTCCCAAATTGCTCGATTGCGGATGCAATTTGTAAGAATTTTGATGGAACTGCTCTAAGCAGTTTCTTGACGACATAGGCTTCCTCCACTTTTTCTCCCACCGCTCTAAGATTAGTGACCAAACCATTCAGTTTCAGACAAAAATCGTCCAGCTGTTCATTTTCCTTCATGCACATGGCTTCGAACTCGCACTTGATGGTTTGTGCCTTAGCCTTTTTCACCTTGTCTGCTCCCAATGACATTGTTTTGATCGCGTTCCAGGCCTCCCTTGATGTCTTTTTCTCAGCGATAGACAACAATATGTGATCAGGGACTCCCTGGTATATAATCGCCACTGCCTTCTTATCCATCTTGTCCTCCACCACGGCTTTTGGATCCTTGGGATCTATGGCCTCCCATACCCCATGTGCTTGCATGAACACCCTCATCTTAAGTGCCCAAGCCGTGTAATTCGTTCTTGTTAATATAGGATAGCTCAACCCAAATGAGCTTTCTTTGGCTTTGCTTGATTCCATCTGTCACGAGATTACGTCTGGTGGCCTTGAAGATCTTGGAGCTCTGATACCAAGTGTAGGAATATAAACACACACACACACTTAATTGTGTAGAAATATAAACACACGCACACACTTGTATGTCTATAAACTGGAATGAAAACTCTGATTTCATTGATTTAGAATGACTGCATACAAGGAAATAAATAGAAGGAAAAAAGATATGGTTGCTACAAATTAGGAACCACTCAACAACGTGATTACTACAAAACAATAATCACTCTCCAAGATAGACTCCTATCCGTTTATTACGTTCCTAACTCAAAGCTGATACTCCATGATTTAGTCCAGGGCCCAAGTACTTCTCTAAAGCCCAACGGCTACATTTTATTTTAGGAACATGTTTAGATTATCAAATATCCAACAGTATCTGAACAATTGTGAGATGACCAACTTTTCCAAACTTAAGGTGTACGTTGTTGCCACTTAAAGGACCTCTCCCAACTCGGATGCCTGTTATGTGTACAGTGTGGATTGCAATAACAAATCCCCTGAAAGTGACAAGAAAGGGGCCCATATTTAATTGTGAGAATGTTAGTGTAGGAGAGTACCTCTTTTAAACATAACTAGTGTATTATTCTGGATATAAGATATGAAGCTAAATCAATTTTCTTTTCAGTTTTGACCCTTTTTGATAATTTACTAAAAAATTCTAGGTAGGTTCGTTAACTCAAAAGTTTTATTCAACATCTTACTTCAAATTATTCTCTGATCTTGTAAATTTTATAATCACATGGGTATAAGTTGACAACTCTGAAATGAACTCATTCCGCTAGTAATGCTTATATTTTGGTGAAGCATCTATTCTTGTTAAGAGAGAATATTACTTACATTGTGGATCAACTTGATTTTTCTTTGGTATTGGGACATCAGGGTGGCGGACTGCTTGCATACAAATACGTCTTCTTTCCTTGTTTCCATTTATTTATATTTTGCTCTTGTTTAGAAAAAAAATAACAGAATAACATGGTTAAACTGATACCTTCTCAGATCCAACATGTTATAATGGACATTTGCTTGAAGCATTTAACAACTTTCAAAGCACTTGCGTGAGCTCAATGACATTCCTTTAACCATATCGAGTGTGCAGTCTCTTGACCCTGGTACTTTTCTTTTTCTTTTTTTTGTTACATACGCAAATTTGTGGGAAAGTATGCATTTTATATCTATTTATCAAGACCCAAATTTTGTGTTGTGCGCAAAAATTGCATGGACCGTGCTTAGATTATAAAGTTTTTGTGCACATATTTTGGGAAATAATCTTCCCTAGTGGATATAAGACATTAAAATCTGGATGACGGTAAAATATAAACTATTCAGATGATTAACCTTACAATGTCTTTTGATTTGATTTAACTGGAACTGATAGCAGATATAGCTGTGCTTTGCACTTGACAATAGCAGATATAGCTGGATTGGGACTTGACAATTTTACTTACATTGCCCATATCATACCTCTACAAATTTAGTTTTTGTAAACTGACTACAGCAAGAAAGTGATTTTAATTACGAATCAGTAAGCTTATAATCAAGGCCGTTATTGCAGACTCTAGCAGATATAGCTGTGCTTTGCACTTGTTTTTGTGTTCTAATTTGGTGTGTATTGAAAGAATTTATGGCCGTAGCGGAAGCGTAAATCACATTTACTTGCATAAAAACCTAATTAACACTACTAGAAAAACTGGATTAGACATCGCCCCTTTAACATCGGTTTGAAAAACCACCGATGTTAAAAAGGTTTTTGACATCGATTTTTTTAAAAGCGATGTTAAACAGATTTCTAGACATCGGTTGCTAAAATAACCGATGTCTAAATGTTTTTTCTCAAAATAAAAAAACACGTGCTGGTCATTTTCCCCCCATTTCTCTTAAAACATTTCCCCCTTGGAAAATTTTGAGTATCCCGCCTTGGTAACATTTCCCCTAATTTACTTTGTCTTCTATCTCACTTCTCACAAATCACAGCCGACTCTCATCTCTCTCTCACTCATCTCGCTCTCTCTCTCTCTCTCTCTTCTCTCTCTCTCTCTCTCACACACTCATCACTACTCGACCCCCTCTCTCTATCTCTCTCACCCGCATTTTTCTGTAATTAACTCAGCTTATTACGATTTCTCTAAATCGAAATAGAGAAGAGGAAGCTCGAATTTAAGAGAAGAGGAAGCTCGACTCTTAAGCCATTTTCCAATTAATAGTTCGAATTAAGCTCGATTTAATTTTAATTGAACATTTTTTTGCAGATTCGTTGCTCTTTTTGCTTGGGTCATCTTCAATTAGTAAGTTTTGTGTTAATTACTTGTTTTTCTTGTAGATTTTTGTTTGTATTTTTTAGCTTTTGTGTTTTTGTTTGTATTACTTGTGTGTAATTCTTGTTTTCTGTTTCGTTTGTATATGTTTGTGTCTGGAGAGCTTAGGTTGAAGATTGAAAAACTTGCTTCCTCAAATTTCCCTTAAAAAAGTTGTTTGTTGTTGATGGATCTACTCGGCCAAGCCACAGCTATGAATCTACTCAATTATTGTTTACACTGACTGCAGTTCATGGATATGTTGGTAAGGGGTTGCTCAATTTTATTAAGTGGTGCCACCAAATGCCAAGTAATGTAAAATTAAAGCTAGTTGTAGAGAATGTTGGATAAAGTTAAGTGTAGGGATGTAGTTTTCTAGGTTTTGTATATGCTTATATACATGTTTGTGATCTGTTTAATAAACATATTACTGTATAGATATGTGATTCGTCGCATTACAAGGATGACTCGTCATTATCTCCTTCACCTGTAATTAAACGACACATTAGTTTTCCCAGACCATAGATTTCATCTTTTGATGGGATCCTGGCCATGAAAAGTTTTTGGCTTGTGCCAACTGTCTTTTGTGGCTGCATACTTTTTCATTTGTGAAGTTCTGGAGTGCATCTAGCAATCTGCATTCTTAAAGAAACTTGCCCCCTTGTACTTATCTTTTAAAACTTGAATTGTTAATTTTGTGCGGCTATCCATACAAGCTTGTCAGTTGGATGGATGTGAATTGATTCCTTGGTTAGAATTGATTTTGCTCTAGTTTGTATTTATAATATTTCTGGTTATTGCTGTGGTCAATTGAGGCCTGAATTAATATTAGTACATCAATATTAAGCACATTCCTGTATCATATATATGTTACTTATATTATCTGTTTGCCAATAGAATTAATATTTTTTAAACAGAGATATCCTAGAAAGTTTTACTGTCCAAGGATGAACAACATGAATAAACCTACATATGCAGCTATTAGTACTCATTCACCAACAAAATCAGTTCTAATATTTTTGTCATCTCGCCGTCAAACAAGGCATACTGCTCTCGATCTCATTCAGGTGTGTTTTCTAATTTTACGATACAATATCACAATTAAGTGATTAATTATGCCTTATGACAGTTTGCAGCTTCAGATAAGCACCCAAGGCAATTCCTCAGCATGGCAGAAGAAGCATTACAAATGATTCTTTCTCAGGTCGCTGATCAGAACTTAAGGCATACATTACAATTTGGCATTGGGTTGCGTCATGCATGGCTAAATGACAAAGACATATCTCCAATATGTCTTTGATATGCCTCATCATTACATTCTCCAATATGGAGATGGAAATTATTACTTCTAGATTTGGTTTTCTGTTATCTTCTGTGTTTAGTTGATATATATATGATGCACCAAGAGCAGTATTGCTCTGATTTCTGTAAGTGAATGTTGTTGTTGCTGCTGGAAATTGCAATACGGACGGGGTGTGTGTGACTCAGTAAGTAACATATGAGTGCATTAACTTGATCCTTCAATCTGAGTGCAGATTTTGGGACTTGATAGCCGTGCTGATACATTGGTAGGTGATAACATGATTCGAGGTATATCCGGAGGACAGCGAAAGCCAACAGCCTGCAGGTGTGAGTTCCCCTGAAGCCTAGAGATCTGCAGATCGCCAACAGCCTGATCTCCTCTAACATCCTGCAGGTAGGATTGATGAAGGAAAGATAAAAGAAAATCTCCATCTATTGTTCTATGTAAATATTTGTCAATGTAAAGAGTGCAAATAGTTGGACATGTAGAATTTTGGTACCAATTATGGTTATTGTAAACATTGGCATGTTGGTAAATGGCAAGTACTTGGTTTTTTGTATTTTAGCATTTTGGTTTGATTTTAGTTTTGGGGTGCATATAAACGATCACTACATGCTAAAACCTCAACAAGATACATCATTTATTAAAACAAAACTGATGTGTCTCACTATAATTCACATCACTTTTTCTAAAATAATCGATGTACATGATGGGCTATTGCATCAAATTTTTTAAAAGAACTGATGTCTATTAGAACATACAACATCGATGTTACCAAGAAACCGATGTCTGAGATGATATATAACATCGGTTTTTACCAAGAAATCGATGTATATGTCTTTATTTACCTTGTATGTTCTATGTTTATGTTGATCTAATGCACATAATATATCATAATTTAAAAAGAACTACTGCACATAATGTATCTTGGACATCAGAAATATTTAAGAAACCAATGTCTAAGTCGATAATAGACAACGGCTAAAAACCGATGTCTAAAGGTTTTGACCTTTCTCTACACACGCATAGACATCGGTCAGATTTTTTTTTAACAACGGCCAGAAACCGATGTCTATTGACATATTTCTAGTAGTGTAATCATGTATATAGATTTAAAAATTGTATGAACACAAGAAAAATACCTTGATAGCTTTCCTGGGATTGTTATGAATGTATCTTTGATTTCCAGCAATCACCCCTCAAGTGTGGAGTGCTCTAATGGTATCCACCAAGATCAAATATCATATAGTAGATGAAGAACAATTAGAAAATAATTAAAATGATTTGGAATGATTTTGATGAACTTCAAAAGCTCTCAATGATCCTCTCAAAACCCCTGGGATGTTTTTGTTAAGTGTTTTGTTCTATCTTCCAACTCTTGGAATGATTGATATTTAAAGAAATAAAGTCTTTACTTTATCTAATTAAATAATCATTTAATAATTAAAACCTTTTTAATTATTAATCCCATTCTGAAAATAATTCTCTCATAAAATTTAATTTCTCAAAATAAATTTTGTAATTAATAATTATTAAGAACTTTTCTTAATTTATTTATAATCTATTAAATCTCATTTAATAAATTATAAATAATTGCTAATTAATTATTTATTCAATAAATAAATAATTCATAGCCATTACTAATTATTCTCATCATCTATAAATATTTAACCTTTTTATGGTGTGACCCTTTAGGTTCAATATTAAGCCGGTAGTAGAAATAAATAATAATAAACTATTTATTATTACTTATACGAATTACTAATTAATTCGTCAAATATAATTACATAAGTAATTAATATTTATTCTACATCGTGAGTGATACTTTTCAATATATCGTGACTATCCGGATAATATGAATTCATTGCTTAGAATATATAAAACCTATTCAGCAAATGGTTACCGTACAATCAATTCCTTCTACCCGACAATATCCCGATTAAATACAAGGCATGGATCGCGTGTCAAGCCTATTTAATTTAATCATATAATTTCTTATACATTATGTCTAGTTCATTTGAATTAGAAACTCTTTCTAACTTCAATTACTTTGGCCAGAGATTCCAGAACTAACATAGTAAGAACATCATATGATATTCACTTTCTTTTACTGAAAGGGGTAGATTCTTTATCGATCGTTAACTATCTTCATATACAAATTCCTATACCCGGAATAGAACTAATGATTATCCCTAGAGGACTTAGAACTAAACCAAAACATAGTTCATTGTATATAAGATTACTTTATCGGTCTCAAGTCTAAGGACACTTGTACCACCATCAACTTATGAACAACTATTAACACGTAAGTAAACTCCATTAGTCGTTCATTAGATCAAGTCACGTTCAGTGAACTTATTCTCCAATAAGCACCTACATACTAGCTATAGTGTCACCACACGAATGTCTATGAGAACAGACATCCTTCCGAGGAAGCAAGCATAGTATGTACCGATCTTTACGGATTGACTAACTCCCAATTAGTTATCCTATGATCGGGAACTATTTAAGTTTAGTGTTATCATCTTCTAGATCTCATTATTATAATCTCATTATAATTCTAGAAGCTTTACTCTAAACTATGGAACTTCTTATTTAAACACTTTAAATAGATAAAGCCCGTAATAAAAACAACAAGTCTTTTATTAATATAAATAAAATCAAATAAGATTACATGAAAGTATTTCCTAACTCATCATACATGATTGGGTTTAGGACAAAATACTATCAAACTCCCACTTGTACTAAAGCCAATCACTCTGGTATCTTATACCCATCTTATCTCTATGTCGATCAAAGTGAGCCTGAGACAATGCCTTAGTAAATGGGTCCGCTATGTTGTTATGTGTGTCAATTCTTACGATGTTGACATCCCCTCTTTCTATGATCTCTCGAATCAGATGAAAGCGCCGCAACACGTGTTTGGAATTCTTATGGGATCTTGGTTCCTTAGCTTGAGCTATCGCAGCATTATTATCACAATACAACACAATAGGATCCTCAATGCTAGGAACTACTCCCAAATCAGAAACAAATTTCCTCATCCAGACAGCTTCCTTTGCAGCTTCACATGCAGCTATATATTCTGCTTCCGCTGTGGAGTCAACCGTTGTAGGCTGTTTGGAACTCTTCCAACTAATCGCTCCCCCATTTAGAGTAAATACATACCCTGACTGGGATCTGCTACCATCGCCTTCTGATTGAAAACTAGAGTCAGTATAACCCTCAATTTTCAATTCAGATCCACCAAAAACAAGAAAAACATCTTTAGTCCTTCTCAAGTACTTCAATATGTTCTTCACTGCTTTTCCAGTGTTCTTCACCTGGGTTAGACTGATATCTGCTCGTCACACTAAGTGAATGAGCAACATCAGCTCTAGTACATAACATCGCATACATGATGGATCCTATTGCCGAGGCATAAGGAATCCTACTCATGCGCACCCTTTCCTCATATGTCTTTGGAGACATCTTCTCGGAAAGAGTAATCCCATGACTAATAGGAATGAGACCTCTTTTCGAGTTCTCCATGCTAAACCATTTTAGCACTTTATCGATGTATGTACCTTGGGATAGGCCAATCGTTCGATTAGATCTATCTCTATAGATCTTCATCCCTAAAATATAGGATGCCTCTCCCAAGTCCTTCATAGTGAAGTTCTTTGATAGCCAGACCTTGACTGATTGTAACATCGGTATATCATTTCCTATTATAAGTATGTCATCCACATACAATATAAGAAATGTTACCGCGCTCCCACTAACCTTCTTGTAAATACATGGTTCATCTAAGTTTTTGATAAAATCAAACTCTTTGATTGTCTATCAAAACGGATGTTCCATCTTCGAGAAGCTTGCTTCAAACCATATATGGTTTGCAGCAGTCTACATATTAGATTTTCGTTTCCACTGGAAACAAAACCCTCTGGCTGTGTCATATACACTTCCTCTTCAAGTTTCCCATTGAGGAAGGCCGTCTTTACGTCCATTTGCCAGATCTCGTAATCATAGTAGGCTGCAATCGCAAGCAAAATCCTAATGGATTTGAGCAAGGCTACAGGCGAAAAGGTTTCATCAAAGTCAATCCCTTGTCTTTGTTTGAATCCTTTTGCCACAAGCCTGGCCTTATGGGTCTCCACCTGGCCATCTGCTCCTAACTTTCGTTTGTATATCCATTTGCACCCAATGGGTTTAACTCCTTCAGGTGCCTCAACCAAAGTCCACACTTGGTTTATATACATCGAGTCCATTTCGGATTTCATGGCATCCTGCCATTTCTCTGAGTCATTACAACTCACAGCCTCTTCATAAGTCATAGGGTCCTCATCATCAACAAATGACAAATCATCATCATTTTCAATGACAAGCCCGTAATATCTTTCGATTGGGCGGGACACTCTCTCTGACTTACGTAAAGGTTGTTCTACAGAAGGTTGTTCTTTCTGAACAGGTACTTCTTCCCTAATCGTTGCATTTTGTGGTTCTTGAACTTCATCAAGTTCAATATTTCTCCCACTGTTTCTATCAAGGAGGAACTGTTCCTCTAAGAAGTGTGCGTGTCTAGAAACAAATATCCTTTGATCAAAAGGATCATATAAATAATATCTTTGTATTATCTTTGAATATGTTCTAATGGAATGCAAGTGCAATTTTTCCTCAAAAAAAAATATGTAAGCTTAAATAGGCAGCAAGGTAGTAAATTCAAAAGTTGCAAAGAAAGGTTATTTCTGTCATGTTAAAATGTGAAAATAGTAATATTAATCATGGTTAATTCAAAATTGTAAACAAAACTAAATATAGGATATATTTATAAATACAATTATAAATGGGATATATTCCTAAATTAGTTTTTCAAATGGGATATATTAGAAAAAAACCCTAAAATAAAAGTAAATAAAAATAAACTTAGCGAGTGTACTAGTAAATACTATTTTTATATTAACATTTATTCTAATTTAAAGTATAAATAATGTAAGTTATATTCAACAATAAAAAATAGCAATATACCTATTTTTGTAAGTATATTTATTAAAAAAAAATTGATGTACTTTATTTGATGTATTAAAAAATAGATTTTTGAAAATAAAAAGTAATAGTAACTATATTAATAAATCGGTGATGTTCTTTTAAATTATAACAATTTTATAAAATTAAATAAAATAAATTTTTTATTTGAATATTATAAAACACCTTACATCAAGAAATAAAAATAATATACACATCACAACTAACACATTAACAAAAAAAAAATAAATAAATGAGAACTTTTTGTTAGTTTTATGTTTTTCACAAGGAGCCACTGTATCAAATTTAAAACATAAAATGTGGCCACTGATTTGCAAAAAATGAAGTATAGTCCCCAAAATGAAACCAGGTGACAACTTTGGCCACCGAAATGAATTATACTCTTTTTTCCCTACCATCTATTATTCGTCCATCATATGCAAATAGGGTTAAGGGGTAAAAATGCCCCTGTGTGGTTTAGCCGTTGGATCAGATACACCCCTGTGCTTAATAATGGATCTAGTAAGCCCACTTTGTCATATGAATGGATAGAGCTGTAAACGAACCGAGTCAGATCGAGTTTCTACCGAGTTCGAGTCGATCCCGAGCTTTTTCTAACCGAGTCGAGTCGAGCTCGATTATCTTAACGAGCTTTTTTTTCTTGCCGAACTCGGGTTCGTTAATGACCGAGTCGAGTCGAGTCGGTAACGAGCCTACCGAGTCGATCCCGAGTTCGAGTCGAGTCCGAGTTTTTCGATTTTTTTATTTTTTTTTTTAGGCTCATTTATTTATTTCTTTTGGGCTTATTTTTTAAAAGAATTTGGCAGCAGTTGTAGGAACACAAGCTAGTTAGGAAAAGATACAAGCTAGTTATAGCCTAACAAACAAACAGAAAATCTTAAAACAAGGAATACCAATATAATAATTTAAAATTTTAGATTAATTTTCTAAACACAAGAACCTCACAAAACTAGATATATATATATATATTATTGTTAATATTAATTTTATAAATAAAAACTTAATTAAAACATTAAAAACTAAACTAGATATATATATTATTGTTAATATTAATTTTATAAATAAAAACTAAAACTAAAACATTAAAAACTAAAAACTAAAACAATAAAAATATATATATATTTGTATTTTTTTTGTATTTCTTACCGATTACCGAGTCGAGTCGAGTCGAGTACCGAGTCGAATCGATTACCGAGTCGAGTCGAGTCGAACAACCAAAAAACTCGACTCGACTCGTTAAGCTTAACGAGTTTTTTTCCCTTGCCGAACTCGAGTTCGTTAACGAACCGATCCGAACCGAGTCGGGTTTTTACCGAGTCGAGTCGAGTCGATCCCGAGCTCAGCTCGGTTCGTTTACAGCTCTATGAATGGATCAAAGGAGCCCCTCTCCGTTAGAGTTTTTAACTGACGTTAATATAGTGTTCCAGAAATCGCTAGGCGGTCCAGGGGGTCGGGGTACTGCCTAGCGCCTAATCGGGTAGGCGGGGATTAATCGGATGGATTAATTGGAGCATTAATTGGTTGTATTTAAATATTATTTTTAATATTATATTTATTAAATATTTTTGCCAAATATTTTTGCCGATTTTTAAAGTTTTCAACATTTTTTATCGATTTTTGACCGCCTAGACCGCTTTTTGACCGCCTTTCAACCGATTTTTGACCGTCTACGCCGCTTTTTGACCGCCTAAACCGATTTTATCCGTTTTTTGGCCGATTTATACGAAAAACCGCCTAAATCTCCGCCTAACCCCGCCTCGGGGCGTTTTGATGGCGCCTAGCGCCTAGGAAGCCTCCTAGGCGCCGCCTCAACCGATTTTTAGAACACTGGTTAATATATGCCCCGGTAGTTTAAAGATATAACACACGTACATGTGAAAAGAAAAGAATGAGACTTACAACTTCAATCTCTTCTCCTCCAGATCAAATGAAGTAAAGAATTAATAGGTATTAATTCATTGTATGTGGGGAGTAACACCCTCATGTGATAGACATGTTGTCAAGATGATAATATTTGGCTAATGAGAATATTTGGCTGCTAATAATGTAGCACCAATGTGTATTTTTCATGCCTATAGTAGTTTTTATAGTAAAGTAGTTGCAACTTGCATTGGTATATAAGGAGAAGTGCAGGGGCAGGGAGTAGATATGAGATATCCATGGCCATATGTCGTCATTTTTTATTATTAATCATTATATATCATTATAAAAATCGAAGAATATGTATTCTGTAATGAATATATACATTTGATGATTGAAAAAAAAGAAAAAAAAATCGTTACTCAATTAAGAAGATGACTTCATAACATTGAATCAAAAAATTTTATTTAAAAAGTTTACAGGCAACAGATTCAAATCGAAAAAGATCTAACATATTTTGGATCTTTTGTCGTCGCTCTGGCACTACCCGAGGAGTGTTGGAAACGTGTATGTATATATAAGAAGAAATTACAATTTCTTTTCTTTCTCTCACCCAAGAGCTTCAGCTCTTTCTTTCTCTCTTACGTACACTTCAGAGTATTTTTCTTGGTGTGTTTTGTTTACAATACAAGCAGCCCTTTTATAGGCTTGAACAAACAAAAGTTTACATCATTGCTTACATCACATAGCCTACCATATTTGATTTCAAAGTTCAAACTTGCCTACATTATATGACTTATTTGATTCACATGCTTGCAGCTTTTGTTGAATTTAGAGTTTGAAATTCTAACACTCCCCCTCAAACTCGACTCTGCATTCCGAGCTTTTCTTTCATTTTATGAAACACGTCCGGCTTCAATGGCTTCGTAAATATATCCGCTAAATTTTCTTCAGTTCTGCAGTGCACCAACTCCACAATTTTGTCATTCACCTGCTCTCGTATGAAATGATATTTGATGTTGATGTGCTTGCTTCGACTGTGTGACACCGGATTCTTTGCAAGTGAGATAGCAGATTTGTTATCCACGTATATAGAAATCGGATCCTCCTTTGTGAGATTTAACTCGCTCAATATGTAGCTTAACCACATAGCTTGACACGCGCACGCTGCTACTGCGATGTATTCTGCCTCACATGTTGAGAGAGCAACTGTCGGTTGCTTCTTTAATGACCACGAAAATATCGCCGAACCGATATGAAAAGCATATCCTGAAGTGCTTTTCCCGTCATCCAAATCTCCACCATAATTACTATCTGAATAGCCAACTAATTTTGAATCTTGAGAATGCGTGTAAAACAAACCATGATCAAGTGTACCTTTTATGTACCTCAAAATTCTTTTAGCTGCCATGAAGTGATCTTACTTCGGCTTCTCCATGTACCTACTAACCAGTCCAACTACATACATGATATCTGGACGAGTGAAAGTTAGGTACCTCAGACTTCCGACCAAACTTTTGAACAATGTCGTTGAATCAATTTTGAGCTTTATGCTCATTTCTGCTGGAGTGCTCACCGGCTTGCATTCTTCCATTCTGAACTTGTTTAAAATCTGCTCGGCATATTTTTTCTGAGACATAAAAATCCCATCTTTGCTTTGCTTCACCTCGACTCCAAGAAAGTATGACATTTGACCAATATCTGTCATCTCTAATTCATTAGTCATAACCTTCTTAAAATCATCGAACATACCAGGGTTGTTTTCGGTAAAGATCATGTCATCCACGTACAAGCACACGATCATAATATCTCCCCCTTGATTTGTTTTTGTGCAGAGTGCATGTTCGTACGGACTCTTCACAAAACCATTTTTCTGAAATTATTCATCAACCCTTGTGTTCCATGCTCGCGGGGCTTGTTTCAACCCGTACAGTGCTTTCTTTAGCCTATAGACTTTATTTTCCTCGCCTTTCTGAACATATCCAGGTGGTTGCTCGATGTAGACTTCTTCTTCAAGATAACCATTCAGGAATGCTGACTTCACATCCATCTGATAAATCTTCCATTGGTTCTGAACTGCAATTACTGTAAGAAGTCTGATGGTATCAACTCTTGCAACTGGAGCGAATACCTCATCATAATCAATGCCATGTCTCTGCTTGTAGCCTTTAGCCACCAACCTCGCCTTGTATTTTTCCACTTCTCCATCTTGATTTGTCTTGGTTCTATAGACCCATTTAACACCAATTGCTTTGTGTCCTTCTGGAAGACTTGAAAGCTCCCAAGTATCATTCTTCTTGATTGCGCCAATTTCTTCATCCATGGCTTTGTTCCATTTGCTTTCTTCAGAAGCTTACTCAAATGTAACTGGATCACATTCAGCCATCAAACAAAATAAAGAATAATCAAAAGATGTTTGTACCGGACTTGTTGCCTCATAAATACTATCCAGACTCCGCATTTTTCTGGGTGCTCCCCCTGTACTGCTGCTACTTCTGCTTCCTGAACTCGATGGTGTCGAGGCAGGAGTTTGCTGATTTGGACTTTGGGGAGGAGTTGGATCATCATCTCCACCATCTTCTATGTTAGAGTCATCACCATCATCATCATCATCATTGAAAAATAAACCCGCAACTTTTCTTTCTTCCTCGTTCCATCTCCAGTAATCAGATTCATCAAACTCAACATCTCAAGAAATGATTAATTTCTTCGTGAGGGGATTATAGAGTTTGTACGCCTTGCTCCTTTTATCATATCCTGTAAAGATGCACTTCTTGCCTTTATCATCCAGCTTCTTTCTTTTCTGATCAGGAACATGTCCATATGCAATGCACCCAAAAATTTTGAGATGTTCAACTGATGGTTTGCTTCCACTCCACGCTTCATTTGGAGTTTTGTTTCTGATACTTTTTGTTGGACAGCGATTCAATAAATAAACTGCACATAGAACGGTTTCAGCCCAGAAAGTCCTCGGCATATGCTTTGCTTTCACCATGCTCATTTCCATGTCTAGAATGGTGTGATTCTTCCTCTCTGCAACACCATTTTGCTGTGGAGTATATGTCGTTGTCAATTGATGATTTATTCCATGTGCTCTGCAAAAACTTCTGAACAAGTTTGAAGTGTACTCGCCTCCTCTGTCTGATCGAAGTACCTTCAAATAATGGCCACTTTGCTTTTCTACTATAGCTTCGAACTCCTTGAATTTATCAAGAGCCTCCGCTTTTTCTTTCAAGATATATACCCAACTTTTCCTGCTAAATCATCAATAAAAGTTAGGTAATACCTATTTCCGCCAAGTGATGGAATATCAAATGGACCAGCAATATCGGTGTAAACAATCTCCAATGGCCTTCTGGCTCTCCATGATTTTCCAACAGGAAAACTTTGTCTGTGTTGTTTCCCTTTGGCACACGCTTCACACAAATTATCTGGTTCCTTGATTTCTGGCAAGCCGTCCACCATCTTTGTCTTTGATAATAGTTTCAAGCCAAAAAATCCAAGATGACCGAACCTCAAATGCCACAACCACGAGTCATTTTTAATGACTGACTTCAAGCACTTCTGCACCTTCGTTTGCATATCAAGAGTGAACAAACGATTCTTTGACATCTTCACATTAGCAATCAATTCTCGAACCTAATTTCTGATGATAAGAGAATTATCCGGCATCTGTATATTATATCCTTTCTCCACAAGTTGGCCAAGACTGATGATATTACTTTTCAAAGCAGGTATATAATAAACATCATTTATATACTTTTTATTACCTTTCTTTGTCACAATCGTAACAGTACCTTTCCCCTTGACTGGAATTTTTGACGAGTCACCAAAAGTAACTTCTCCGCTGATGGTGTCCTTTATCTCCGTAAATAATTCCTTGTGACCGCATATATGGTTGCTGGCGCCGGAATCAAGATACCAAATATTCTTCTTGCCTTCTTCATCTCCTTTGCAAGTAAGGAACATTGCAGAACCAGCATCTTTGTCTTCTTTTGCTGCGGCAAAGTGACTTCTTTCTTCCACTTTTGGAGATCTACACTCATAACTGAAGTGACCATATTTGTTACAATTATAACATTGTAATTGAGACTTATCACCTCGTTGTTGGAATCCGCCTCTTCCCCGACCTCTGAAATTTTGACCACGACCAGATGGTTGATAACCTTGAGAATTCTGGCCTCTGTTGAAAGATTGTCTTCCACGTCCTTGTCCACATCGGTAGCCACCTCTATAGCCACCTCTGCCATGTGAAGAACTGCTACTGCCAGAACTGTCACCGATGGATACTTTACTTTGCAACACCTTTTCCAAATGGCTTACATCATCATATTGGTTCATCCGCTGCTCATGCGCTTGAAGTGAACCAACTAGCTCATCAATAGAAATCATGGACAAATCTTTCGACTCCTCGATAGCAGTAACAACATAATCAAATTTTCTTGTTAGCGAGCGGAGGAGCTTTAACATCATCGAGACTTTCGCCATTTCTTTTCATTTCGTTTGACACCGTTCTCAAACGCGTAACATATTCACCGATATTCTCTGAAGTTTTCATTTTGATATTTTCAAATTCACCACGAAGAACTTGGAGGCGTACCTTTTTCACTTTCTCGACACCTTGGAATGATTTTTGTAAAATCTCCCACGCCTCTTTTGCTGTCTTTGCATTTGAAATCTTTTCAAAGGTGGATTCGTCGACACCTTGAAAAATTGTGTATAACGTCTTGTTGTCTTTTTTTCGAAATTCTTATAACGTCGTCTTCTCGGCATTAGAAAGTGCTGCTTCAGCGGTAGCATCTTCGGGCTCGCTATAGTCGCTTTCAACGATATCCCAATTATCGTATGAACCAAGTAACACCTTCACTTGGATACTCCAGTTTCCATAATTTGTAGCCGTCAACTTTGGAATATTTTTTTGCAGCATATTCGCCATTTTTTTTTTCAAAAAACTATCCTTTCATAGTATAATTGAACAGTACCGTATGTATGAACAGTACCGTATGAACAGTACTTCATATGAACAGTATCGTATGTCTGAATAGTTCCGTATGAATAGAGCTTTGTGTGAACAGTACCGTATGTGTGAAAAGTACTTCGTCTTCTACGGCGTGAACAGTACTGCCGGAATAGTAACTTGCCGGAAAATTTGCAGAATTTTCAGAATTTAACAACCAAGCTCTGATACCACTTGTTGGAAACGTGTATGTATATACAAGAAGAAATTACAATTTCTTTTCTTTCTCTCACACATGAGCTTTAGCTCTTTCTTTCTCTCTTACACTTCGATGTATTTTTCTTGGTGTGTTTTGTTAAAAATACAAGCAGCCCTTTTATAGGCTTGAACAAACATAAGTTTACATCATTGCTTACATCACATTGCCTACCATATTTGATTTCAAAGTTCAAACTTGCCTACATTATATGACTTATTTGATTCACATGCTTGCAGCTTTTGTTGAATTTAGAGTTTGAAATTCTAACAAGGAGGCCCCCTAGTAGAGTTTTTTCCTGCTAGTGTGTGTCAAAGGTGGTGAACATACGTGTGGTTAGATGGCAAAAAAGGTGGTGGTGTGTTGGTGGCGCCTCACTTGGATACACGCGGAGGCAGGATACGGCCACTGATAATTCCCAGTAATGGTTTCTTCTTTGATGTTTCTGGATGTTCAAGAATGAATGGGACTGGTGGTTTCTGAAACAATAGTTTGTGTTCTGGTGGGGGCTTATTAACTGACGGTCTGTACTCTGGTGATATTGGCTTGTACTTTGGTTGGGGCTTATAATTTGGATAGCATAGAGCAAGGAAGGGAGCAGTGAGAACCACTGCTGCCAAGATGAGTAGTAGGTGCAAGTAGCTGACAGACATATTGGTGGTGTTATGTTTGTATGGTGCTGATACCTAACGTCCGTTAACTACACACTGGTACTAAGGGCTTATTTAATCCATTCATATGACGCTAGGGGCTTATTTGATCCATTATTAAGCACAAGGGTGTATCCGGTCCTAGGCCTAAATCACAGGGGCTTTTTCGCCCCTTATATACCTATGCAAATATTTACTTCTAGTCATGAGTTTATTGCATCACGTTGTAATATATTGTGAAAGCAATAACAGTTAAGTATACTTACTGGATTAAAATGAGGTACTTCAATTTCATATTCAAGTGAATTAAGGAACAAGGATTTAGATTCTTCTGTCCAAAATATAAGACTTTCGGGTTATATTCGTAACTTTAAAGTTTAGAATTCTCTTTAATGGTACATATCAAGTACATCTGTCAATTGATGCTAACATGTATTTAGTCACCGATTTTCTGAAAATTAGCAGACACATATGCACCCAGTGGAAGCACTCCTTCTCACCTTTGTGATTCTACTAGTGGCTGTAAACTCTACCAAAAGTTAGGCTGAATCTTTCATATGTTTTTAAAGTTGTTGATATATGTATTCTATTACCGGTAATATGCAATAATTAAATAGTATGAGGAGTTGAGACTTTGTTGTAGTTGCACAAATGTTTAGTGTGATTTCCTTACTCATATCATTTAATATTCTATGCTAAGCTTCGTTATAATTCCTTATTATACCATGTACATCAAATGTAAAAAAAAAAATGCTGCCTTTCAAGTCCGAATCATGTGTGTGAAATTTTCATGCAGCCAATTCAGGTGTATGGAAAAAGGGTATATTTTTCAAACACAAGGGAGAAAACAATATTTCAACGGGGGAGAATTTAGCAAAAAAAATATATTTCAACGGAGGAGGTTTGTTCCAATACAACTTATATCTTCAGTATGCAAATCATACATTTATTAATATCTTATACCCTTTCTTTTTGATAGGTGAGTGTTGACCTTAATTTTGTAGTGCCTGTTAATCACCATTATGAATTTTGATATGATAAATGTAGTAAAATTGGAGAGAAAGCCATATCAAACAGTCAAACCTGGGCACAAGTTTAAGATTATATTAATTGTTAAGAGTTTCTTGTTTGTAGAGCATAGTCAATACAAATTGTAATGAGTAGATTAAGTATACATATACTGGGGTTCACAGAGCTTAGTCTTAGGTTAATAATTTTACCAATGCTGCATATTTATAACCATCTTTTGGAGTCTTAAAAACTTGAGTTCTATTGTATAAAATCAAAATTAGGCATTGTTTAACGAGTAATAGCCTTTATGAATCATTGCCTGTCTCCATCAAGGCTGCTTTCTTGTAAGAATAAGTTAGAAAACAAAGGCACCAAAAATACAAAAAATCCACCTTGATGAAGGCAGGCAACTACGGTTCCTAAAGGCTATTACTTGTTCGATAATGCCTAAGCTTGATTTATATAATAGAAGTCAGGTTTTTAAGACTGCAAAAGATTGTATAATAGGCAGCATTATTTCCCGCAATTATATGCCATTTCTCTCAATTTAACGTTGCATTCAGATTGTCAAAAAGTGGACTGCAAGAGGTACTTGCATTACAAAATTTCCAACACTTTAGTTTCTGTTATCTGCTTCTACTCAATTCCTTTCTTTTATATTACAGACTTCGCTTGCTACCTTGTTTTTTTGGGTGTAGTATCAATAATTTCAATAATTGCAGCTTCAGGATGAGGCTTCTCTGGCAAGAAATTGCATTGACAAGTGCAGGGATGGTGGATTTGATGAATTGTTTATTACCAGCATTGACCGTGCTGTTAAGTTTGATCACTACATTAGGTATGTAATAGAGTTGTGCTTGTATCTGTAGGAATATAAACACACACACACACTTAACAGTGTAGAAATATAAACACACGCACACACTTGTATGTCTATAAACTGGAATGAAAACTCTGATTTCATTGATTTAGAATGACTGCATACAAGGAAATAGATAGAAGGAAAAAAGATATGGTTGCTACAAATTAGGAACCACTCAACAACGTGATTACTACAAAACAATAATCACTCTCCAAGATAGACTCCTATCCGTTTATTACGTTCCTAACTCAAAGCTGATACTCCATGATTTAGTCCAGGGCCCAAGTACTTCTCTAAAGCCCAACGGCTACATTTTATTTTAGGAACATGTTTAGATTATCAAATATCCAACACATCCCCCCTAAGCTAAACATGTTGTTGTCCTATCATTCTTTTCATCTCTTCGAACTTAGTTCTTCCTAATGCCTTGGTGAGAATGTCTGCCCGCTGCTCCTGTGAAGATACATGCTTGATCACTAGTTTCCCTTGCTCGATGCACTCTCGGATGAAGTGGAACCTAACATCAATATGCTTGCTCCTTCCGTGCAACACTGGATTTTTCATCAATTCAATAGAGGACCTGTTGTCGACATGAAGCGCCACTGGTCCAACTAGCTTCCCCGTGATTTCTTCTAGCAATCCTCGTAACCAGATACTTTGACAAGCATCCGTTGCAGCCGCCATATACTCAGCCTCACATGAAGACAGGGCAACTACTCGTTGTTTTTGTGAAGTCCACGAGATTAGGCTCTTGTTCAAGTAAAAGCACATTCCACCTGTACTCTTCCTGTCTACAACGTCTCCAGCCAAATCACTATCTCTGTATAGCCGGACTGAATTCTCCCGTTATTCTCATTTTCATGGATTAAACCTGCTCACTACTCCAACAGCATAAGATATATCCGGCCGTGTATGTGTCAAGTACCGTATGCTTCCTATAATGCATCTGTACTCAGTGGCGTCCACCAATTTACCTCCTTCATCTCTGTCTAGCTGCAATTTATGCTCCATAGGAAATTTAGATGGGTTGCAGTTCAACATTCCAGCTCTGTCCAGTAGTTTCCTCGCATAAGCAGATTGCTTTAATGTAGTAAACAGTCTCCCCTGATTTACTTCTATTCCCAGATAAAACGATAGAAGCCCCAAGTTGCTCATTTCGAACTGCTCATTCATCTTTGATTTAAACCTCTCGACCTCGTGTTCACTGGACCCAGTCACTAGTAGATCATCGACGTAGACACCTACTATTGTTACACCCAAATCATTGATCTTTGTGTACACAGCCTGCTCGTGGTTGCACTTCTGAAAACCTAGCTCCCTTAGGCACTTGTCCAGTCATGCATTCAAAGCCCTAGGAGCTTGGCGTAGTCCATACAGCGCCTTGAATAATTTATACACTTTTTGTTCTTGCCCTCTCTTCACAAAACCCTCAGGCTGTAAGACGTAAACTTCTTCACGAAGTTCTCCATTTAAGAATGCTGATTTTACATCAAGATGATGGACTTGTCATCCTTCCTTTGCAGATAACGCCAACAATAATCGCACTGTATCGAGGCGAGCCACTGGTGTAAAGACTTCGTCTTAATCGATCCCTCTTCTTTGTACATAACCCTTTCCAACAAGACGCGCCTTATGCTTTACCACATTCCCTTCTGGATCTTTCATTTCCTTATAAACCCATTTTAGACCGATTACCTTGTGTTCGGGCGGAAGGTCTGTAAGTGTCCAAGTTTGGTTTTTCTCGATTGTTTCAAACTCCGTTTTCATTGCCTCTACCCACTCCTTATCTCTGATGCTTCATCATAGGACATTAGTCCTTCGATTTTTAGCAGCATTAATTCATCAATCAACTCGACAACCTCAGTTTTGTCGTAAATGTCAGATAATAGTCTGTATCTCTTGGGTGCACTACTGTCAGTGGAGGACACGTCTGTTGCTTCTGCAGAAGAGTTAACGGTGGTGGCGAGTGATTGCAAAGGTGTTTGCAAGGGTGTTTGCAGAGGTGTCACAGGTTCTGGGTCATGCTCCATCTCTGTATTGCTTTCCTCATTCAATGGGCTGTTCACCTCGATATAGTGGCCTGGGAACAATACTTCGACTTCGTTAGTTTGCTTCCATGGCCAAAAAACGTTTTCTTGGAACACAACGTCCCTGCTTACGTGCACAGCGCCTGTTTCAGGGTCGTACAACCTGCTTCCCTTTGTCCCTGGTTCTTTACCGAGATACACAGTCAATTTACTTCGATCGTCTAATTTCTTCACTTTCACTGCTGGGTTTTTCATATAAGCTGTACATCCGAACACCCTCACATGTGTTAAGTCCGGCTTCTTGTCATTCCAAGCTTCATATGGAGTTCTACCCTTTAGAATTCGAGTTGGTAAACGGTTTAATATGTAAATCGAGTGGCGTACCGCCTCTCCCCACATGTATGCTGGTAGTCCTGCTTCTTTCAGAAAACTTCTTGCCATGGCTGTAACAGTACGGTTTCTTCGTTCCACCACCCCGTTTTGTTGCGGGGTATATGGTGCCGTGTAATGTCTCTGGATACCAACTCTTTCACAATACACCTCAAACTCTTTTGAACAAAACTCTTCGCCCCGGTCTGTCCTCAGCGTTTTTATACTTCTTTCCTTTCCGTTTTCAACTAAGGCCTTGAATCTCTTAAACATTTCAAGTGCACTACTCTTTTCCTTCAACAAATATACCCACATTTTCCTACTGTAATCATCAACTTCTCAACCTCTCCTCGTGAGCCTTCAACAAGCCAATCACCTCATCTATTGACATCTCCTCCACATTCCCAAATTGCTCGATTGCGGATGCAATTTGTAAGAATTTTGATGGAACTGCTCTAAGCAGTTTCTTGACGACATAGGCTTCCTCCACTTTTTCTCCCACCGCTCTAAGATTAGTGACCAAACCATTCAGTTTCAGACAAAAATCGTCCAGCTGTTCATTTTCCTTCATGCACATGGCTTCGAACTCGCACTTGATGGTTTGTGCCTTAGCCTTTTTCACCTTGTCTGCTCCCAATGACATTGTTTTGATCGCGTTCCAGGCCTCCCTTGATGTCTTTTTCTCAGCGATAGACAACAATATGTGATCAGGGACTCCCTGGTATATAATCGCCACTGCCTTCTTATCCATCTTGTCCTCCACCACGGCTTTTGGATCCTTGGGATCTATGGCCTCCCATACCCCATGTGCTTGCATGAACACCCTCATCTTAAGTGCCCAAGCCGTGTAATTCGTTCTTGTTAATATAGGATAGCTCAACCCAAATGAGCTTTCTTTGGCTTTGCTTGATTCCATCTGTCACGAGATTACGTCTGGTGGCCTTGAAGATCTTGGAGCTCTGATACCAAGTGTAGGAATATAAACACACACACACACACTTAATTGTGTAGAAATATAAACACACGCACACACTTGTATGTCTATAAACTGGAATGAAAACTCTGATTTCATTGATTTAGAATGACTGCATACAAGGAAATAAATAGAAGGAAAAAAGATATGGTTGCTACAAATTAGGAACCACTCAACAACGTGATTACTACAAAACAATAATCACTCTCCAAGATAGACTCCTATCCGTTTATTACGTTCCTAACTCAAAGCTGATACTCCATGATTTAGTCCAGGGCCCAAGTACTTCTCTAAAGCCCAACGGCTACATTTTATTTTAGGAACATGTTTAGATTATCAAATATCCAACAGTATCTGAACAATTGTGAGATGACCAACTTTTCCAAACTTAAGGTGTACGTTGTTGCCACTTAAAGGACCTCTCCCAACTCGGATGCCTGTTATGTGTACAGTGTGGATTGCAATAACAAATCCCCTGAAAGTGACAAGAAAGGGGCCCATATTTAATTGTGAGAATGTTAGTGTAGGAGAGTACCTCTTTTAAACATAACTAGTGTATTATTCTGGATATAAGATATGAAGCTAAATCAATTTTCTTTTCAGTTTTGACCCTTTTTGATAATTTACTAAAAAATTCTAGGTAGGTTCGTTAACTCAAAAGTTTTATTCAACATCTTACTTCAAATTATTCTCTGATCTTGTAAATTTTATAATCACATGGGTATAAGTTGACAACTCTGAAATGAACTCATTCCGCTAGTAATGCTTATATTTTGGTGAAGCATCTATTCTTGTTAAGAGAGAATATTACTTACATTGTGGATCAACTTGATTTTTCTTTGGTATTGGGACATCAGGGTGGCGGACTGCTTGCATACAAATACGTCTTCTTTCCTTGTTTCCATTTATTTATATTTTGCTCTTGTTTAGAAAAAAAATAACAGAATAACATGGTTAAACTGATACCTTCTCAGATCCAACATGTTATAATGGACATTTGCTTGAAGCATTTAACAACTTTCAAAGCACTTGCGTGAGCTCAATGACATTCCTTTAACCATATCGAGTGTGCAGTCTCTTGACCCTGGTACTTTTCTTTTTCTTTTTTTTGTTACATACGCAAATTTGTGGGAAAGTATGCATTTTATATCTATTTATCAAGACCCAAATTTTGTGTTGTGCGCAAAAATTGCATGGACCGTGCTTAGATTATAAAGTTTTTGTGCACATATTTTGGGAAATAATCTTCCCTAGTGGATATAAGACATTAAAATCTGGATGACGGTAAAATATAAACTATTCAGATGATTAACCTTACAATGTCTTTTGATTTGATTTAACTGGAACTGATAGCAGATATAGCTGTGCTTTGCACTTGACAATAGCAGATATAGCTGGATTGGGACTTGACAATTTTACTTACATTGCCCATATCATACCTCTACAAATTTAGTTTTTGTAAACTGACTACAGCAAGAAAGTGATTTTAATTACGAATCAGTAAGCTTATAATCAAGGCCGTTATTGCAGACTCTAGCAGATATAGCTGTGCTTTGCACTTGTTTTTGTGTTCTAATTTGGTGTGTATTGAAAGAATTTATGGCCGTAGCGGAAGCGTAAATCACATTTACTTGCATAAAAACCTAATTAACACTACTAGAAAAACTGGATTAGACATCGCCCCTTTAACATCGGTTTGAAAAACCACCGATGTTAAAAAGGTTTTTGACATCGATTTTTTTAAAAGCGATGTTAAACAGATTTCTAGACATCGGTTGCTAAAATAACCGATGTCTAAATGTTTTTTCTCAAAATAAAAAAACACGTGCTGGTCATTTTCCCCCCATTTCTCTTAAAACATTTCCCCCTTGGAAAATTTTGAGTATCCCGCCTTGGTAACATTTCCCCTAATTTACTTTGTCTTCTATCTCACTTCTCACAAATCACAGCCGACTCTCATCTCTCTCTCACTCATCTCGCTCTCTCTCTCTCTCTCTCTCTTCTCTCTCTCTCTCTCTCTCACACACTCATCACTACTCGACCCCCTCTCTCTGTCTCTCTCACCCGCATTTTTCTGTAATTAACTCAGCTTATTACGATTTCTCTAAATCGAAATAGAGAAGAGGAAGCTCGAATTTAAGAGAAGAGGAAGCTCGACTCTTAAGCCATTTTCCAATTAATAGTTCGAATTAAGCTCGATTTAATTTTAATTGAACATTTTTTTGCAGATTCGTTGCTCTTTTTGCTTGGGTCATCTTCAATTAGTAAGTTTTGTGTTAATTACTTGTTTTTCTTGTAGATTTTTGTTTGTATTTTTTAGCTTTTGTGTTTTTGTTTGTATTACTTGTGTGTAATTCTTGTTTTCTGTTTCGTTTGTATATGTTTGTGTCTGGAGAGCTTAGGTTGAAGATTGAAAAACTTGCTTCCTCAAATTTCCCTTAAAAAAGTTGTTTGTTGTTGATGGATCTACTCGGCCAAGCCACAGCTATGAATCTACTCAATTATTGTTTACACTGACTGCAGTTCATGGATATGTTGGTAAGGGGTTGCTCAATTTTATTAAGTGGTGCCACCAAATGCCAAGTAATGTAAAATTAAAGCTAGTTGTAGAGAATGTTGGATAAAGTTAAGTGTAGGGATGTAGTTTTCTAGGTTTTGTATATGCTTATATACATGTTTGTGATCTGTTTAATAAACATATTACTGTATAGATATGTGATTCGTCGCATTACAAGGATGACTCATCATTATCTCCTTCACCTGTAATTAAACGACACATTAGTTTTCCCAGACCATAGATTTCATCTTTTGATGGGATCCTGGCCATGAAAAGTTTTTGGCTTGTGCCAACTGTCTTTTGTGGCTGCATACTTTTTCATTTGTGAAGTTCTGGAGTGCATCTAGCAATCTGCATTCTTAAAGAAACTTGCCCCCTTGTACTTATCTTTTAAAACTTGAATTGTTAATTTTGTGCGGCTATCCATACAAGCTTGTCAGTTGGATGGATGTGAATTGATTCCTTGGTTAGAATTGATTTTGCTCCAGTTTGTATTTATAATATTTCTGGTTATTGCTGTGGTCAATTGAGGCCTGAATTAATATTAGTACATCAATATTAAGCACATTCCTGTATCATATATATGTTACTTATATTATCTGTTTGCCAATAGAATTAATATTTTTTAAACAGAGATATCCTAGAAAGTTTTACTGTCCAAGGATGAACAACATGAATAAACCTACATATGCAGCTATTAGTACTCATTCACCAACAAAATCGGTTCTAATATTTTTGTCATCTCGCCGTCAAACAAGGCATACTGCTCTCGATCTCATTCAGGTGTGTTTTCTAATTTTACGATACAATATCACAATTAAGTGATTAATTATGCCTTATGACAGTTTGCAGCTTCAGATAAGCACCCAAGGCAATTCCTCAGCATGGCAGAAGAAGCATTACAAATGATTCTTTCTCAGGTCGCTGATCAGAACTTAAGGCATACATTACAATTTGGCATTGGGTTGCGTCATGCATGGCTAAATGACAAAGACATATCTCCAATATGTCTTTGATATGCCTCATCATTACATTCTCCAATATGGAGATGGAAATTATTACTTCTAGATTTGGTTTTCTGTTATCTTCTGTGTTTAGTTGATATATATATGATGCACCAAGAGCAGTATTGCTCTGATTTCTGTAAGTGAATGTTGTTGTTGCTGCTGGAAATTGCAATACGGACGGGGTGTGTGTGACTCAGTAAGTAACATATGAGTGCATTAACTTGATCCTTCAATCTGAGTGCAGATTTTGGGACTTGATAGCCGTGCTGATACATTGGTAGGTGATAACATGATTCGAGGTATATCCGGAGGACAGCGAAAGCCAACAGCCTGCAGGTGTGAGTTCCCCTGAAGCCTAGAGATCTGCAGATCGCCAACAGCCTGATCTCCTCTAACATCCTGCAGGTAGGATTGATGAAGGAAAGATAAAAGAAAATCTCCATCTATTGTTCTATGTAAATATTTGTCAATGTAAAGAGTGCAAATAGTTGGACATGTAGAATTTTGGTACCAATTATGGTTATTGTAAACATTGGCATGTTGGTAAATGGCAAGTACTTGGTTTTTTGTATTTTAGCATTTTGGTTTGATTTTAGTTTTGGGGTGCATATAAACGATCACTACATGCTAAAACCTCAACAAGATACATCATTTATTAAAACAAAACTGATGTGTCTCACTATAATTCACATCACTTTTTCTAAAATAATCGATGTACATGATGGGCTATTGCATCAAATTTTTTAAAAGAACTGATGTCTATTAGAACATACAACATCGATGTTACCAAGAAACCGATGTCTGAGATGATATATAACATCGGTTTTTACCAAGAAATCGATGTATATGTCTTTATTTACCTTGTATGTTCTATGTTTATGTTGATCTAATGCACATAATATATCATAATTTAAAAAGAACTACTGCACATAATGTATCTTGGACATCAGAAATATTTAAGAAACCAATGTCTAAGTCGATAATAGACAACGGCTAAAAACCGATGTCTAAAGGTTTTGACCTTTCTCTACACACGCATAGACATCGGTCAGATTTTTTTTTAACAACGGCCAGAAACCGATGTCTATTGACATATTTCTAGTAGTGTAATCATGTATATAGATTTAAAAATTGTATGAACACAAGAAAAATACCTTGATAGCTTTCCTGGGATTGTTATGAATGTATCTTTGATTTCCAGCAATCACCCCTCAAGTGTGGAGTGCTCTAATGGTATCCACCAAGATCAAATATCATATAGTAGATGAAGAACAATTGAGAAAATAATTAAAATGATTTGGAATGATTTTGATGAACTTCAAAAGCTCTCAATGATCCTCTCAAAACCCCTGGGATGTTTTTGTTAAGTGTTTTGTTCTATCTTCCAACTCTTGGAATGATTGATATTTAAAGAAATAAAGTCTTTACTTTATCTAATTAAATAATCATTTAATTATTAAAACCTTTTTAATTATTAATCCCATTCTGAAAATAATTCTCTCATAAAATTTAATTTCTCAAAATAAATTTTGTAATTAATAATTATTAAGAACTTTTCTTAATTTATTTATAATCTATTAAATCTCATTTAATAAATTATAAATAATTGCTAATTAATTATTTATTCAATAAATAAATAATTCATAGCCATTACTAATTATTCTCATCATCTATAAATATTTAACCTTTTTTATGGTGTGACCCTTTAGGTTCAATATTAAGCCGGTAGTAGAAATAAATAATAATAAACTATTTATTATTACTTATACGAATTACTAATTAATTCGTCAAATATAATTACATAAGTAATTAATATTTATTCTACATCGTGAGTGATACTTTTCAATATATCGTGACTATCCGGATAATATGAATTCATTGCTTAGAATATATAAAACCTATTCAGCAAATGGTTACCGTACAATCAATTCCTTCTACCCGACAATATCCCGATTAAATACAAGGCATGGATCGCGTGTCAAGCCTATTTAATTTAATCATATAATTTCTTATACATTATGTCTAGTTCATTTGAATTAGAAACTCTTTCTAACTTCAATTACTTTGGCCAGAGATTCCAGAACTAACATAGTAAGAACATCATATGATATTCACTTTCTTTTACTGAAAGGGGTAGATTCTTTATCGATCGTTAACTATCTTCATATACAAATTCCTATACCCGGAATAGAACTAATGATTATCCCTAGAGGACTTAGAACTAAACCAAAACATAGTTCATTGTATATAAGATTACTTTATCGGTCTCAAGTCTAAGGACACTTGTACCACCATCAACTTATGAACAACTATTAACACGTAAGTAAACTCCATTAGTCGTTCATTAGATCAAGTCACGTTCAGTGAACTTATTCTCCAATAAGCACCTACATACTAGCTATAGTGTCACCACACGAATGTCTATGAGAACAGACATCCTTCCGAGGAAGCAAGCATAGTATGTACCGATCTTTACGGATTGACTAACTCCCAATTAGTTATCCTATGATCGGGAACTATTTAAGTTTAGTGTTATCATCTTCTAGATCTCATTATTATAATCTCATTATAATTCTAGAAGCTTTACTCTAAACTATGGAACTTCTTATTTAAACACTTTAAATAGATAAAGCCCGTAATAAAAACAACAAGTCTTTTATTAATATAAATAAAATCAAATAAGATTACATGAAAGTATTTCCTAACTCATCATACATGATTGGGTTTAGGACAAAATACTATCAAACTCCCACTTGTACTAAAGCCAATCACTCTGGTATCTTATACCCATCTTATCTCTATGTCGATCAAAGTGAGCCTGAGACAATGCCTTAGTAAATGGGTCCGCTATGTTGTTATGTGTGTCAATTCTTACGATGTTGACATCCCCTCTTTCTATGATCTCTCGAATCAGATGAAAACGCCGCAACACGTGTTTGGAATTCTTATGGGATCTTGGTTCCTTAGCTTGAGCTATCGCAGCATTATTATCACAATACAACACAATAGGATCCTCAATGCTAGGAACTACTCCCAAATCAGAAACAAATTTCCTCATCCAGACAGCTTCCTTTGCAGCTTCACATGCAGCTATATATTCTGCTTCCGCTGTGGAGTCAACCGTTGTAGGCTGTTTGGAACTCTTCCAACTAATCGCTCCCCCATTTAGAGTAAATACATACCCTGACTGGGATCTGCTACCATCGCCTTCTGATTGAAAACTAGAGTCAGTATAACCCTCAATTTTCAATTCAGATCCACCAAAAACAAGAAAAACATCTTTAGTCCTTCTCAAGTACTTCAATATGTTCTTCACTGCTTTTCCAGTGTTCTTCACCTGGGTTAGACTGATATCTGCTCGTCACACTAAGTGAATGAGCAACATCAGCTCTAGTACATAACATCGCATACATGATGGATCCTATTGCCGAGGCATAAGGAATCCTACTCATGCGCACCCTTTCCTCATATGTCTTTGGAGACATCTTCTCGGAAAGAGTAATCCCATGACTAATAGGAATGAGACCTCTTTTCGAGTTCTCCATGCTAAACCATTTTAGCACTTTATCGATGTATGTACCTTGGGATAGGCCAATCGTTCGATTAGATCTATCTCTATAGATCTTCATCCCTAAAATATAGGATGCCTCTCCCAAGTCCTTCATAGTGAAGTTCTTTGATAGCCAGACCTTGACTGATTGTAACATCGGTATATCATTTCCTATTATAAGTATGTCATCCACATACAATATAAGAAATGTTACCGCGCTCCCACTAACCTTCTTGTAAATACATGGTTCATCTAAGTTTTTGATAAAATCAAACCCTTTGATTGTCTCATCAAAACGGATGTTCCATCTTCGAGAAGCTTGCTTCAAACCATATATGGTTTGCAGCAGTCTACATATTAGATTTTCGTTTCCACTGGAAACAAAACCCTCTGGCTGTGTCATATACACTTCCTCTTCAAGTTTCCCATTGAGGAAGGCCGTCTTTACGTCCATTTGCCAGATCTCGTAATCATAGTAGGCTGCAATCGCAAGCAAAATCCTAATGGATTTGAGCAAGGCTACAGGCGAAAAGGTTTCATCAAAGTCAATCCCTTGTCTTTGTTTGAATCCTTTTGCCACAAGCCTGGCCTTATGGGTCTCCACCTGGCCATCTGCTCCTAACTTTCGTTTGTATATCCATTTGCACCCAATGGGTTTAACTCCTTCAGGTGCCTCAACCAAAGTCCACACTTGGTTTATATACATCGAGTCCATTTCGGATTTCATGGCATCCTGCCATTTCTCTGAGTCATTACAACTCACAGCCTCTTCATAAGTCATAGGGTCCTCATCATCAACAAATGACAAATCATCATCATTTTCAATGACAAGCCCGTAATATCTTTCGATTGGGCGGGACACTCTCTCTGACTTACGTAAAGGTTGTTCTACAGAAGGTTGTTCTTTCTGAACAGGTACTTCTTCCCTAATCGTTGCATTTTGTGGTTCTTGAACTTCATCAAGTTCAATATTTCTCCCACTGTTTCTATCAAGGAGGAACTGTTCCTCTAAGAAGTGTGCGTGTCTAGAAACAAATATCCTTTGATCAAAAGGATCATATAAATAATATCCATGACCTTCTTTAGGATATCCCACAAAACTGCATTTCACGGATCTAGGTTCCAACTTATCATGTTCAACTTTCTTGACATAAGCTGGACACCCCCAAACCTTAACATGTTTAAGACCTGGTTTCTTCCTACTCCACATCTCATGTGGGGTCGTGAGAACCGATTTAGAAGGCACCTTGTTCAGTAAATACGCTGACGTCTCTAAAGCATAACCCCATAGTGATACTGGAAGATCAGTAAAGCTCATCATGGACCTCACCATATCTAATAAAGTACGATTCCTTCTCTCAGATACTCCATTTAATTGTGGAGTATAGGGAGGGGTCCATTGAGAAACTATACCATTTTCTTTAAGATAACCTAAAAACTCTCCGCTTAAGTACTCACCTCCTCGATCTGATCGAAGAACTTTTATACTACGTGCGGTTTGTTTTTCTACTTCATTTCCATATTCCTTGAACTTTTCAAAAGCTTCGGATTTGTATTTCATAAGATATACATATCCTAACCTGGATCGATCATCCGTAAAAGTAATGAAGTATGAAAATCCTCCTCTAGCACTTGTTGACATTGGTCCACACACATCTGTGTGTACCAAGTCTAACAACCCCGCAGCTCTCTCTCCATGTCCAGTAAATGGAGATTTAGTCATTTTACCCATGAGACAAGACTCGCATGTAGGATATGATTCAAAATCAAAATGTTCTAGTAACTTATCCTTATGTAATGTGCGAAGTCTACTCTCACTAATATGACCTAGTCTGCTGTGCCATAAATAAGTTGGATTTTTATTATCTCTTTTTCTTTTATTATTAGGTTGTTCAATTTGAAACAAATTATGTTCTAAGTCACATATATACAAACCATTATGTAATGTACCGTATCCATAAGTAATATTATTTCTCTTAATTAAACATTTATTATTCTCAACAATAAATGTAAAACCATCCGAATCAAGTACAGGAATAGAAACAATATTTCTTACAATTGATGGTACATAACAACATTTATTCAACACAATAGTTTTGCCCGTAGGCATATGCAAAGGAAATGATCCTACAGCTGTAGCAGCAACTCTTGCTCCATTGCCCATCATTAGAATCACTTCATCTTCCCCCAGAGATCTACTTTGCTTTAGTCCCTGCAACGAATTGCAAATATGAGACCCACAAGCAGTATCCAATACCCAAGTAGAAATCTGACTTAAAGACATATTTAGTTTAATCATGAACATACCTGTATCAGAAGCGGTAATCTCATTGCCCTTCTTATTCTTTAACTCTGCAAGGTAAACCTTACAGTTCCTCTTCCAGTGTCCCACCTTGTTACAGTGGAAGCAAACTCCTTTGCTTTTCGGGTCAGCCTTTGGTGGAACAGGCTTATTCTCACCCTTTTTCTTATTCTTCGGCTTCCAGTTCCTCTTCCTCTTAGTAGAGGTACTGGCACCGATCATAAGAACAGAACCCCTTTTGGAGCGAAAATTCGCCTCAGCAGTTTTCAGCATGTTGTGGAGCTCAGCTAAGCTGACATCCAGCTTGTTCATGTGAAAGTTCATAACGAACTGCGAGAACGAATCCGGGAGTGACTGCAAGACTAAATCTTGGCTTAACTCCCCATCCATGACAAAACCTAACTGCCCTAGATGCTCAATCAGATTGATCATCTTAAGCACATGGTCATTCACAGACGACCCTTCAGCCATTCTACATTGGAATAGCTCTTTCGATATATCATATCGAGCGGTTCTCCCTTGTACATCATAAATCTCCTGTAGATGTATCAGAATGGTAGGAGCATCCATTTTCTCATGTTGCTTCTGTAACTCAGGTGTCATGGATGCTAGCATGACACATTGAGCAACATTAGCAGCATCTAACCATTCATTATACACTTCTCGTTCCTGGAAAAGTGCATCATCAGAAGGAGGTACAGGTAAAAGCGAGTCAAGCACATAATCCTTCTTCTCAGCCCTGAGAACGATTCTCAGGTTTCGAAGCCAATCAGCATAATTGGGACCAGTCAATTTGTTCGCATCAAGTATGCTACGGAGTGATAGAGTAGAAGACGTGATCTATAAATCTGAAATTTGTGAATACATAACAACATTAGTAGATATCCAATTTTATTATAACACCTTATGAATCGGGTCTTTATTCATAGGTGGCTCCCACAGTTTTATTAAAATTATACAACCCTCAAATGTATAACTAAAGCATTCTCAATGCCTGTGAGAATAGGGATCCTACTTTCCATTATATAACCTCGGCTGTAGCACGAAACGCAATGTAATGTTCCATAGGCAGATAACTCTTTATCAATTACATCTCATGTTATTCCCTAATTCCATTTAGCCTCTTGAATCATTGAATCACGGCTGTAGCACGTCTAAATTCAATATTCTAAGTCAAGTGAGACCCAACATCTCGTTAAATTAATAAGATCTCAATAGCCCACGGCTGTAGCACGTAACGACAATTGGATTCTAATTAATTATACGCATCTCATGTAATAGACAAGTAATTCCTATTTTTTGAAAACGAAGCCCTCGGCTGTAGCACGAAACGACAAAGCTCAAAACTAAGAATTACTTTCTACCATGTTGGAAGGCTATGACCGACACAAGCCCGTTGTGACATTGGCCATTTTATTACTTGATATTAAATAACGAGGGATTTTATATTATTTAGGTTGCGAAACGTTTTCGTTAAAACCTAAAGTCAAACATGCATTTTATATACGATATATAAAACTATATATATTATCTCATGGCATTTCTATGCACACATATATATAGGCAAACATGTTATATCATGTTAAACATTGTTAAACATCTATATGAAACAATATTAGTATTTTAAAGTATTTTAACATAATTAAAACGGGCTTTAAAACACTTCCGAAAGCTATAACCATTTTAAAATTAATTTTTAAAATTTATTTGACCACTCCATTAGATCCGTCTCGAAAAAATGAATCCAACGATATATTATTCGCCTCAAACGGAGTTACGGATCAACGGGAAAAATCAAAATAAGAATCAGGGCCATTACTGTCACCATTTGACCCTGTAACGCATTACCAGAATGCGTTTTAGGCCAAAAATAACATATTTATTGTGTAACGCATTCAACAGACGCGTTACACAAAGATGACGTCATGCTGACGTCATGCTTACGTCAGCATCCGACCCGGCCCATGACCCGACCCGACCCATGACCCGACCCGACGCGTGAGCCGCCAGCGCGTGACGCCCACGCGCGGATCTCAGTCGCGCACAGTAAATTTTTGTTTTTATGTTCGGTCGACAGATATTGAATAAACCACTTCAGTCGGCCAGTCCTTTATTTAGCCCACCAGCCCAATAATACTACCTTTTGGGCCCCCAACTTTAACTACCCATCTTGATATTTTATAAATAATCTATATATTTATAAAACAGATTATTATTTATTAATTTCTAAACTCTTTAAAAATCAATAATAAATAATCTATCCATGGGAAAATTATGAAACTTTTTCTGGGACTTCTACAACACTTGTAGAAAATATATCAGTGATCAAAATTATTTTAAAAAATAATTTATTAATTAATTCGTAATTAATTTGATTATAGCCTCCAAGAACTTCAAAAATTCATAACTAATTCATACAAGCTTGAAAAATTCCGAAATTTTTTCTGGGATCTATATACATGCAGCCTATGCTATGATACCATTGAAGGAATTTATGGCCGTAACGGAAGCGTAAATCACATTTACTTGCATAAAAACCTAATTAATCATGTATATAGATTTAAAAATTGTATGAACACAAGAAAAATACCTTGATAGCTTTCCTGGGATTGTTATGAATGTATCTTTGATTTCCAGCAATCACCCCTCAAGTGTGGAGTGCTCTAATGGTATCCACCAAGATCAAATATCATATAGTAGATGAAGAACAATTGAGAAAATAATTAAAATGATTTGGAATGATTTTGATGAACTTCAAAAGCTCTCAATGATCCTCTCAAAACCCTGGGATGTTTTTGTTAAGTGTTTTGTTCTATCTTCCAACTCTTGGAATGATTGATATTTAAAGAAATAAAGTCTTTACTTTATCTAATTAAATAATCATTTAATAATTAAACCTTTTTAATTATTAATCCCATTCTGAAAATAATTCTCTCATAAAATTTAATTTCTCAAACTAAATTTTGTAATTAATAATTATTAAGAACTTTTCTTAATTTAGTTATAATCTATTAAATCTCATTTAATAAATTATAAATAATTGCTAATTAATTATTTATTCAATAAATAAATAATTCATAGCCATTATTAATTATTCTCATCATCTATAAATATTTAACCTTTTTATGGTGTGACCCTTTAGGTTCAATATTAAGCCGGTAGTAGAAATAAATAATAATAAACTATTTATTATTACTTATACGAATTACTAATTAATTCGTTAAATATAACGAATAATATTTATTCTACATCGTGAGTGATACTTTTCAATATATCGCGACTATCCGGATAATATGAATTCATTGCTTAGAATATATAAAACCTATTCAGCAAATGGTTACCGTACAATCAATTCCTTCTACCCGACAATATCCCGATTAAATACAAGGCATGGATCGCGTGTCAAGCCTATTTAATTTAATCATATAATTTCTTATACATTATGTCTAGTTCATTTGAATTAGAAACTCTTTCTAACTTCAATTACTCTGGCCAGAGATTCCGGAACTAACATAGTAAGAACATCATAGGATATTCACTTTCTTTTACTGAAAGTGGTAGATTCTTTATCGATCGTTAACTATCTTCATATACAAATTCCTATACCCGGAATAGAACTAATGATTGTCCCTTGAGGACTTAGAACTAAACCAAAACATAGTTCATTGTATATAAGATTACTTTAACGGTCTCAAGTCTAAGGACACTTGTACCACCATCAACTTATGAACAACTATTAACACGTGAGTAAACTCCATTAGTCGTTCATTAGATCAAGTCACGTTCAGTGAACTTATTCTCCAATAAGAACCTACATACTAGCTATAGTGTCACCACACGAATGTCTATGAGAACAGACATCCTTCCGAGGAAGCAAGCATAGTATGTACCGATCTTTACGGATTGACTAACTCTCAATTAGTTATCCTACGATCGGGAACTATTTAAGTTTAGTGTTATCATCTTCTAGATCTCATTATTATAATCTCATTATAATTCTAGAAGCTTTACTCTAAACTATGGAACTTCTTATTTAAACACTTTAAATAGATAAAGCCCGTAATAAAAACAACAAGTCTTTTATTAATATAAATAAAATCAAATAAGATTACATGAAAGTATTTCCTAACTCATCATACATGATTGGGTTTAGGACAAAATACTATCATGTATTGTGTCGGGGTACTGTAATCATGATCAGCTGCTTCCCATTGTAGCTCCAGCACAAGCAACTCTCCGCATTGCACTTGATCTATGGGAAATGTTTAGAGATCCCTGCACTTGTGTTCTATGTGAGTTGTGATTAGGACTCATTATAGAACCTTTGAATAATGTTTTATGACTCGTCTGTTAGCGTAGTTGTGGGTGACTTATTCAATTTGTTTCGAAGTTCCAACTTTGTATTACCTTTTTGTCCTTTGATTTTATTGATTTATTTTCTTTTGAAATTTTAGAAGTATTTCAGATATCCAAATGGCATTATGAAAATAGTTTGCATCAATTTACTCAATAAATTGAATTAGAGGTAAATATGAGATGAGAATTAAAGAGATGGTTATGGAGGCCAAAAATGAATTTCAAAATTTGGGGTAGTATTTTCTATTCATCCACTAGCTTCTGAATATAATGTTAATGTTGGAAGTAATCACTAAAACAGCAACATAGAGGCAGTTATATATCGTATTTAACAAGTCAAGGTCAAGCAAATAATTAATGAAACAAAACACGAAGGTAGAAAACATGCATATCAGTAACTGTAAAAACTGTAAAAACGAAGGAAAAACAGAAGTCATACCAGTAGCCATAGGTTTAACAGTATATCGAACAAATATAAGAACCAGCCGACCCGAATCAAGACGTGGCGGGCGGCGCGCGAAGCACACAATAACACCATGCATCATCATACACCTTAGTAGTTGTACACTACCCATGTATGTGATTCTATATAAAACCAACAACCCCCTTTATTTATTTCAATGTGGGACAAATACACATTCTCATTTTCAAGCTCTTTCAAGCTACTAACTTCAACTCTATTTTTCTATGGATTTCACTAAGAAAATTACTTAGATCCATATATAAAAATTTAAGTCCTTATAGCAAGGAACAATTTCCAATCGTTAAAATCCGGAATTAACATAAAGAACATAAAATAATTATGCTCCAAAAACTCCATTTTCTAACAGTTAATAGGAAAAAGATAAAGTTCAGTTCTACTTGTATACAACCAGTGGAAGTTCTTATCCAGGTAACCTAACAATATTCTTAATCTGATACAGGTACCGGTAATTTTTTCATTAGTAATTTTTTTATATGGTGCAGTTGGAAGGCTCTGGGAATTGGCCAGTAGACGATGTTGCCGTTAAAAAGACCAAATCTGCTTTTATTCTGAAATCGGAGAGAGGTGGGTGGGTTATTTTCGCTTCTATGCTAGTGGGTAGCTTTTTGCAGTACTTTCTGACTTATTTTGTAACAGTCTCGAAAAGAATTGTGATATGAGAGTTACTGCTACTGAGGATGACGTGGATGTTCTCTTTTCTGGATATGCATTCCGTCTAAAAATTTTGCATGAGAAAGGTCTGAACTTGGTGACAGACGGCGTAAGACTTTTCTACAAAATTTCTATATGTTATGTTTTTACCATTTATGTATTCAATTTTTTTTTAATGTAATGAATGTGGCTCCGTAGGTATGTGATAAACGTGGCTCTGTAGGTAGAGTGTTATTGGAAGTCCAGATGCAGCAACTATCCCCTTGCCTCATGTCCAGCTCTATTACACTGTAAGACTCTCTTTCAGATATAGTATCAACAGTAAATGCTCTGTAGTTATTCCTGCAGTTCTAGTCAGAAAGACAAAAGTTGTTTCTGCATTTTCATTCTTAGTTATCGTACTCTTTATGCACTCAGGTTTCTCAAATCTCACCTCAATTATCCCCTTTTCCGCACTAAAGAACTGTGGGAAAATTTCTTTTCGAATCTCATAGAATTTTATTAATTTGTTCAGAGTCTATGTTCTAAATTGTTTAGTAAATAATTCCAGGTCTCTCACTCTTCACAGTGTTCTCAATTGACTGTTTAAACTTCCTTTCTTGCATGTACAGTGATTTTTTTTTCCTACAGGTTGATCATCCCATTTAAAGATTTTTGATAGGGTGTTTTTCCGTCTATATGATTCTGCTTTGCTTGAGTAACACTCTTCTAGGATGATAATGTGTTTGTTTTAGATATTTTAGACTAAAGTGAATATATAAATTTTGTTAGTACTTATTTCAAAGTGTCGGTATATCTCTAATTAACTCTTGCAAGTCTCCTCTTAATGTATTTTGTAATTATCATCCAATGCTATTATTCAATCATTTTTGTACTGTTTGTTGTTTTTAATCTGTTCTATTTTCCTTTCTGTTAGGCTCGTTTCTTTATGCCCAAGTTTCTCAAGTTCCTTTCTGTAATCTGTCCGTCTGCTTAGAGCTATATAATGGGGACTAGATTTGTTCGTTCTAAATTTATAACTCTGCAAACGGAAAATGTTCTGATTTATGAAAGCTCAAATGACAGAAGCAATCTGAGTCTGTGTATTCCATAAGACCAGTCTTTGTAAAAAAAAGTTTATTTTACAGTGCTGGTAATCTGACGTCCCTCAGAGCGATCTAATTGCTTCATAATTATTTTTACTTTTTCTATATTAGAGTGACAGCAGTCCTCTTTCTTCCGTATGTCATTGCTACTTTCTTTAACTATATGTTACAACTCTCAATCTTCATACTGTAGTCTCATTAAGCATCATTGTATCTACACAATCATAATATTGAGAACAGAGAAGATAAAGTGAAGAAATGATAATGAGAGAGAGAGAGTCTCAAAGTTTGTTATTAGAAAAGTTTGTTACAAGCTCCTCAAGAGCACACTCTTGACTTATATACTACCAACAATATAACAGCAAGAGTTAGTTAGGAAAGTCAACTACTGAAGCTTTAGTAAACAGGTCAGCTGGCTGTTCATGAGTGGAGATATGGTGAGGAAAAATCAGACCAGACTTGAGCTTTTGTCGAACAAGATGACAATCAATCTCAATGTGCTTGGTACGCTCATGGAAAACAGGATTAGCTGCAATGTACAACGCAGATTGATTGTCACAAAACAATGGTACTGGAGTCAAGTTGGCCAAATGAAGCTCAGTCAGAAGAGACACAATCCAAGTGATTTCACAACACACATCAGCCATGCTTCGATACTCAGCTTCTGCAGATGAACGGGAAACTGTTTGTTGCTTCTTACATTTCCATGAGACCAATGTTCCACCAAGAGTTAAACAATACCCAGATAAAGATTGTCGAGTAAGAGGACAGCTGCCCCAATCCGCATCACAATAAGCAACAAGTACTGGATTAGTATTAGAAGAATACAGCAGTCCTTGGTCTGTTGTAGAGTGAAGATAACGAACAAGCTTTAAAGCTGCATGCCAATGCACAGACCTGGGTGTAGTCATGTACTGAGCTAATACATGCACTGAATAGGCCAAATCAGGACGTGTAATGGTTAGATATATCAAACGTCCAATCAACCGCCTGTAACTAGTAGCATCAGTCAGCAATGGACTATCATATCCATGATGTAAAGTGTGATGTTGATCCATAGGAATCAATGGAATCTTTGAAACTGAAGGAGAAAAATCAGACAAAATGTCACTTGCATACTTCTGTTGAGAAGCAATTATCCGTTCTTTAGAACGTGTAACTTGAATTCCCAGAAAGAAATTCACACGACCAAGATCCTTGATCTTAAACTGAGTACTCAGAAACTCAGTAACAAGAGTTATTAACTGAGATGAATTGCCAGTCACAATCATATCATCAACATAGATTAGGAGGTATACTACAGATGTATCATGAGAATAAACGAACAAGCTAGGATCTCATGTAGTTTGTTTGAAACCAAAAGACAACAAGGCTGTTGACAAAGCAATAAACCACTGCCTTGGGGCCTGTTTTAACCCATACAGAGATTTAAGCAAACGACAAACTAATTTCTGACCTGGATATTTAGCTTGAATATGCTCAGGAACATTATATCCTGGAGGAAACGTCATATAAATTTCCTCATCCAATGTGCCATGTAAGAACGCATTGGTAACATCAAGTTGGTTAATATCCCAACCATTCATAGCAGCAATGGCTAAGAGCAGACGAAATGAGGTCATTTTTGCCACTGGCACAAATGTCTCAAAGTAATCCATATTAGCTGTTTGTGTGAAGCCTTTGGCCACCAAACGAGCTTTGTACCGCACAATCTGACCATTAGCAAGATACTTGATCTTGTATAACCATATGCATTTCACAGTTGTTTTATTTGCAGGTAAGGGAACAACTTCCCATGTATCATTTGCTTCGAGAGCAGCAAGCTCCACGTTCATAGCCTCACACCATTCTGTAGACTGAACAGCTTGCTTAAATGTTTCAGGCTCCAAAACAGGAGTAGAGTCAGCATTGACAGAAGTGGCATTAGTAGAAGTAGCAGCCACATTAGTTAACTGAGAAGGTAAGCCAGTATAATCAGTAAACCTGGCAGGTAATTGCCTCTGTCTTTGAGGACGAACAACAGGTAACAAAGAAGGTTCAACCAAAGGTAACTCAACAGGTTGAACAACATTCTCAACAGGTGAGAAAGAAGAAGTATCAGAAACAGTGATCTCAGATTGAGTATCAGAAGAAGTAGAGGTAACTAAAGGATCATCATCTACAAATTGAGATGAGGCAGGAAAAAGCAATTGTGGAGGTTTTGATTGTATTTCCTTAAAGGGAAAAATGTTTTCAATAAACTTGACATCTCGTGAAACAAATACATGTTTAGTATCAAGATTCTTATAACCCTTCTTAGCAAATGGATATCCAAGAAATACTCCCTTAACAGCACGTGATGCAAACTTATCACTAGATTGTGGAACAACCGTAGCATAGCACAGACAACCAAAAACATGAAGAGTATCATACAGTGGTTAACAAAACCTCAAATGGACTGATGCCATTGAGAAGTGGAGTAGGAGTGCGATTAATAAGATAAACGGCTGTTAAGATACAATCACCCCAAAAAACTATTGGAAGGGCAGCATGAAAACGAAGAGCTCGTGCACAATTCAATATATGCATGTGCTTGCGTTCCACTAATCCATTTTGTTGTGGAGTGTACACACAAATGGATTAATGCACAATGCCCAGACTAGAAAGAAAACTCTTGACAGAGTTATTCATAAATTCTGAGCCATTATCAAACCGCAACGCTTTAATAGTAGTACCAAATTGGTTTTGAATCATAACTATAAAATCCTTTAATAACAAAGCAACCACAGACTTGTCAGAAATCAAGTACACCCAAGTAGCTGTTGACTTGTTTTCAACCAATGTAAGAAACATATTACAATTGTCATGAGTTTTAAATCGATACGGTCCCCACAAGTCAACATGCACTAAATCAAATAATGCAGTAGTCTCATGTTCACTAACTGGAAACACTAACCTATGTGGTTTAGCTAAGTGACAACTGTCACATACATCAAGTATTTGATTTTTCAAATCAATAGGTAGCAGCTTGAGTACACTAGGAGGTACATGTCCTATCCGAGCATGCCAGACATTGCTATTACACACATGAGCAACTAAACATCCACCCAAAGTAGGCTGAACAACAGACTCAGCAACATCCTTAGCCACATCAGAAACAACTGTTGAAGTAGAAGTAGTAGGTCCAGGTGTAGCATAGAGAATATACAAGCCATTTTCCTCTTTACCAATCTCTAGATCCTTCATCCAGGTAGGGTCCTGAACATAGTAAGTATCAGCAAGAAAACTCACTTGGTGAGATGTGTCTTTGACAAGTTTTGATATAGACAACAAGTTATATGCAAAGGAAGGAACACAAAACACATTAGTGAGAGTGAGATGTGAGTTAAGTATCAAAGTGCCACTATGAGTGATACTAGCAGTAGCCCCATTAGGTAGTTGAAGAGTTGTTGTACAAGATTGAATGTTTTGCAACAAATGTAGGAACGGAGTAATATGATCAGTTGCCCCTGTGTCCAAGATCCACCTATATTGATGATGCTCAGATGGTTCAAGTGTGTGTACTTGATGTACACAATGTGGTACTGTACCTGTCATTTGAACAGTATTAATTGATGGCATCCAAGTGGAATTCACAGGTTGAGTAGTCACTGAGGCAGGAGACTGAGGATCAAGCATATTCTTTTGAAGCATTTGTATGAGCTGTCTGCACTGAGCCTCAGATAGATTGAAATTATTATCATTTCCAGTAGAACTGAGACTAGAGACTTCAGTTGTAGCAAGACCTGGTCCACTAGTTGTAACATTTACCACTACAGACCTCTTTGTATTAAGAAATTTAGGCTTTGGTTTGGGTTTCCCAAACAACTTATGCCAGGTTCGATATCCGTGAATACAAAAACATGTGTCTCTCAAATGTCCACTCATATGAAAAAAGTCACAAACAACAGAAGAATCAGCAACTTTCTTGAGCTTAGATTGAGGCTTAGCAGAATAAAATGGCTTAACAGCCATAGCCACATTTTTAGTATTAAAACTGGTAGAATCAAGTGCCTCTCTTTGTTTTTCCTCTTGTAACAACATAGCATAGCTTTGACTGAGAGATGGCAAAGGTTTCATTAGTAGAATTTGACCCCTTATACCAGTAAAGGAATCATTGAGTCCCATAAAGAACTGAGACAATTGAATGCACTACTCTAACTCAGTGAGTTTGGAATTTACTGAGCAAGTACACAAACCACATGTGCATAAAGGCTTAGTTGTAACACACTCAAGTTCATCATGTAAAGTCCTGAACTTAGTAAAGTAAGATGAGATACTCATTGTTCCTTGCATAAGGTGTGAGACTTCTTTTCGTAGATGGAAGAGTTTAGGAACATTGCTTTGAGCATACCTAACCTCTAAATCTAACCAAATCTCTCTAGCAGATTGCAAGTACACAATACTATTTCGAATATCCACAGAAACTGAGTTCAATATCCAGGATGTTATCATATTATTGCAACATTTCCAGTGAATCAATAAAGTTGAATTTGCAGCAGGTTTGACATACGTTCCATCAACAAAACCTAACTTCAACTTAGAAGATAAAGCTATCTCCATGGATCGATTCCACTGATTGTAATTGTTATCAGTTAAGATCACCGTAGTGATTTGCATACCCAAATTATTAGACGGATGCAAGTAATAAGGATGATTACAATCGATAATCGATGTACTTGTATTACTTATGGATCCAGTAGTAGCAGAGGCATATGATGCAACAGTAGCCATTAAACAACAAACAGATAGCAACAAATTCTATACGCAGATACGCAAATTCTATACGCAGAGTACGAAGAACAAGAACTAGCAAATTCACCAGTAGATTAACTCAGAAATCATCAAGATTTACACGATTTGCATATCAGATGCAGAGATTTACAATCTCTTTTGCACGAAGATAATGAACTTACAGATGAACAACAAAATTGAAGCTTTATTGCAGAACGCATCATGAACTCACAGATCGAAGCAAGAATTGAAGTGGAAATGAAGCACACAATGCTCTGATACCATGTTACAACTCTCAATATTCATACTGTAGTCTCATTAAGCATCGCTGTATCTACATAATCATAATATTGAGAACAGAGAAGATAAAGTGAAGAAATGATAATGAGAGAGAGAGAGAGAGAAAACTAGATCTCAAAGTTTGTTATTAGAAAAGTTTATTACAAGCTCCTCAAGAGCACACTCTTGACTTATATACTATCAACAATATAACAGCAAGAGTTAGTTAGGAAAGTCAACTACTGAAGGTCAACCCTCCTTGCTAACACTATAGTCACAGAAGTTTTAAATGATACTAGTTGAAGAATTAAGGTTGTAGAGTAATAATCTCTATAATCTTGTTTTATGTTACATTGATAATAAGTTGCTTAATTTCCTTAATTTCAAAGTACATCTAGTGATATTACCATATGAACTATGACGAAAGTGAATGAACGAACCAAGCCTTGTATGACATGCTAGCTGGTCATCAAATTGACATTGAAGAAATTTCTATTATGAATGTACTAGCCACTTTGTGGCATTTGATTGCATCGACTACTCACATATATATCCCATTATGGGTTTTGCTATATATGGTTGTCTCTTCACTAGAATCTTAATTTGACTTGTGAAAATAGGGGAAGGCTTGAAGGTATAAAATATGTTTCCGATTCCTGCAACTTAAGATTTATCATTCTCGACAAGGTTGTTTAATGTTAGTCGTTTAATTCTAGTTGCAGTAAGATTTAAATACTGTCTACTTAATCCATGTGTATTGCAGAGCTTCAGTCTTAAGGTACATGATGGCAAATCATCAGGCCCGGTTCTGAGGGTAGTTTAGAGGTGCAGTGGCCTAGGGCCCAATCTTAAAAGGGGCCCAATTTTTTTAGGTATTAGAATAGTACCTAATAGGAAAAAATATTAATATAAGGAAAATTAAAAAAAAACTTTCCACTCCAATAATATCTTATCTATTTACCCCAGCTACCTATATCATATTATTGGGCTTCCCCCTTTCATTAAACCCTCCTTGGAACCTTCACCTCCCCTTAACTATGACAACTGGATTTTTTTCCATCAATTTAAATGCAGACAAATTACTTCGAAATGTTTGTCTAATACTCGTTGGGAGAGTCGAATTAAAAGTGTTAAACCTATTAGATTTCAAGCTCCCCAATTAAGATTTGCTTTGGCAGTGTTATATGATTCTTTTGGTAATGACGTAAAATCAAAAAGTGAAGCGGGATCTTTGTATAATGCACTTGGGAGTTTTGAGTTTTTGCTTGGTATGGTTATTTGGTATGCAATTCTATTTGTTATAAATAAGGTAAGTAAGAAATTACAATCTAAGTCCATGACACCACCATAGAACAAGTTGAAGGCGTCATATTTGAAAAGTTTAGAGATGAAGGCTTTGCTTCTAGCATAAATATTGCAAAAAGTACTGCACTTGAAATGGATGTAGAACCTAACCTTCCTACAAAATGTCGGGTTATTAGAAAAAAAAACATTTTGATGAAAATAATCAAGGGGATGAACAATGTCAATCGCCTGAAGAATTATTTAGACTTGAGTATTTTTTGGTTGTTGTTGATATAGCAATTACTTATCTGAAAAGTAGATTTGAGCAACTAAAAACTTTTGAAAATATTTTTGGATTTTTATTTTACTCAAACAAGTTAAAGTCACTGGATGAAATGGAATTGAGAGAAAGTTGTGCTACTTTTCACTCTACTTTTTCTCATGGTGATTCATCAGATGTTAATTTAAATGATTTTTATTCTGAATTTAAAGTATTACAATCTACTTTGCCAAATAAACTAATGTCTGCCACTGACATTCTTGAATTTGTTAAATCTTCAAATTGCTATCCAATGCTTCAACCGATTATAGAATTTTTTTTTAACAGTTCCGGTGACCGTGGCATCAGCTGAAAGAAGCTTTTTAAAGTTAAACTTGATGAAAACCTACTTGAGGTCATCAATGTCACAAGAACGGTTGGATGGTCTTGCAATTTTATCAATCGAGAAGGGACTTCTGGAAAATATTGATGCCGATGTTATCATTAATGATATTGCATCTCGAAAAGCTCATAGAACCCATTTTGCATCTACCCTTCTATAGGCTACTGAAGTTTAAAGTTGAGAGGTATTTCATTCTGTTAGTCCGCAAACAGTAAGCTAAAATAATGTGTATGATTTCTGATAATGATAGCTAATATTATGACTTCTCAATGTTTAATGTTTATGCATTGCTTTGTTCATATATGCGTTAATTTATTTTTTTTTGAAAAGGGCCCAATTTATTATTTTGCCTAAGGCCCCAAAAAAATAAGGATCGGGCCTGCAAATCATCAGTCTAATCTCATGGTTGTAGCCTATATGTTAATACATTCCCCCGCCCCCCCCCCCCTAGGGATGGGCATCGGGGCACTTCGGGGCCGGGGAGTGCTATCCCCGCCCCCATCCCCGAATTTAAACCCGATCCCCGTCCCCGGCCCAATCCCCGTCGGGGATTATTTTTTATTCCCCGTCCCCGGCCCGAACGGGTAACGGGGATCCCCGCGGGGAATCGGGGAATTTAATTTTAAACAAAAAATAACATTGTAAACAATTTTAAACACTAACTAGCAAGTTTGAAACAATTTTTTAAGCACTAAATTAAGATAAAAAATATTACTTAAATAAACAATTATAAATAACATGGAAATGAAGTTATTTAACTACTAGAAAGACAAACATATAAGATTAAAATATAATTTTATTTCCGATATAAAGTATTGAAAATTCGTATATATTAATATATGATTATATATATATATATATATATATTAATGTGATGAAATCGAGTCGGGGACGAATCGGGGCGGGGGTCGGGGATCGGGGCGGGGAGACATAAAATCCCGGCCCCGGCCCGCTCCCCAATTTTTTTTGAAAATTGTCCCCGCTCCCCGGCCCGTACCCGAAAAATTCCCCGATTCCCCGCCCCAAGCGGGGCGGGGATCGGATCGGGATCGGGCGGGCCGGGGTGAATGCCCATCCCTACCCCCCCTCCCCCCCAGCTTATTTCTTCATCGAAAACAAAATGGTGGTTGTAAATCTGAGTGTTCTGGGATTAAGAACAAGAGTTTTTTTAAAGTTTTTGAAGTTTAGCACTTATGAAGTGTCAATGCAAAGACTATTTGTTTTCAGATGAAATGCCAACCTGCTGCATATTTTAGAGAACAAGTTGTAACCTTGATGTACTCCTATTTCTTATCAAAATTTATAAAGTAAAACTATAGTAAACCAAAATCAAATTTTAATCCACTTTTGATAATCAACAAAGTGAAACTTGTATATATAAATAAATTTAAAAAATGTGAAAGTTTTATCTTAGTAACCAAGCCAACAAATCATTATGATCAATATAACATGATTCTGTCAAGTTCAAATTTTAGTTTTAGGTAGGAAATTAGAAATTTAATGCATACCAACAAAAATAATCTAATGTATCTCTTAATTAATTTTCGATAATTAACATTTTTCGATTACATATAGTATGTAAATTTTGTTAAGATTGTAGCCATCTCGAGTCTGGACAATAACACATTTACACGATCTAATAAAATTGAATATAATCATCTCCATGATAACAAGTTTGTGGTATTCACCAAATTCATCAATAAATGCATGATTTGAAAGTTGATCATTATCAGTACTATAGCAACGAAAATCTCAAATGCTAACAGAAACCAGAAAAAGAAGATTTACTAGTAATAAATCTACAAAGTAATAAATAAATTGAATATTTATTTCCAACCCCCATCAACTTAACAATGCAATTAAACCCCTTTTAAATTTTAATCGTGAATTCGTGATCCAGGTAAATCTACAAAGCATATTGCAGACGATTTTATTTGGATGTTACTAATTAAATTGTTTGACTTTCTTTCACTGAACTTGACTTGTTAGCATCTAGTCATCTGCAACGAAATTTTATTTTCCTTTTCTACCCCCGGGATGTGTACATTTCCTCATCAATTGCTGTACATGCAGCAAGCCACGTTGTGAGCAGGTACTGTGTATCCTATTTTGCCATGACACCGTTTTTGGAAATGAGAAAAAGGAGTTTGAGATAGATTTTACGGAACTTTTCCTGATTTTAAATTTTACTGGACCCGCAAAACTAATTGAAAATTCTAAATTTACTAAAATGCTTAATTCAATTTTACATATAAAATATAGGTATCTCAGAGAAATTACTGAGGTATATCTCAGACTCCCTAATCTCTTTAGAAATTTAACAAATAAAAGATATCGAAATTTTATTAATATTCATTTAGATTAAATATTCTATAGACTTTCAAACATCTGGATATTATATTTTACAATATCATTCTACAATTTGCAATATTTTCCAAAATACATCTAAAATTGTTCGTAGAGAGAATGGCAAATTAGTAATTAGGACTTGATATGAAGGGTACTTTTGCAGTATGGGTATGGGTTTATGAGTACATATAACAATTAACAGACACAAAGACAGAGCAGCTCTCCTAGAAAACCACCTTCACTTTTTCTTCCCAAACTGAAAAAAACATCATTCGAACATTTTAAGGAACAAGAATCTAAACAAATGGACAACCCCGACCAGGTAAAGAAAATCTTTCAACCCCATTTCCATAATTCAACCCTAGATCACCCTCATTTCACGGCGGCGCAATCGCCGGAGCCACCATCACAACCACCCCACCTGAATTTTTCACTGTTTCTTTGATTTTTTGGACTTTTTTACAAAAAAATTGAATCTTTTTAAGTGGGGTTGCTTTTGATCTTGTGTTTGAATGCTCCATTGGTGTTTATGCGATTGTATATGTGTGTTTGATTATTTTTTCCAGTGGGTTGATTTTTTATTTTATTTTTGTCTTGTTTTTGCAGAGATTACAGGCATTGCAAAGAGCTTATGCTGATTCAATCTTGAATATATCAAGAGAAGCAGCTGCCAGAGTAGTGGTTGCAGAGATGAGAGCTCAACGATTTGAACATGAAAAACAAAGGACGATAGAGGAGGCGGTTCAGACAATGGATAGGCTCAAAAAGAAGATGGATGATGAGGTATAATTCTGATCTTTTCGTATAATTGTTTTTAATGTATGTATAGGTTGAATTGTTTATTTTCTAGATATATGCTTTGGCATGTTCGGGTTATGTATTTGGATTTTTTAACATCTTTGTTGTTTCGTGATATAGTAATGGTTGAGCAAAAAAAATTCAGTCTTTATTAGTTTGGTTGAATTTTTTCAGAGAGTGATGTATTTTGATCTACAATCAAGGCCACTCTATATAGTCTTTACATGAACTATATGTTGAATTCGTTTTTCATAGACATATATATCTTCGTGTTCGGGTTTGTGTGTTTTGGATTATTCAACATCTGTGTTGTTTCGTGATTTAGTTAATTGTCAAGCATGTAAAATTCAATCTTTATTAGTTTGGTTGAATTATTTCGGACAGTGATGCATTTTGATCTACAATCAAAGCCACTTTATACAGTCTTTACAAGAATTATATGTTGAATTATTTTTTCATAGACCTATATATCGTCTTGTTCGGGTTTGTGTGTTATGGATATTTCTAACATCTATGTTGTTTCGTGATTAATTTAATGGTTGACTATGTAATCAGTCTTTATAGTTTGCTTGCATTATTGATCTGCAATCAAGGCCAGTCTTTTTCAATCACACAAAAACAATCTTTGCACTTAATATTTTTTTTTTTGGTAATTCTGTGGACTACGTGTTCTATGAGGTTGCTTTGATTATGCTGAATTTTGTGCTCTTTTAAGGAATTGATTGAATTTGAACTAGGTTTTGGTGGGAGCTTGTGTTAATGTATTCACATTCTTCTAATTTATGGATATCATGGCCTAAATTTTAATCTTGTTTCTAGATGTCAGTTTACATGTTCATGTTTCTAAATTGTTGATATATTCTTTCCTTTACAGTGGCAGGGTTTTAAATTTTAGTTAATGGTAGACTATGGAGTAGTTTGTATTGAATAGATTGATTATGTAGTAGATGCCTTGAGCTTAGGAAAGATATTATGAGACAAACACATTTTATTTTTGGAGAAACCTACTATTTTGAAACAGATCTGTGTTAGTATTTATAGCTCTAAATGTTAAATTACGTATCTAACATGTTTCTTGTGGTTCAGAACATATGTCTGCTATACGAAAAACATCTGCTTTTTATATTCCCACTCAAGTGCAATTGAAAGGTCAAACTAACAACACTGGAATACAGTAATTTGCATTTAAAATTCGAGTTTCTTCGGCTCCATGTGTTGGTGTTTTCTTTCTGTTTAGACATCTCTTTAGTGGGTCCAATCTTACATTTCTGACGCAAGCATAATTGCAGATTAGTGAAGCAAATGTGTCATCTCAAAATCGTCAACAGAAGATTGACCTACTTGAAGCACAGCTTCAGGAAGCGGAGGACATAGTGACCGAGCTCAGAGAAAAGCTGAGATATGAGGAAGCCAAATCTGATGGGTTGACCAGGAGGGACATGCAGCACCTGGACCAACATGATTCTCTAGTAGCTTCCTACAAGCCATATCTGAATCAAATGACCGAATCCCCTAAGTGCTCTAGTGAACCTCAGATGCGGGATTTATCTGGCGCCATGCATGAATTACCTTCTATTATACGTAGAAGCAAGAAGCATAATCTTTCCAGGAATGCCTGCACCCAGAGAATTCAGGCATGTGAAAGGAACACCTTGGTTAATGAGTTGTCTCTATCAAGACAGCCAGATGACGCAAGTAGCCAGGGAAATGTTGAAGGAGCAAAAAAGGATAATATTACATGCAAGGTTACCTTCAATGAGGTTCACAAGATGTTCAATATCAAGAGCAAAGAAGTGGTGGGTAAGAATGGCAGTATTAGCTGCTGGTATGAAGTTCAGCCTACAAAATTGATTCCAGAAGAAGTTAAAACAGCTCCTAAGGCTAAGCATAGGAAGAATAAAACTACTAGAACAAATTTCAATGATAGAGAAGGCAGCACTGAAAAGTTGATCTCTAAGGGTGACCCTCCGGTGAAATTTGCGACCAAGCATAGTAAAAGTAAAAGCGCTTCAGGCAAGAAGACTCCTACTAAACTTTTCATGAAGGGACGTGAAACTCCTGGTGTTCCTCACTCAGACCCTAGTCCCAAATCAGTCCAGAACAATCCACAGCCTAATGAAGATCCTACACTCACAATGCAAAAGTTATCCTTGGATATAGCAGGCATGGAGACACAACCAGAGTGTGCAAAAACTACTGAAACAAATAGCAATGAAAAAGAAGGTGGCACTGAAAAGTTGATATCTAAGGGTGAGCCTCCTTTTAATACATTGGTGCCTTCTGTTCAGGAAGGCCCTTCTACAGAAAGCTCAGATATTCAGATTTCTAATACAAACCTAAAGAAAGTTGATGAAACAACTGATACACCATGTAAAGGTTATCCTCTGCAATATTTTAAATACACATTCCAAAGGAAGCGGAAGAGAGAATCTGTGAGCATCTCTGATGGACATGTCTCTGCTGATAACCACACTCCAGAGAGAAGGAAGGGAACACAAACTGCATCTGAAGAGCCAGAGAAGTCTAGCTTGGTAGCTAAATCATCTTTCAAAAGCAGGCAGTGAGCACAGGTTGCTTGCTTCTGATGAAGTTCCTGTATTATATAGTAATTGAAAGATGTTGGAAAGCTTTAGGTTGTGTTAAAACATGTCAAGTGAGGCCCTAAAATTTCGGAAATTTTGTTTCCATGCTCGTCTTTGCACACACATATTTGTAACATTATATGTGTCTCATATAGATGATTTAGAGTGTAATTAATGACGCTTGGTAGATAACCTACAATTAGTTCCGTAGGATGTTTAGATGTGGCAAGTAAGGGGCTTTGATAGACGGCAAGGCCACTCCACTTGCCTTATGCCTCCTTGGACAATCACATTTATTACATGATAAACCGTAAGACTTTCTTTCAGACAAGATATTAATAACTTATGATCTGCACTTATTTTTGTGGTTTTAATTACAGCAAGAAGCTGTTTCTGCCAGTTCCATCTTTGGTCATCCTATATATCGTTCTTATACCTTTTATGCACTGAAGTTTCTAAATTCTCCGATCAAACCTTTTCCTCCTTTTTGCGCCCTTAAAAACTGTGCGAATTTTCTTACTAAGAATAGATATAATCTTTTGATACGGTTGGAATCCTATATATATAAACGATGCCAGATCTATGGCTCTTCACAGTTTCTAAAATTGAATGTTTGAACATTTTTTGCACATACAGTTACTGTTTGCTTCTTTCATATATTAAGCATCCATTAAAATGTTGTTTGATAGGGTTTTGTTTCCATATTATATATGATTCTGCTTACTTCTAGGATGATATGTGTTTGTTCACTTTATCTTTTGTCCTAGAATAGTTATAACAGGTCAACTGAAGTGATGTTATGAGAAGTGATTGTATTGACTTGGTAGTATCATTTTATCTCTAACATCCTCTTGCAGATCTTTTCTTTGACTTTTGAAAATAGCGGAGACCGTGTGTGGCTACACACTAGGATTCTGAATTCGGATACTAGTATTAGGAATGATCATTTTTGACAGGGTTGTTTAGTGTTACTTATTATATTTTAGTTGCATTATATCTGAATTTCTGATCAGTAAATCAATATGTGTTTCAGTGTTCCAGTGCTTCAGTCTTATGGTATCATGTGGTAGCATTCTTCTGTCTTCCCTCATTGCTATATGTTAATACATTCCCCTCCCCCCTTTCTCTATTTTCAGGCTTATTCTTCTTCGGAAAGATGACGCTAATTGTATAAAATCATAGTGTTTTTTGATTAAAAAAGAAAGAGTTTGTAAAGGTGAAGAGAATGCGGATTAGCTTTTCTACAGTGTCAAGGCAAAGATGGTGCTTTCCATGTGAACTGCCAACATGCGGCTTATTCGAGAGAGCAATATTAAGATCCCAGAGGTTGATACCTTTTTAATGTTTAACTTTGTTGTACCCTTTATATTTCTCTCCCTGTAACCATCTCGATGTATGTCTCTCCCATGGTGACTTTACTATAGGATGTTACCTTGTCGTTTACTGAAATGGCAGGTGTTTTCAAGTTCACAATTAAGCTTTTAGAGTTACTTTTAATTGTTAGGCAACATTTAGTAAAATTATATATATGTATAGTTGGATAATTTTTTTCCTTTCTTAGTAGTTGGTTAAATAGCAACCACGAAAGATCCGCAATCTGTCACAGAATGGTGTTCGGCCTGCAGAAAATTTTAATAGTTGATTTGCTCAAATTCTGAATGAAACTGAGAGAATGTGCTGCTCTCTACATCTGGCATGTTGGAAAATTTCACTCTTGCTGGTGAACCTAGTAGCGAGTTCTGACTTACGTTTTGGAGCTCTGGATATAGGTGATGTATATGTAGAGGCAGAACCTTTGTTCCCTTATGTTTGTTCTTGACTAGTGACAAGCAAAGCTCAGTTAATTACAAATGGATGAACTCTCTTGAGCCTATGGAGCTCCATGAGTCTATGTACATTTTCTCAGCTCGAAAGAGTCATATAGTCTAAACGACATTTGGTAGTATAAATTGTGGTTCAATCTTAGTTTTTTCTTTTGATCGTGCACTAAATCAATGTGTACCACCCCAAATCTAAATGATCTAAAATATTGGTGAACATCCTATACAGACGCGACCACTTAGCATTGCCTACTTATTACATGATGTTTCGCATTGTGCCACGAAAGAACAAGTTGATCTTGCAAAACATGATCTTTTTTTATACGCATCATGCATCTAGATGTGCACAAGTCCTCTAGAATTATATCATTCAAATTTACTCGTGATATCTGGACATTTCGGGAAGATTATAGTTTTTTAGGGTAACAATATATAGATGCAATCAATTTTTTGAATTGATTGAGGCATGTATCTATACTATACTACTCCTATTTATTATTACGTCTTTCTCGATCGTTCGTATAAGTAAATTTTAACAATGCTTGCATCCTTCACAATTTTGTGGGGTATATGGTTTTTCAGAAATAAGAAAGTGTGGGTGGTAAAAGCTGCTGCTACCGGCTACCGCTGATACTGCGATGGAGTGGAGTAAGAGGATGATGGCAGACTGGCAAGTTGTTAAGGCTAAGAAGACTAGCACTGTTCCTGGCAATAACCATTCAACAAATGTAAGTGATTACAAGTGGACAGCACTCCGGCAGGTACGTTCAAAGTGAATGTTGATGCTTCAGTAGGAACGGATTCTTCTTCTTTCTCTGTGGGGATGGTTCATGCAGGTACATTTTTAAGGGGCAAAAGACCATGAGATTTGGAAGAATGGTCTCAGTCTATATATAAAGCTGAAGGCCTGAAGCTATAGGTATTAATGAAGCTCTGTCTTGGATTATGACTGCAAATTCAGAATATCGTCGTTGAAAGTGATTCGTTGCTCTCGATTCTAGCTATAGAGAAGGAAAAACCAAACTATCTGGAAGTGGGTATATATTGTTGATTGCTGCAGACTCAAGCTCACCCAAAGTCAGGATATTTCTGTTAAGCATATCAGAAAGCAAGCAAACAAATTTGCCCATTTGATGGTTAGAATTCCATGTTTGCTAAATAGCTACAATGAAATCCTGTCTCCTCCTACTCATGTTGGAGGAGACTCTTTTGTATGATTTTGGTTTTATCTAATAAAATTTGATTTCTTTCAAAAAAAAAAAACAATGGTTGTATCCAAGAATATAAAATTCGCAATGCTTTAATACAGGATTACTGATTTCCAATTAGAGATCAAGTTAGGCTTTTAAGATAGGATCACTAACTGGGTTTCTCGTTTCTTATATTTATGCAAGTTTCTTGCTAAAACGTATATAGTAAACGTATTTGGACAAGTTCTTGTATTTTTTTGGTTGGTTACATTTCAAAAGGAAAAAAAAAACATATGTTTTGAGACCTGGTAACCCTGTATTTAGTAGTATTCATCAATGCTTCCATTTTTATCTGTATTTTTCTTATATAGCGGTTATGGAACTAGAAACAAATTAATAGAACACGAGGCATCTCCTTTCTACCAAGTAAGACGACATCTTCGGTGTCTTCTAGTTTGACATTTTTACATTACATATCTAAGGCTGACTGCTTGCAATCTATGATTGTTAGATATGTTTTACAAATTCACATAACACGTGCTCGTTTGCAGTCTCCTTGTTGTACTAGCCTCAGGTCATGCATGCTCTCCCCCGACATTTCAGAGCAAGGCCAATGCTTGAAGCTAAAATGGCTATAGCTATAGCTATAATTTGAGACTAAAAAGTTGATTTTGGTCTTAAAATACAACTATGTTCCAATGCTTTGTAGTAAAATAGGACCAACTACATTCAAATCTAACTAACATTTAATATATAGATTATATAATTCATTTTCCCTCCATATTCTAGTTGGTAGGATGAGTTTTTAAAAATGGCTATAGCCATTTTTAGTCCTAAATATAGGACTAACTATCCATTTATGCTATTATAGGACTAAGAATGGCTATGCATTGGAGTAATGAAATTGCAAACTTAGTTCCATATTATAGCTATAGGACTAACTATAGCTATGCATTGGCCTTGCTCTCACAACACCTCCGTTCCTTTGATCAAACAGGTTGACTGAAACTATTCATTAGGAAAGATTTCACTGTACCAAATGTATTGAACATACCATAATTTTTAAATGTAAACAACCAACCAAGAATCTCTGTCCCGAAAAATATTTTCTCTGTACATGTTCGTCTTGTAAGACTTGAGATTAGTTGTCCAAGTAGTTACTTATTTGAGACAAAATAGCAAACTGATACTTGACATACGGGTATTAAAACGTGAAAGCATATGCAAATAGCCAATATGCATACTTTCCGAATCTTAATTAATATGAATGATAGACATAGAATGATAGATATTTATAATACTGCTTCTATCCGGTGCAGAGCAAGCTAATCCAGATACTGCTCATACAGAGAGTAAAGACACCTCCCTCCACTTCAACTTTGGAAAAATACGGCCTGCAGGTACAGTATTTGCCAAAGTCATGATACTGATAAAAAGGAGCTGAGGTAAGAAGCTGAACCAGAAATATCAAAAAGTTCTGCCAATTTGATTTAGAGGCTTTAGGTTGGAATCTATGAGCAGAAGCAACTTCGATGAGTTCAGAGAGAAAGATTATCTGCAGTGTGAAAGGGGCATTTAATGTAAAATATAAAATCCCAAACTACTTATTCCTCTAAAATGTTCTAAAATCTATGATTCACACTACATGGAAAGAGTTGTGGAAGTATATTTTCAGCACTCAAGAAATGATTTCCTAAAATCCGAAATTGCATGCAAAAAATCTTTCCTTTTGCAACTTCTTTTACGTGGTCACATTGATATGCATGTAAGCTATCTAAGATCCATGTCAGTTCTGAATTTTGAAATTTGCAAATTGACTTCATTAATCAGGACTTGTTTTGTGTATTGAAGATAGTACTAAACTTTAAAATCAGGCTAGCAGTCCTTTGTATCAATAACCAATCCAGTTGTTTGCATCAACAAAGGAAGGTGCCAAGAAGAATTATGGACATGTATCCTACATGGATGCCTGCAGTAGTCGTCCACATTTACGAATTGTGCCTGTTACTGATTGGAGAAAGGAAGGAAGCAACGGTAGTACCAAACTAATATTGTCTATAGAGGCACTAGATAAAATTTTGATACTGAGTGATGATATTTAGAGAATTAAATCCAAACGAAATTACCCCATGAACTGCAACGCACTAACACAATCAATCACACATGAAATTGCGTACAATACATCTATAAAATTAGAGTTTCGCTGAAAATCAATTAGATACTGTACAAACTTAGATGATAACAAAATAACTAGAATGAAGTTTACCCATATAACCACATCACCTGGTCATATTGAAGGCATTTGATGTGCTGATCTACGTCATGCGGCATTTTGGACAATCTCTGAAATTCCCTGGGAATTATTATGGACCTCTGCCAATGGATTCACAATAAACCCACTACCGTTCTGGAGACGCGCTCTTTTATTCTCCAGTTTGATTCCGTTCTTAATTGCCATGTTGTGCCTAATAGCCTCCGTTGACGCTGAAGTCTGACCTTCTGTTCTCCTCCAGAGCTTGGAATATAAAAACTCTGCACCAGGCAGCTTGCAGCACGTGGTTCCTGCAGAGCGAGTACCTGATATCCTTCCAGCTGACACTGCCAAATCGAGCGAGATCTCATCCAAGGTCAGCTCTAGACCATGGACACGGGATTCCAAAGAACGCATACTATTTTGTGATGTCCCAATAAATCCCTATAATTAAGATTTTCCAAATAAAAAAGCTTAATAATACTATTTGAAGAAATCTAAAAACCAGATTCATGTGTGATGTGTCGAACATTACTATGTAGACAGAAAATTAGCAGAAAGGTATATTGTGACTTCCATGTTGCTACAATGATATACCCGGGAAAATATACTTTGCTGAGAAGTATATTTCCAAGGGTAAGCATTTTACCTGAAGTAAATCAAACAAACTGGATTGCTGGTTTTCAATCTGAAGAAGCTGCTTGCGAATCAATACTAGATCCTCACTCTCTTTATGATTCTCACGATGATTTTCGACGGCAATGTTAAGTTTTGCCACAGATTCTGACACTTCATCACAAGAAAGCACACTCGAGCAAGCTTTAGAACCATCAAAGTTGTGCGTATTTCCCTCAGAGTTCCTACTGAAAAGTTCCCGTCTTGTTTCAAGCTTTGTAAATCTATTGATCCCCTCACCGTCTTTGTTGCATAATTTCTCATTCCTAAATTTAATATCCTCTGAAACTACAGACAATGGGGTTGCAGTTTCAATTTTCCGGTTAGGAGGCTTTTTACGATCAAGCTTTCTGAACATAGCTGGTCCTGTTTTCCTGTCACTTGACTCTGGAGGATTTCTTTTACTGGCAATTGTTGGGGAGGAATAATCAGTTAAAGGTGAAATCTTGCTCAGCTGAGGAGGTCCAGAATTAATAGAGCGAGTAGATTTGGGGCCAGAAGAATAGCGTCCATTGCTAGGAACTTCTGTCACAACAAAATACAGATTGCATTTAAAACATTTTAAGATATGAAAGTAGAAAGGGCAGATAATAAGATGGAAGATTACTGTTAATCCAAATATATCAATTTCGTTTTTGAAAGATAATAGCAGAATCTACCACATGAAATTATCAATCCATCTGGATCTGGTTCATCTCCATTTGCACTTATGTAGTATACTAATATGAATCAGGCTTCTATATTGGTAAAGGATAACATCAATAACATAAATTTGATATACATAAATTTGTATAAATAATGCTTTATGCACACATAAAGGCAATACCTTTCAAAGAGGATTGAGATTCCGAAAGTGGTGAAACCTCGTCTGGAATTTCCCTCCAAGCTTCCACCATCAGAGTCATAGCCTCTCTCACTACTTTCACCTACAAAATATCAAGAGACACTAACTTCAGTATTTCATCTCTACTTTCATAATTAGTAATTCTGTTGCAATGTTAGTACTACCTACGAGAAAGTAATCAAAATATTCACCTAATCGCATTAACTGTCCGTAGAGGAGTCAAAATGAGTAATAACTGAGTAGACATTTTATTCACAAATGCAGATTCTATTCACTGCATATATACTATTTTTCGTGTGTGTATTGCGTAACAACTGATCAAACAATCAAATCAGCTCAAAATTCAATAAAACCGAAAACAAACCTTATCATGTCGTTTCGCCTCAAACGTCTTCAAACAAGAAGCCTTATACTCCGGTAACACATCCCTCTCGACGACCGCCAGCTTAACCAACGCCTCCGCAGCAGCCTTCCTCGCCGCCCAATCCTCACTACTAACAAACTCAACAAAACACTTAACAAAATTCCTCACAATTTGCTGACTCAAACTTCCATTAGTCCCAATCACACTCCCAAAAACAGTCAACAAAGCCGCCTTCGCTTTAAAACTCTCGGACCGCAACAACTTCTCCAATCTCGGTAACAATCGCTTCAGAAACACCGGATCCGGATCCGGAGCTCCATCAATTGCAGCAGCAACACATAACGCAGCTCCGATCTGCGAATTCAAATCCTGTTCCGTAACCAACGCATCAATTAGAGGTTTAACAATAGAAGTGAACGGCGGTTTCGTAATGTGACACGATATCGAACTAATCGCGGTGACGCAAGCGGATCGCACCGCCGAGTCATTATCACGGAGACGACGAATCACGGAGGAGATGAGTTTAGAGAGATGCGGAGAGAGGAGATTTCCGTGTGACTCCGAGAGCAGAGAAACTAGTTTCACGCATTGTTTCCTCACCGGCGACTTATCCGACGAGTCAGTAGTGGTAATTGACGATATAAACGGCGATAACGAGTCGTGACTCAGTGTTTTCGCGATAGATTCGAGTTCAGTTGACGCCGCCGAGTAAGTGTCCCGGTCGGAGAGTTTGTTCAGGCAGGTGAGAACTCGGTGCTTGAACTCACGAGTCATTGTGGCTTGATTTGTTGAGTGTTTCGTTACTGCCGCCATTGTTGTACGGAACTAGTGTTAAGAGAGAGGTAGATATAAGATATTTATATGTATTGGTAATGTACGTGTTCAAAATTAGATCTTGTTAAACGGCGGTGGAGCTGGGATTTCCGGCGGCATTATCGCCGGAGAAATAGAGGATGTAACTGTGACGGTGATGTGTGTGAGGTTGTTGCATCTAGTGTGTGTGTCTGTGATGTTTGCTTTTTTAAAGGAGCGAGGAGAAAGCGGTTTTAATAATGGATATTATATTAAAATAAGGGTGAATAATGAGTTTAAAATAATAAAATAAATTAAAAAGTGTGTGTTATTAAATTATTGTAAAAAATCCTACTACTAACTTAACTTTTGTGTACCTAGCGACCAACTACTTTATTGGTGGCATCTCTTGGTGAAACAGTTTTGAACAATGTCCCAGGTGGTAGATATACTTATTTATCATGAAAAAGGTGATAACAAGGTTGCAATAAATTCAAGATTCATACAGTATATTTTATCATTTTTTGATTATATTCTATTAAATTCTTTTATGTATTATTATCAACTAGTCGATAAAGTCGCGTTTCGTGGCGACGTTACAATATTTTAAAAAAAATCAATACATATTTACGTTATATTATAATGTTAATATTAAATTTTAATAACTAAATAATTTTTTCTAATGAATTGATTTCTTGTTAAACACGATTCTTTCGATTGAGCCGTTCTCTCGTTATAACTGAAATTCCAACTTTAACATATATTATAAAGACTTATATAATAATTTTTATCCACAAAAATCGAACCGTAAAAATAAAAATAAAAATTATGACATCAATATCAAATTATAATAGTTACTATAATCTTTTCTACTGAACCTTCTTCCCGTTAAATACGTTTCGATCCGGTCTTATTTGGAACCGAAATTATAACTTCATTACATAAAGAGAGTAAATTCCAATTTTTATATTTTTTAAACTTTCTAATATTTATGGAGTTTTAAAAGATGAAAATACATCTTATATTTTCTGTATATTATAGATATTCATGTATTTATTTATAACTTCCGCATGTTAATGTCTTTCTGTTATGTTAACATATCAAAAATAAATAAATATGAAGTCTTTTCGTTATATTTTTCTAATTCAACTGTAATTAACTTGTATAAAAAAATTAAAATAAAGAATTTCTAGAAAAAAAAAATATATAGTTTTAAAAAATCGTATTAGACGAATCCACGTCCCCGTATTCTACTTTCAATAAAACATTTATTTTATGTATTTTTTATATATTCAAACATCTTTTCTACCTCCCATAATTTTTTTAATTATATGTATTTTCTATGAATTCAAACTCTTGTTCTCTATAAATTAGATTTCCTATTTTATTTACAATAAAACTCTTAATTATATGTCTTACAAACACCTATTATACTTCCAATAGAACTTTTAATTATATGTCTACCCTATAAATTCGAACTCTTATACTCTATAAATTTGAACACCTTTATGCTTCTAATAAGTTAAAGGATAGTTTTTTAGTTATTAATATTTAAAATCCTAAAATTTTAAAAAATTCAAAATATATTTTTCTTATATTATATCATTAATATTTGATTTTAATATTTAATACGGTCTAATTTCAAAAAATAAAATATTCAATACCGTCTTCTTTAATTAACCGCTTTCTCGTTAAATATGATTATTACAATTGATCCGCTCTCTCTTTAAGATCAAAAATCTAACTTTTACATATATCACTTGTATAATAATGTTTATCCATAAAATAAAATTTACAATATCAATATAATATCCGTCTTCCCGTTAGACACGTTTCAAGCCGCTCTCGTTTGAGATCGAAATTCTAACTTCATGACATATTATTGATGATACCACAACTTTTTTCCTTAAAATAGAGTGAATTCCAATTTATACTTTCTTTAGACTTTCTAAAATTTATGGAGTTTTAAAAATGAAAACACATCTTATTTTCTCTTTATATTATAGATACTCTTGTATTTATTTAGGATTCCCGCATGAGAATATTTTTTTATTATGTTAAAACATCAATTCTTTTTTTTTTTTTAAGTAAGATGACTTTTTTACCAGAATAGTACTGGATTTATGAATAAATTTTTCTAATAGATGTATAATTAACTTATATAAAAAATATATACTTTTAGAAGATCGTAAAAGATGTCACCACCATCGTTGTATTCTACTTTCTATAAAATATTTAGTTATATGTCTCCTATGTATATTTAAACACATATTCTACTTCTAATAAAACTTTAATTTATATATTTTTTCAATAAATTCGAACTCTTATACTTTACAAATTCGAATTCCTATTCTACATACTTCCAATAGAACTTTTAACCATATGTCTTATAAATACTTATTCTACCTCCAATGGAACTTCTAATCATATATTTTCCCTACAAATTCGAACTATTTTCCTCTATAAATTCTAACACCTATTCTACTTCTAATATGTTAAATGATATTTTTGTATTTATTAGTGTTTAAAATTCTAACATTCTAGAAAATTAGAAAAATATATTGAGGCGATCTAAAATTCTAGAAAATTAGAAAAATACTAGTCGATAAAGCCGCGCTTCGCAACGGCGTTACAAAATTTTTAAAAAAATTCAATACATTTACGTTATATTATAATATTAATATTAAATTTTAATAAATAAATAATCTTCTCTAATAAATCGATTTCTTGTTAAACATGATTCTTTCAGTTGAGCCGCTCTCTCGTTAAAACCGAAATTCCAACTTTAACATATATTATAAAGACTTATATAATAATTTTATCCTTAAAATCGAATCGTAAAAATAAAAAAAAATGTGTTATCAGTATCAAATTCTAATAGCTAATATAATCTTTTCTAGTGAGCCTTCATCCCGTTAAATACGGTTCGAGCCGCTTTTATTTGGAATCGAAATTCTAACTTCATTATATAAAAAGAGTAAATCCCAATTTTTATATTCTTTAAACTTACAGCTTTCGCATGGGAATGTCTATCTGTTATGTTAACATATCAAAAAAAATTAAATACGAAGATTTTTTGTTACGGGAATAATATTAAATTTATTGATATATTTTTCCAATGCAAGTATAACTAAGTTGTATAAAAAAATTAAAATAAAGGATTTTCTAAGAACAAAAATATATAGTTTTAAAAAATTGTATAAGATGTCTCCATCGTACCCGTATTCTGTTTCAAATAAAACATTTTATTATATGTATTCCTTATATATTCAAAACATTTTTTTACGGTCTTCTCTAATGAACCGCTTTCTCGTTAAACACGGTTGTTACTATTGATCCGCTCTCTCATTAAAATCAAAAACCTAAGTTTTACATATATCACTTGTATGATAATGTTTATCCATAAAGATAAAATCCTAAAATAAAATAAAATTTATAACACCATTATGATATTTTAATAGCAAATACAATCTTTTATAGTGAGTCGTTTTCCCGTTAAACACGTTTCGAGCGCTCTCATTTGGGATCGAAATTCCAACTTCATTACATATTATTGATGATACTTATGTTACATAACAACTTACTCCTTAAAATCAAAACCTAAAAAATATAGCGAATTCCAATTTATACTTATTCTAGACTTTTTAAAAATTATGGAGTTTTAGATAATGAAAACACATCTTATTTTCTCTTTATATTATAGATACTCCTATATTTATTTAGGATTTCTACATGACAATGTTCTTTTATTATGTTAATACATCAATTATTTTCTTTTTAAAAAACGATGACTTTTTATGACAACAGTATTGGATTTATGAATAAATTTTCCTAATAAAAGTATAATTAACTTATATAAAAAAGTATAATTTAAGAAGATCATACTTTCTATAAAATATTTAATTATATGTCTGCTCTATATATTCAAACACTTATTCTACTTCTAATAGAACTTTTATTTATATGTTTTTTCTATAAATTCGAACTCTTATTCTCTATAAATTCAAACTCCTATTCTACTTCCAATAGAACTTTTAATCATATACGTTATAAATACTTATTCTACTTCCAATAGAACTTCTAATCATATGTCATTCCCTCTAAATTCGAACTCTTCTCTATAAATACGAACACCTATTCTACTTCTAATATGTTAAACACACCTATTTTACTTCTAATAGAACTTTTATTTATATTTTTTTTCTATAAATTCGAACTCTTATTCTTTATAAACTCGAACTCATATTCTACTTCCAATAGATATTTTAATCATATGCGTTATAAATATTTATTCTACTTCCAATCGAACTTCTAATCATATGTCTTCCCTATAAATTCAAACTCTTCTCCTCTGTAAATTCGAACACCTATTCTACTTCTAATATGTTAAATGATATTTTTCTAATTCTAATAGAACTTATTTATATGTTTTTCTATAAATTCGAACTCTTATTCTCTATAAATTCGAACTCCTATTCTACTTCTAATAGAACTTTTAATCATAAGCATTATAAATACTTATTCTATTTGCAACAGAACTTCTAATCATAAGTCTTACTTATAAATTCGAACTCTTCTCCTCTATAAATTCGAACACCTATTCTACCTCTAATATGTTAAATGATATTTTACATTTATTAGTGTTTATAATTATAAAATTCTAGAAAAATAGATTGATACGATCTTAGAGCGCCACCTAAGTTCCCGCATATCCTCCTTTATGTATATACTAGTTGATAAAGCCGTGCTTCGCGGCGGCGTTACAATATTTTTAAAAAAATTCAATACATTTATGTTATATTATAATATTAATATTAAATTTTAATAATTAAATAATCTTCTCTAATGAATCAATTTCTTGTTAAATACTATTCTTTCGATTGAGCCGCTCTCTCGTTAAAACCGAAATTCAAACTTTTTAACATATATTATAAAGACTTATATAATATTTTTTATCTATAAAATCGAACCGTAAAAATAAAAAAAAATTATGGCTTCAGTATCATATTCTAATAGCTAATACAATATTTTCTAGCGAGCCGTCTTCCCGTTAAATACGTTCCTAGCCGCTCTTATTTGAAACCGAAATTCTAACTTCATTATATAAAGAGAGTGAATTCCAATTTTTATATTCTTTAAACTTTCTAATATTTATGGAGTCTTAAAAGATGAAAATACATCTTATATTTTCTGTATATTATAGATATTCTTGTATTTATTTACAGTTTCCGCATGGGAATGTCATTCTGTTATGTTAACATATTAAAAAAAAAAATACGAAGACTTTTCGTTACGGGAATAATATTACATTTATGGATATATTTTTGTAATGCAAGTATAATTAACTTGTATAAAAAAGTTAAAATAAAGGATTTCTAGGAAAAAAGATGTATAGTTTTAAAAAATCTTATAAGACGTCTCCACCGTCCTCGTATTCTACTTCCAATAAAATATTTTATTTTATGTATTAATTATATATTTAAACATCTTTCTTGTTAAACACAATTATTACTATTGATTAGCTCTCTCGTTAAGAACAAAAACCTAACTTTTACATATATTACTTGTATGATAATGTTTATCCATAAAAATCAAATCCTAAAAATAAAATAAAATTTATAACATCATATGATATTTTAATAGCTAGTACAATCTTTTATAGTGAGCCGTCTTCCCGTTATACACATTTTGAGCCGCTCTCGTTTGGGATCGAAATTCTAACTTCATTACATATTATTGATGATACTTATCTTATGCAACAATTGTTTTCCTTGAAATCAAAGCCTAAAAAATAGAGTGAATTCCAATTTATACTTTCTAGATTTTCTAAAATTTTTGGAGTTTTAGAAAATGAAAACACATCTTATTTTCTCTTTATATTATAGATACTCCTGTATTTATTTAGGATTCCTGCATGAGATTGTTCTTTTATTATGTTAACATATCAATTCTTTTCTTTTTAAATACGGTGACTTTTTTCATGACAATAGTATTGGATTTATTAATAAATTTTCCTAATATAAGTATAATTAACTTATATAAAAAATATATAATTTAAGAAGATCGTACTTTCTATAAAATATTTAATTATATGTCTGCTCTATATATTCAAACACCTATTCTAGTTCTAGTAGAACTTTTATTTATATATTTTTTCTATAAATTCGAACTCTTATTCTCTATAAATTCGAACTCCTATTCTACTTTCAATAGAACTTTTAATCGTATGCCTTATAAATACTTACTATACTTCCAATAGAACTTCTAATCATATGTCTTCCCTATAAATTCGAACTCTTATCCTTTATAAATTTGAACACCTATTATATTTCTACTTCTAATATGCTAATTGATATTTTTATATTTATTAGTGTTTAAAATTTTAGAAAATTAGAAAAACCGATTGAGACGATATTAGAGCGCCACCTAAACTCCTGCTATCCTCCTTTATATATATATATATATATATATATATATATATATATATATATATATATATTGATATTGAGACGATCTTAGAGCCCCACCTTAGCTTCCTCATATCCTCCATTATACAGTCTTCTCTAATGAACATTTTCTCGTTAAAAACAGTTATTCCTACTGAGCCGATCTCTCATTAAAATCGAAACCCCAAATTTTTCATATATTATAACTACTTGTATAATATTTTTTATCCATAAAAATTGAACCCTTAAAATAAAATAAAATTAAAAACATCAATATCAAATTCTAATAGTTAATAAGATCTTTCCTAGTGAGCTGTCTTCCCTTTAAATACGTTTTGAATGGCTCTCGTTTAGGATTGAAATTTCAACTTCATTACATATTATTGATAATCCTTGTCATATAAAATAAGTGTTTCCTTAAAATTAAAATTTATAAACAGAGTGAATTTCAATTTTTATTTTCTCTAAACTTTTTAATATTCATGAAATTTTAAAAAATGAAAATACATCTTATTTCTCTATATATTATAGATATTCTTATACTTATTTATGGTTCCCATTGGGGAATGTCATTATATTATGATAATACATCAATTTTTTTTAAATACAAAGACTTTTTGTTATGGAAATATTATTTAATTTATGAATATATTTTCCTAGTGTAAATATAATTAACTTGTATAAAAAATTTAAAATAAAGGATTTTTAAGAAAAAAATATATATAATTTTAGAAGATCGTCAAAGATGTCACCACCGTGCTCGTATTCTACTTCTAATAAAACATTTAATTATAATACGTCTCCTCTATATATTTGAACACATATTCTACTTTTAATAGAACTTTTAATTATATGTTTTTTTTATAAATTCGAACTTTTCTTCTATATAAATTCGAACACCTATTCTATTTCTAATAGAACTTTTAATTATATGTCTTATCCTCTAAATTCGAACTCTTCATCTCTATATATATTCGAACACCTTCTACTACAAATAGAACTTTTAATTATGTGTTTTTTTATATATTCTAACACTTCTTCTTTATAAATTCGAACTCTTATTCTACTTTCAATAGAACTTTTAACTATATGGCTTACAAATACCTATTCTATTTTCAATATAACTTTTAATTATTTGTCTTTCTCATAAATTTGAACTATTCTCCTCTATAATTTCGAACATCTATTTTATTTTTGATAGAATTTTTAATTATATGTATTACCTATAAATTCGAACTATTCTCCTCTATTAACTCGAACACCTATTCTACTTCTCATATGTTAAAAAAAAATCTTTTTAATAGTAATTAAAATTTTAAAATTCTAAAAAATTAGAAAAATAGATGAAAAACTTGATGTTTAAAATTATAAAAAGTAATAAGATAATTTAAGGCTACTCACCTATCTCGTGTGTACCCTTCATTATATACGTGTAACAGTGATCATGATTCATGACAATATATATTGGTAGAGCAAGTTTATTCCTTTCCGCATGTCATTGTGCCACGAAAATTTATTTGATGGTTCTGCTATTGTCACATACAAAAGAGGGAAAAAAATTCTCACCAAATAGTTGTTGAGCTTATAATTAAGTGTTGAGATATATTACCAAAATTTTAGTTATGTTCACATCTTCACCCCATTTTTGCAAATTCTAATCCACTCGAACACATAGTCACCTTTCTAAGTTAGTAGAAGTAAAAGTAAAAATAAAGTAGAATAGAAACATAGAACCAGTAACACAAACAAATTAACATAGAACAATAATCAAAGATGTACAACAAACATAGAGCAATAATCAAAGATGTACATTTGAAAGTCATAACAAAAAAAAAGAGCAAGTATGATACAATTGGACAACAAAGACAAACACGTGAAAAAAAAATAAACAATTTTAAATTTAGAGTTGTTTATATAATTATACACGTTAAACGAAATTTTAGTGATATATGTTTATTATAAATTCGAACGTCTATTCTATTCCTAATATATTTAAAACTGATTTCCTATAAATTCAAATATTATTTGTACATCAAATAGGTTAAAAGAATTTTTAACCTATATAAATACAAACACTTATTCTACTTCTAATATTTAAAAAAAAATTAATTCTAAAATTCTGAAAATTTGGAAAAATAGATTGAGACGATTTTAGAGTCGCCACCTAAGCTTAACCTATATAAATACAAACACTTATTCTACTTCTAATATTTTTAAAGAATATTTTTTTTAAATTTTAAAATTCTGAAAAATTAGAAAAATAGATTGAGACGATTTTAGAACCGCCACCTAAGCTCCCGCATATCCTCCTTTATATATATATATATATATATATATATATATATATTGCACTCCATAGCAAATACCTTATATAACAAACAATAAAGAACACCTCATATCTAATATAATTTAAGAGTTCCGTCATAGCACCCAATACAAAAAGTTGTTATTTTTTTACCCTCTAGTAAACCAGCAAAAAAAAAAATTGAAAATTTACTGTTCATTGATGACGTCATCAGTGACGTCATCAATGAACAGTAATTTTCATTTTTTTTGCAGACTTGATAGAGGGTAAAAAAATAACAACTTTTTATATTGGGTGCCCCTGGCGGGGCCAAAGAATCTAATAGATATAAGGTGTTCTTTGTTGTTTGTTATATAAGAGTGTTCTGTATGGAGCAAAGGCATATATATATATATAGGGTCTTGTTCTAATAGAAACTAACTTAGAATAGAAACTAGAAACTAAACCTAAATTAAATATTTCAAGCTAATCTAATGACCAAATTAGGGGTACTCCAATACAAAAAACGTTTAAAATTATTGTCTCTATTCAACAAAAATATAAAAAATAAAAAATTTAAAAAAAAGTACTGTTCACGTGATGACGTGGCATGTGAACAGTAACTTTTTTTTTAAAATTTTTTTTTTTTAAAATATTTTTGTCGAATAGAGCCAAGTATAGCGTTCAAATAGAAACCAACCTTAGAATAGAAACTAGAAACCTACACTAAATAAATTATATTTCATTTATTTTAATGGCCCCGCTAGGGGCACCTTCACAAAAAACGTTTAAAATTCTTGGCTCTATTCAACAAAAATATAAAAAAAAATAAAAAAAAATTTAAAAAAAAGTTACTGGTCACGTGCCACGTCATCACGTGAACAGTAACTTTTTAAAATTTTTTTTATTTTTTTATATTTTTGTTGAATATATACAATAATTTTAAACGTTTTTTGTATTGGAGTATCCCTAATTTGGTCATTAGATTAGCTTGAAATATTTAATTTAGGTTTAGTTTCTAGTTTCTATTCTAAGTTAGTTTCTATTAGAACAAGACCCTATATATATATATATGATTTTAATAATTTTCGGATAAGTATACCATGATAATCTACTTATTCGTACCGAATATTTTTAATTTATAACTAAACACGCTCACACAGTTAACTTCTCTTTGATAAATTCCGAATTCTGAATATTTCATAAAAGAAACGAATGAGATATCTGAGTAAGATAATAAAAAAAATAATTGATATTCATGTGTTTATGATGTATGTAGACATTTTCATAATATTTTTTTTTGTCAGGAATGATTTAGAATTCAACATTTACATAACTTCATTAATAAATAATATTTGACCGATTGCTTAACAGAATTTAAAAAATTGGTTCAGATTTGAGACGACCATACCATCCTCCCATGTGCTCTTCAATTCTTGGAATGTAAAAGATAGGAATGGAAAGGAACATATCTGTTTCTAAACAGGTGAAGTCTCGTAATCAGCACAAACTTGTACTAGACCAAGTTTACCATTATTTGTGCTAGATACATCTCCTGGAGTTGATAACACAACCAGATGTCAAAATAAGACTACTGTACTACCAAAACTCAATGACTTGTGTTTCACTTTCCAGATCTACTTGCAAACATTTTTATAGATTCCGGGTTTACATATACAGACAACCAAATAAATTTGATGTTCGTGAACCAAGCATTCTTAATTGGTTTTGGTTAAACAACATGCATCATGCATGGACCCTGTGATAGTGTGATCAGTGATGGGATATCTTCTGCACTTTCATTCCAAGTTTTATTAATCTTAAGGTCTATAACACACTTACAGTTATCGACAAGATTGATACGTTCTTCTCCTTTTGTTCTTAAATCCTAACCACTCCGTATATTTTCTTAGAGATCTTGGAAGAGATATTTCGGAAAATATATTATTAAAATCTTGACACATGAGTGCCATGAAATAATCAAGTAATAAGTGTTTATTTTTTTATCTTCCGAATTATGAATTTGATTATCGTTCGTCCCGAAATTTATCTAAAAACAGACCCTACTTATTAACTTATAGTTAAACTTAAGGGAAAAAAATGGATGACACATAAATTTACCTTGCACTAAAGCGTTTGCTTCCATAATCTGTGTAAAGAGAAAAGTATGTCCTACGAATCTGAATAGTAAAATATTGCAAGACGATAAGTTTTTTTTAGTTATACTTTAAAATCGTGTTATTAATTTTTGGACTGAAGTGGATTACAATATAAGCGAAGAAAGGAGGGGAATTATTGTGGGAATCTTAACGCGGATGGCATGTGCAAAATGCTTATTCAAGTCAAAGATAATGTTTCTAATCTTGCCTACAACTTATTACTATATGACAATTTAAACCATTCTAAAATCATGATAACATTTTTTTGTCACTAATAGTAAATTTAGCAATATTTCCTAATCATTTTTGCATAATTAGTAGCCCTAATTAATGATTAGTAGTCAATTAATAGCACATGCAATCAACCAGCTGAGTTGCTGTCAAAAGAGAAAAAGCAGCAGCAATGAGTTGTAGCTTTTGGCTTCATCTCTTCTAATCTCTGTTCCTTCGTTAAATTATACTCATTAAGTTTGGTGTGATTAATAGTTGTATGGCATAGTATTTAGGGTCCAGATATATTAGGAGATTTAGATTCTATGTTAGGTTACATGACACATAACTGTCGGCAGAGTTGTTTCTGTAAACCATATTGATTTGTCCTGATCAGGGAACTAGTCAATATCATAAAACTGTTGACACATAGTGCGAACACTAAGCATTATGTGATTAAGAAATGCTACAAATTCAATATTGTCGGTGAGTGCGAACACTAAGCATTGGGGAGGCAGAGCAGTAGTAGACGAAGCTAGCTGATCGTATTGAACGCAGCAGCACTGGATGTAGTTATGTATGACACATAAATGGAATCTGCGAGGGATGTCTTCCATGGCAGGCTAACAGCCACATTGCTATGGAAAGAGTAATTTTGTGAACTTAATGTTATTACCTATAGCAGTAACATGAACGGTTATGTATGGAAGAACAGACTTCTTAATCTATGTATTGTAAAGGTATTCAACCAAATACGGCATTAGAACGTCTTATGTATATATAAATGAAGAATCGAAGAGAGAGGCATTCCAGCAAATGTTACAATATAAACTTGATTAATTAATCATGGACTATGTTTCGGATGTGTTTTTATACTTGTGGATACACAGCACCTAGTTCAATTTGAAAAATTAATCTGCAAATGCATGAGTAGTTAGCAGCCTCATGTTAGAGGAATCAGTATTAGACTCGCAGCAATTTTAGAAAATCTTTCTTTTCATTATCTTGGGGTTTATAAACTCATTAAATCATGATTTTGACATGACTCAAATGATTTTTGAAGTGTTATACAAAGATCAAATTAGGATTTTTTTTCCCCAATATGTTGTGTTCCATTAAATGTTATAACTAATTTTTCTTTAAAACATTTCATTTAAAGGAATCTATATCTATATATATTATAATGCCTGGAGATCGAAAATGCACCAGAACAGTTTAAGGTATTTTTTTTTTAAATTTTCGTTTTTTTGATTTTTTTTATTAAAATTCTTTTCTTGCATTAAATAACTATTAATGATAATTTAATTAGTCATTATACCTATTAAACATATATTAAATTTACTTTATTTAATTTATTTAAAAATTAGCAAATTAGTTGAACATTATAGTTTTTATTTCAATATTAAATATTAATTATATATAGTTATGTTTATTTTTAGGTAAAATGACGACTAACAATTGTTTATATTGCGTTATTGTGAAAGTCGTAATAAATTATTGAAGTACAAGATATTTACTTAATATCTGGAATTGTATGCAAACAATACAAACATATTTTTAATTTTACACATGAATAAATAATACATGAGTTATGATCAAATCGATTAAATTTAACAAATCCAACCATTTATCGGAAGATAAAATTGATAAAAAAGCTATGCAACCATTGTTTCGTTATATTGTGTCGAAATAAATTTTTATTGTAATTAAACAAATTCTTACAATATTATTGAATATGTACATTATTAGAGGGGTGTCGGCTTCAAAAAACATTATTAACCTTAATTTCTCAAAAAATCTTTATTATCAATGATTGTGGAGTCGTATTAAATAATGAAAGTACACGGATTTTTAGTTAATATCTAAAATTTGTAAACAAATCATGCACATAAATTACACATGAGTTATGACTAAACTAATTAAATTTAATAAACCCAACCACTTTATCGGAAGATTAAATTGATAAAAAATTTATACACCCATTGTTTCATTATATCGTGTCAAAATAAATTAATATTTAAATTAAATAAATTCTTACACTATTATTGAACATGTATATTATGAGAGGGGTGTCAGCTTTAAAAAACGTTATTAAGTTGTATTCAATATTTGTAACTTTTGATCATAAATATTACGTTCATATTGTAATTTTTATTTTTATATGTTTGTGATATTTTTAAGATTATCAAAATTTTGTATATAATGAGAGTATTTTTCCAATTAATAATTCATGTAAATTATTTTTAAATTAATTTTTTATAGAAAATTCATAAGAGACCAATCAATTTTTAAGAATAATAGAAATTAATTTATCTATTACAGCACTTTTATATAAAAATTTATAAACCGCGCGAAGCGCGGATAGATTTGCTAGTATATTATAATGCCAGGAGATCGGAAATGCACCAGAAGCGTTTAAAATATTTTTCTTAAATTTTCACTTTTCTGGTTTTTTTATTTAATTTTTCCTTGCATTAAATAGCATCTTAAGGACATCTTAATGGCATCTTAATAATCATTAAATACGCTTATGAATATATATATATATATATATATATATATATATTAAAATTTACTTCATATTATTATCTATATAAAAGATTAACAAATTTTATTTGAGCATTATAACTCTTATTCAAATTTAAAATATTAAGTATATGTATAAAACTAAGATTATTTTCATGTAAAATAATGACTTAAAATTGTTCCCATTGCATAATTATTACATGTTGAAGATTTTTGCAAGCTTTTTTTGGACAAGTGTAGGACAAACGATTTTAACTTCTCAAATAATTTTTTATCATTAATTGTGGAAATCATTATAAGTTTTGGAAGTATAATCTTTTGGTTAAAATCTAGAATTTGTATAAAATAATATTGACAGCTTTTTTATTTTTTACAAACTCAACCATTTTATTGATCGATTAAGTCGATAAAAATGTTATACACATGTTGTTTCATTATATTGTGTGAAAATAAATTAATATTCTTATTACCTGAATTTTTATGCTATTATTGAGTATGTATGTTATGTGAGGGGTGTCGGCTTTCAAAGCGTTATTTATTAATATTTAATATTGTAATTGTTATTTTTCATATTTATGATATTTTTAAGATTATTAAAATTTTTAATATATAATGAGAGTATTATTCCAACTAATAATTCATACAAACTATTTTAAATTACTTTTTTAGGAAATTTTTAAAATGCCAGTTAATTTTTATAAACAATAAAAATTAATTTATCTACTTTTAGTACCTAATAATAAAAATTTATTAACCGCGCGAAGTGCGGCTAAATTGCCTAGTATATTATAATGCCAGGAGATCGGAAATGCACCAGAAGCGTTATATATTATTTTTCTTAAATTTTCACTTTTCTGGTTTTTTTATTTAATTTTTTCTTGCATTAAATAGCATCTTAAGGACATCTTAATAGCATCTTAATAATCATTAATTACGCTTATGAATATATATACTTATGAATATATATATATATATATATATATATATTAAAATTACTTCATATTATTATTTATATAAAAGATTAACAAATTTTATTTGAGCATTATAACTTTTATTCAAATTTAAAATATTAAGTATATGTATAAAACTAAGATTATTTTAATGTGAATTAATGACTTAAAATTGTTCCCATTGCATCATTTTTTATTAAATGTTGAAGATTTTTGCAAGCTTTTTTCGGACAAGTGTAGGACAAACAATCTTAACTTCTCAAACAATTTTTTATCACTAATTGTGGAAATCATTATAAGTTATGGAAGTATAATCTTTTGGTTAAAATCTAGAATTTGTATAAATAATATTGACAGCTTTTTATTTTTTACATAATAAACTCAACCATTTTATTGATCGATTAAGTCGATAAAATTGTTATACACATGTTGTTTCATTATATTGTGTGAAAATAAATTAATATTCTTATTACATGAATTTTTATGTTATTATTGAGTATGTATGTTATGAAAGGGGTGTCGGCTTTCAAAACGTTATTTAGTAATATTTAATATTGTAATTGTTATTTTTCATATTTATGATATTTTTAAGATTATTAAAATTTTTGATATATAATGAGAGTATTATTCCAACTAATAATTCATACAAACTATTTTAAATCACTTTTTTATGAAATTTTTAAAATGCCAGTTAATTTTTATAAATAATAAAAATTAATTTATCTATTTTTAGTACCTAATAATAAAAATTTATTAACCGCGCGAAGCGCGGCTAAATTGCCTAGTTATATCTTACGAGAAAATTTCTATCAGTCCATCATTCAAACCATCATTTTATTAGAGACGTTAGAGACCATATACGGCTCCAACGAAATAGTTATTTTCATAGAAATTATCTCTATATATTAATGAAAACTAGGTTACAAAATATATATATATATATATATATATATATATATATATATATATATATAACATCATTGCTGAATTTTATTATTTAAAAGTTGATATAATAAATTAAAACTTGTGTAAAATAAAATTAAATTTGAATGTTTAAGAATTAGAGAGAAAAGAATTAGCAGGAAGAAAACATGTTTTAGTTAAACTCTTAAGTGTTAATAATAATATTTTCGAAAATATTGATGACATCTATTTTGTTGCATAAAAATTGCTTTTGAAATTCAATATTGATAAACATTTGTAAAGTTTGACAATGGATAAGTAAAAGTAACATTTTTGAAATATTTTTGTTGTCGATGCCATTATGAAAGACGTGATTGCTTAGTTTGTTGATAAATTTGTGTATGACGAAAAAAAGAAGCAGAATGTAAATGTGATAAGAAGTGTGATTAACTTAACTTGTCGATAAATTTGGTTGTATAATAATCAATATAGAATTCAAATGCATTTTATAAGTCATGCTTCATATTTTTTGGAGTGATCCGACACATGTATCTATTCATTTGATTAATTTTTTTGATCATTTGTAAGAACTTCATTTGAATGTAATATTAAATTTAAATTCATGGACACATGTTCAAAATGATACTCACATATTTTAATATTTTTATATTAAATCTTATAATAAATATATACATGTAATTATATTCTATCTCCAATAAAAATGAATTTAAAATTATTGGATTCAAACACTAAGTCATTTAAAATTAATTATTTAAGCAAAATGAAGATCCTCTAACATATTATCAACTTCATAAAGACCTCTGTTTTTTTCCAGCCAAATTACAATGTCAACATAATTTTTGTAATAAAAATTTATAAATATTAAATAAAATGTTATACAAAGCCGACACCCATCTCATAACATATATGCACGATTAACTGATTAGTAATAGTCAGTGTTCTAAAATTCAGGCAACTCGGCCGAGTACTCGGACTCAGACTCATTTCCGAGCTGATTTTGCATTACTCGGATGGTAACTCGATTTTGAGCCTAACTCGAATCAACTCGGCATAACTCGGATCAACTCGGTCCAACTCGGATTGAACATTAAAAAATTTATAAATTTGAAAAAAAACATAAAAATTAAATCAACATAATAACCTAATTATTTAATCTAAAATCTTCCAAAATTCCCTTATTCATCTCACTACATAATATATTTATAACCAATTTGTGTACATCTTATTTTCAAATTTAAATCATCGAGTATGAATTGAAATTAATATTTTTTTTGTTATTTATGGAAATATATATTGACAAGTATAGGAGTAATATGCATTATTTCAATTAATTTCAGTTTTGTTGCTATAATATTTGATTTATTCTATGATATATATTTATATTATTAACTTTAATTTATAAAATTATATTTTTAATACATCTGATTTTTGATCCGAGTACTCATTTCGAGTACTCCCCGATTAATTCGAGTACTCGTGACTCGGTAGGTTCACCGAGTCGATCCGAGTCACGATTTTTAGAACACTAGTAATAGTATAAGAATGTGTTTAGTTATAATATTAATTTATTCCAATACAATATAATAAAACAACGAATGTATAACTTTTTCATTGATTTAATCGTTAAAGAAAAAGGTTGGATTAGTTCAATTTAATCGAGTTGATCACACTACATGTGTAATTTGTTTATGTGTAAAAGTAAATTATATAATATTACTTGTATTTTTAACTGTAGATGTTAATTGAAAAATTTATACGCTTCCGTAACTTATCATGATTCTCACGATCACTGATTACGAATTTATCAAAAAGTTAAAATGGTTTATTTATTATTGCCGAAAAAAATTGTAGTGATTTTGAATAAGGATTATAAATGAACTATATAAATAATTTTATTTTATCATTTTAACTTGAAATAATTGTACTTTTATATGGATAATTAATATTTTATGTTAATATAATAATTAAAATGTTCTAATAAAGAAATAATAATAATTGAAATATTTTATATAGATAATTATAATAATTATTGGCTAAAATTTTGTTTTAAGTATAAAATAAAGTGTGTTTAATATAAGTTTAATAGGTTCAATTAATGGCTAATTATAATCCTATTAAATGCAAGGAAATTATTTAATAAAAAATCATAAACTGTGAAAAAAACAAGAAAAATATTTTGAAGTTTCAGAATGAAAGCCTTTTCGATTTCCATTGGGTTTAAACCTAATTTTAATCAGGTTTTTATCTGGGCCGGGTCCAAGCCCATATTCTTCTAAAGATCGGGCTTAGCACGGACTTATGTGGGGTCCGATTGGATGGGACTTTGCCTAAAAATATAGGGCATGAGGGCATGTTAAAAGTCTTAAATTTGTCCTGATTTTGACCAAATCAAAATCGGATCGGACGAGATCTTTGGATCCGAATTTTTTGTGCATCTCTAATTATAAGTAGTTTATTTATATAATTATTTTATCTATATTTTTGAATCAATAAAATTAGTGTTAAAATAAATATAAAATTATACAATAACTGATGCATAACATATATTATAAACATGTTTATACGATATGTATGGTAATTATCGAGATTATGTATTTGTATTAAAATTCTTAACTATAAACAGATAACAGTTACTAGATTTTAAATCGTATTGGATGAAAAATAATAAAATATATTTTAAGATAACATTAACATGAAATTTATATTGATTCTATTTAAGAAAAATTTGGTTAGTCAGCATCAAAATAATATATATATATATATATATATATATATATATATATATATATATATATGTAGCTACATTTGAAAAATAGATGAAAATCATAAATAGCACATGTGAAAAATTATTTGTTTTGAATTTAAAAAAAAAATTATGTTACAAAAAAAAATATTAAATGAATCACACAGTCAAGTTCAAAAAAGAACTTATTTTAAAATATAAAAAGCATTACGAATATTATATAACACTAACAAATATAAGGATCAGTTCATATCTAGATCGGTTGAAAGGTCGAATATGGTCCATTTCTAGGTCGAGTAAGTCGTATAATATATATACGGAAACTTGCGTTGGAATGAATATTAGAAATTTAATATTAAATTGTATACAAAAAAATGATTGGAAGAAAATGTATAGTCAAGTTAACAAAGGTCAATATTTTATGAAATTGGATATTAAACAATATGCAAGTACACGGAATATTATGATCATTCAATAATTTTATACACTTTGGATCATTTAAAATTATATGATAAAAAAAGATTAAATTTTAAAATATAAAATTAATCTTTTGCATTTTGATTGGACATCATCTCTATCGTTTATCATTATGGTGGTGTGGATAAATATTACGTTTCTTTTAAAAATTTAATGAATATAATTGATATACGAATAAATATGTCACCGAGTGACACTTACATGATGTTGTCGAGTATACCTTTAAAAAGAAAGGATTAAAACCACAATACCCAAATTTACTATTATAGCAAATTAGTTCCTCTGTCCCTCTCAATTCTTTACATTTGGGATAAATAAGAAAATTTTAAAAATAAGTTATGGAACTATATATGAGAAATGCGTGTCAACCCCTGTTCATAAATGTAAAGAATTGAAAGAGACCATGAGTACTAAATACTTTATAAAGTGACATAAATTCGTACACATTCAACGTATTAGTCTAAACTAGCGGGTTATTTTTATTTTATTTTTTAAATTTGTTTATAGTTTAGTATATATAATATTTTAAACATTATTTTTAATTTAGTATTAAATCTAAATTAATATGCTGTTGGTGGGAATCGAACCTTCAACCTTTCTATATAACATAATCTAATATTAATTTTAGACTAATTCACACTTTGCATCCCATAACTTTCGTCCAATCTCAGTTAAGGTACAGTACTTTTAACTTTAACAGTTTGCACCATAAACTTAGGAAAGACTTTCAATCAGCATCCCTTAACGTTAAATCAGACGTTAACGTTAATTTTCAGAGGGGTATTTTTGGTAATAAATATAAATTTCAGTTTGCATCCCAGAATTTTGCTCGAATCTCACTTTAGATCTATAATTAATATTTTTTATTTTTATAATGATTACTATTAGATTTTCTTTGTAATTTACATTATCAAAAAATAATCTACTTATATTGTTCTTTATATTGACAATAAAATTTTAAAATTGGACCATTAATTAATTTGAGCTAGGTTATATAAAGTTTTTACGCATAAAATTATTATTCTAGCTATATCTTGTGCTCTAATAGTCCGATTTACAAAATTTTACAACTCACGCGAAACTCACAAAATAATATTCTATTTAGTGATGATTTCACAAGTCAAAATTGCAGTTTGATGATCTCAACTACTATTTTTTTGCACAAAAATTACTCTTTTATAATTGTTGATCTACTAAATTATTATTTTTTTAATAGATGATTTCATTTCGTAAAATTTTTTTAACGGACGTTAATGAATTCAAGTTTTCTTTTTAATTATTGTACTTTGATGGCTCAACTATTATTTCTTACACAAAATAAATCTTTTATATAAAAATAATTATTATTTTTTGTGCAAACAACAAAAATTTTAGCCATCAAACTACAATAATAAAAAAATAAGAGGTAAATTCATTAACGTTTGTTAAAAACTGTTAAAAAAATTGGCACCAAAACTTTTAATTTTGTAAATCGAACTTTTAGAGCACAACATATAGCTAGAATTATAAAGTTTATGGGTCAAAACTTTATATAACCTAGCTCAAATTAATTAATGGTTCAATTTTAAAATTTTAAAGTCAACATAAAAAACAATATAAGTAGATTATTTTTTGATAATGTGAATTACAAAGAAAACATAATAGTAATCATTATAAAAATAAAAAAATATTAATTATATATCTAAAGTGAGATTCGAGCAAAATTCTGGGATGCAAACTGAAATTTATATTTATTACCGAAAATATCCCTCTGAAAATTAACATTAACGTCTGATTTAACGTTAAGGGATGCAGATTGACAACGTTTCCTAAGTTTAGGGTGCAAACTATTAAAGTTAAAAGTACAGAACCTTAACTAAGATTGAGCGAAAGTTATTGGATGCAAAGTGCGAATTAGTCTTAATTTTATATTAAAATGTTGTTGGCGGGATTCGAACCTTAGACCTTCAACTTTTAGTATTGTTGTATCTAACGGTCATGATCTATTCGAATTGAAGATCTAACGGTTGTGAATGAGGATAACCAAAAATAAGGAGATAACCAAAAATAAGGGGTAACCAACTACAAATTATACCACCTTTCGTTTATTATAATATAGTATAGATGTGTTAATCCTCATACAAGAAATTTATGTGTTACACATCTATTTTTACTGCTCATCCTAACTTTGAGTAAATCAAATCATGTAAATAATAAGGTAGAGACATTTTTAACAAAATCTGTATGAACAGAAAATTTATATTGTTTATGGGAATTGAACTTTCGTCCACCCATTAGATTTTAAACTTTCATATTATCATGAAAAGTGAATTTCACAAATTCGAATTTTTTTTCTTATAAAAATCTTATTTTTATAATGCAAATAATTTAAAAAATATAATACAATAATATCTGACTTATTCTAAAACACAAAGATAATTGAATCTTAACTATTATAATGCAAATGATTTAAAAAATATAATACAATATATATCAAATTAATTCCAAAACACAAAGACACTTGTGATTTTGATAACTACTTGAAAAGATAACAAATGTTATCAAGATCTTAAATCATTTATAAGAGTTTGATTTTTTATAAAATTGATTATGTCTAATTATAGGTTCATTTTATCAAAATAGAGGATATTAACTACTTTGATATGTTAGATACTAAATTATCACCAATAAAATATAGGGTGAAGGCCCAAAATGCCCAAATTCAGAAAGGAAGGCCCTAAATGTCCCGTAGATACGTTATTTCATGTAGTATAACAGGGTAATACGGCATTTCGTGTAGCACAACAGGGTGATACGGCGTTTCGTGTAGCATAACAGGGGAGATGTGCTGTTTGGTGTCGCACATCCTTGGCAGATGTGCTACACGAAACGCCGCATCCATTGCAGATGTGCTGCTTGGTGTAGCATAACAGGGGAGATGTGCTGTTTGGTGTAGCACATCCTTTGCATATGTGCTACACGAAACGTCGTATCCTTTGTTAATTTTTTCAGCTAATATGCTACACGAAATTCAGTATTTATGGGGCAGTTGAGGGCCAAAGATCTGTGAATGGTCCATTTTGGTAATTATCTCTAAAATATAGGCCTTACATTCAGAAAACGTAGAACAATTTTAACTTTTTAAAGTTGACATTCTAAATGATTGTCTTCTTTTATACTCCCTCCGTCCCATTTTACATGTTCTTTTTATAAAAATCACACATACTAAAAAAAATGTTAGTTGGATAAACTTTTCCAACTAATATCCTTAATAAATACATTGGAAAATGAGAATAATTTTAAGTTTGTAAATATTCAAGTCTTAAAGACAATAAATGTAGGGATAATTTTGGAAAATTATCCTTAAATTTGTATTGAAATAAAAGAGAGACATGTAAAATGAGACATATTGGGAATTAGGACGGAAGGAATAATGTACAAGAAAACCCTTTTATCCTCAATAAGGTTTGAACAAGTGACTTAAAATAGAAAAGTAATACAAAATTTTTATGTTTGATATAAACTAAAATACAACAAGACTACTTTACTAAATAGTTTCCTACTGTATTTGGCTATATAGCGTTCGCTATCAACTCCCTCAAACATTTTAATGACTATCACCAACCTTAGATTAAGAAAAGATAGAAAAACTCTTATTACACGTACACTCAAGCTAGACTCTTCATTTCAAGACACTTTTAAAAGATATTAATTCCCACTATTCTATGGATCTTCACATATCACATATTAATTAAAATGGTCTTCTTTCGTTGATTCGTTAGTTCACAAATCAAATAATGCAAATAATTTAAAAATATATAATACAACAACTTGTTTTAAAACAAAAAGATACTTATGATTTTGATAACTGCTTAAATAGATCACAAATCATTTATAAGAGTTTGTTTTTTTAATTGATTATATCTGAATGCAACCACATGCAATTGAACCGAACGCAACTACATATGCAACTGAATGCAATTAAAAACTAAAAGTTAAATTTCCATTTTTTGATGATGCTCAGCCCTTATATAGATATAGATCTGGAAGTTGATAAAAAAAATGAAAATTCAAATTATATGCAACTAAATGCAACCTGCTGCGCAGCCATTATAAATAAGATAGTATTTTTACTAAATTATCAAAACAGTTGCATCTTGTTGAATGTAGTTGCATCCCGTATTTTTGCAAATTTTTTTCAAAAGATGGTATTTTTGCAAAAGAACTTTACAATAACAGTATTTTTGCAAAAATATTTATATGTTGGGGGTATTTATGAAAAAAACCCTTAGTAATATACATCGAATTATAATCTTTTTCTTTATTTTTTTTATTCAAAAATTTTACCTTTTTTTTTTAATTTTTAATTGTCTTTTTAATACATTTTACTAATTTTCACCTAGCAAATGGATTTTTAACCGAGGATGAATGTCAAGTTTAACCCATTTTATGAACAAAATAAACAAATGTAACCGGTTTTGAATTATTGGCCAATTTTAATCGGCAGAATACGAAACTTACAACGGGGTAATATTGATTACGCAATTCATGGTGGAGTATTCCTAATTTATTATTATTATTTTATATGTAATACGGAAAAGACATTGAAGTATTCAGTGGATACGCAAATTGTAATAGAGTAATTAGTAAAATCAAAACGAAATATGTAATTGATAATTGCGTATCACAACATATTCTTATATCTCAACCTGCACCTGCACAAGTGAGAGTGTTGGACAGGATTTAGGTGGAGTACTGGGTTTCTGACACACAATCACATCATGTATTTTTCTTTGAGAAAAATGTTCCTACAGTTAGCGGTAGAAAAATTACCTAAAGTCATTTGCATTTTATATACAAAAGTTAGATGACATTTTTGTAATAATAGAATTCACCTCCTGTATTTACAAAAATAACCTTATTGAAATATGACTTAACTTTAGGATATTACCTATAGTTAACTATAGGATCATTAAGCCTTTTTTCTTTTTTTCATTAACCAAAGCTACATCAACATATGTTTTGAATTAAAAATTACACAAAGAGAAAGTTATGAGAAATAGCACGTCACCCAATAATCATTAAATTGAATACGCATTCTTCAATGGCAGATACAAACGGTTATAATTGTCCAACTTTTCCAAACTTGTTATTTTTGTAAAATTTTATTGAAAATAGGTTAAACTTGTCATTATTTCTTTAACCGATTAATATGATTTAACCGGCTATACGGGTTTTGCATAATCAAGTCTATTAATTCCTGGCAATTGTCGCTGTGTCGCCTCTTCAAATTTCAAGCGGAAACACGGCATGGTACTTTGTCCATGTACTGACAAATGAATTACCCCCTTTTGATATTTCAGATATTTAAATTAAATTGATCCCGTTAACAATTGGTGTTGAATTGTCATTCATCAATTGGTGTTGAATTGTTTGAGAGCTTGCAGGTTCCCTATATGTGTCCAGAAAACCACAAAAAGGAAGTGCTACAATGCGTTTTTTCAATTAACTATGCTGCTAATGCGTATCCAATTAGGTATGATGCAAATCGAACTCTTGGTTCAAGTTAGTTTCATTTCACATGATTTATAATTTTTACTGGCCTTTCTCAGTTGCCCTAGATATTCCATGTAGTAATTGTTGTAAAATTGGCCTTCTAGTTTATTTGAGCTTCATCTTGTTGTGTGCATTGTCAACTATATTAATATCACTTTCCTGCTCTAACCAAATTCCATTATTCCCTTGTATTAAAATCTTTCGGCATGCAAACACCTCATGTAACTTAATTTTGATCGGGTTTCACGCATAGTGTGTGGGTGATAGTGGAGATGATGGCTGCTATCTATACATTGACACCTATAGGAGTTCGAGCAAACAACAATCATTTGATCGCTAAAATCTGGAAAACAGTGGCAAGCATAATACATATCATCAAGAACTTAATCTGGCAGGCATCTCAATGTGTATTAACTTATGATACCTTCAACATTTTCATTTTCTGGCCTGCTGTACTATGTGAATTTTGAAATCTTGATAGCTTATACCTTCGAAGTTTTGCACTTGATGACTGAAGGCCCCTTGTTTTAACAACAATTTATACACGTAGTAGCAACTAGCCTCGCCATAGATATCTACTTTTCATTCTCTGCACCCGTACAGAAGCATATAACTATTTGCTGCATGTTTCGAAACCTCATACTATAATACTCATACTTTTATGTTTTGAATTAGTCGTTTCTTCTGTTTCTAGCTTTTAGTGTATTAATTTAAATTTTTTTGGTGATATATCTATTTTAATACTTTTACTAATTTTTTCAGTAGGCATGTAAGATCTGTACTTTAGGTTTAATCTTCAATACAATCGATTTATTCGGTAGGCATGAAAGATCAGTACTTTAGGTTTGATATTCAATACGATATTTATAGGGGTTATGCATGGATTAGTGATCAGTTCTTGAGTATATTCACTACAGTTGTAACTGCAAGAGTTCATTGAAGCACAAAAATATTCTTGGTCTATTTATGATTTGGTGGCTATTATAATTTTTTTTATAGTTGGATAAATTTGGTTGTTTCATATATGTCTCTAAAATATCGATCCTTCTGAATTTCACAGTATTATCTTTGAAGAAGAAACGAAGACCGCAGAAGCAACAAAATTTAAGGTGAATGCCCAGTTAGGATTCTGGTGGGACTTAAGTTATTCGGATCTTAACGGTTTTTGTCATAAACATTTGTGCGAAAAGTGTGTGTGTATACTTGACATTGTTTAGCTTATTGCTACCAAATTCCTCACATCACTACCCTAGCGTTTCTATGAGCTATTATCCTTGTCTATCTTAAAAATTATTTATCTTTCATAAGCTGTTATTATTATTTAGACTCAAGTCTTTTTGTGTTCTTCTAGGGGCCCCAGATGAGTATCTGTTTAAACATTGGTTGCTTTTTCACATTTCCCTTATGGACTTTAGCCTTCTTGGGTTCTTATAATGGAGGAAATTATGGTTGCAAGCAATTCAGCTCTTTAGGAATTACAATTTCAATATTTAATTAGGCGTCTGCTTATATTAAGAAGTAACACAATTTTAGGGGACTTTAAGATTCAAATAAATGTCACTATATATTTAATTACAATATTTGTTTTTGCAAGAATATTAATTAATCCATGTCTTTATTTCCAATTATACATGTTTGTACTACAGTATTGAGTTGTTAGGGGACTTAAGATCCAAATATGTGTCACTATAATTCTAATTTGCGGAGTTAAAATATAGGTGACATTTAAAGCAAATGCCGCTCGTTTGATCTCTTATGATTGTTCCTTTTGCTATCATGGCTATTCTTTATTGCTTATTGCATGTACAGTGACATTTGTATAATTTGATCGGCAGGTCAAGGACTTTACAGAAAGATAGATTTGACCATATTCCTAATGGCTAGAGCACTGGCTTCTCCTGTGGCAGTCTAAAATACATATGACTGACCCTGCACATGCGTGGCTACTTGAAATGTAAGCTCATCGCGCATAAAATATCTGTAAAAAAGTGTTAGTATAAAACCTTAAACTGGCCAATTGTTTAGGAAAAGTCGAGGATCTATTTAAATTGTAGTTATTAGCATTATCTATTGTATGATGTCATCGCCAAGGCTGTTACGATGGCGCATCGAGTCGCACAACAATATGGTGTCCGTAGTGGCGTAGTGGCGTCCTGGCATCCGTATGGCGCCCAAAACATTCATGTATATAAGATAGTCATATATATAAGATAGTAGTTCTAACTTCTAAATATATACATAATAAATTCGTAACATATATTAGTATATTACTCTAATTATTAACTAATAATAACACAGACACTATATAATATAAACATACGTATATAGAGTACCATCAAATTTAATAACATAGACACTATATAATGTAAACATAAGTACATAGAGTACCATCAAATTACAAGTCAAGTCCTAAAAGTTGTAGCATAACACTTTCAACTAGGTGGGGCGATAGCACGATAAAGTAAAACCAATAACTAGCAAATTTAACAACTAGGTAATCTGATGTATTTATCAAGCTCCAATTCATCTCTAATAATATACTTCCACCCTTAGGGCTACCACTTGCATGTGCAACAAATGATCACCACAATCATCAACCTCTTCATTAACAATAGGAATACTTTCTTCCTCTATTATAACACAAACCTCCAAGTCTGACCCGTTGTGCAACCTAAGTTTGAACTTTGGAGTCTGGGTGCATCTTTTAGATTTTTATTATATCATTGTATGTTATTAGGGTTTTCCTACCTTTATATATGTAACTTAGTGGTTTGGATCACTGGATCAGGTAAAGCCCAATGGGTCAGTCTTTATTATTATTATTATTATTATTATTATTATTATTATTATTATTATTATTATTATTATTATTAATTTTTTGTGGTGTCCCGTGGCATCCGAGGCGACCGCCTTATTGTATGTACGTTAGTCGAGGAGGACGTTTTATGCCTTTTACAGGTCATAGCGCCACAAGGACGCCGTGACAACCCTGGTCATCACAACATGTGTACGTAAAAGGGTGTATAGTGTCTGGAACCAGGATAACTTTTAGGATTATGATTTGAATAATAATTTCAAAATGTCTAAATTTCCAAAAAAAAAAAAACAATAGGAAACTTTATATTTGAAAGATTATTTGATTTCAAGTATGTTTATGTTGGACTATTAGACAGAAATGGAAATTGCAAGGTTCGAGTTTGTAGCGTCTTATAAAAAACTGGTCTATTAAGTGTTATGTAATTTTCTATAGCAATGCTTATTGTAGTATGCCTGATTTTTAATTTAGAAAAATGATGATTTAATGTTATTATATAGCTAGCAGACATGCTCACCTTCCAACATAATCATTGTTATTAGTTAATAATGTCACACTACATGTAAAAGTTTTGTCATGGTGCAAATTCTTGTATTCTTCTATTTAAAATGCCCATGTATGTCCTAATATGTGTACAAGCTCTACTCATAGGCTTCAAATAATGTAGTTGGTTGAGGAAATACATCATGTCCTTGTTACATCAAGCTTCAAATGAAATGTGCGAAGTGTCACAGTCCAAGAGTAATGCCAAAGCAACTTGATTAACGATTGTCAATGAGCATAGTAATCAATTTCATTGGTGATTTTCTCATATGTGAATTTTATCATGAATTTACAACAAAGCTGAACTTCAATGTATTTTTACTTGGTCAATGTAGCACACATTGTGTAATGGAGTAGAGAGCTTTTGGATAAGGAATGCATTTGAAGCAAGCTGTGACTGGTAGTCACTGGTAGTCTTCTTTCAGGGAGTGAACTAGTAGCCAAGGTAAATGTTCATTGTAAAAGACTGATGGAAACACAAAACTTTAATCAATCTCTTTCTGCACATAGGATGTTAATTATATTTGCTCTTGCAGCAAAGAGTACTTGTATTCCTTTTAGGTGAAATCACTAACATTAGTTATATTTAAGTCTTGTATTCTTTACTTTTTTTTATGGGGATTGTGTGTTTAAATTCCAAACTCACTAACTTGCTTTAAGAATAGATAATTTGGAGTTAAATTTGTGACCAAAGAACTTTTTTGCCATATATTTCTTTAAAAAGTTACATTTCTCGAAGCTCTTTGTGAAAAATTAAATTCAACCCTGATCAAACCCCACTACTTTCAACAAAATAGGTTTTTGTACATCACATTTATATTCTATAATCTTTATAATTTTTGTTGTAAATGTAATTGGTTTTAAGTACGCATGTTGTGTCAACTGGTTTCACAACAGGTATGATTTTCCTGTAAATTTTTCCACCATGACATGACATACATTAATATTGTCTTAGTTGTTTTAATCAAACACCATGGCTGTCAACGGAACGAGTTTTATTAACAGCACATGGCTTATATTTTATAATTTATATAATTTGTTGTAAATGTAATTGGTTTCAAATACAAATGTTGCGCCAACTGGTTCCAAAACAGGTATAACTTGCCTTAAATTTTCCCACCATGATATGATATACATTTATCTTGTTTTTGGTTGCTTTGAAGATGCGGATGTCTTATAATCTTAGTATTTTTTAGGCTAAAATAGATTTCACATTTACATATTGACAACGATCGTCGTATATAGTACATACCCTCTCATTATTTGGTTAATTACGTCTTTGACTTGTGATGAAGAATTTGTGAAATATATCTCTATTATATAAAAGAGAATTTGATAATATAACTTTAAGACTGAACATTAAACTAAAAAATAAAATTACAAAACAGAGGCATGCATGTATGATTTTTGTGGGGTGAAAATTGCTTTATATAGGTTTTTGGATTTCGAAGATGATTCGATTTATGAATTTTTGATTTCAATTCTTATATGATTATGATATTTTCGACACTTACTTTTTGTATAATAATGCATTATTTATTATTTCAATTCGATTTTGATTTTGATTATTATATAGTTATGGTATTAATGATTTCAGTTCGATTTTGTCTCGAAGATAAATAAGGAAATTTTAATTCTTAATTTTTGAAATTGAGAAGCTTTAGGAAAATTAAAAAAATTGTTTCAAATGATTTTAGAGCACCTAGGATTCTCATTTATATAATATAAAGATTATCAAATTTGTGATTATGCTAATACATGTTTATTTTTTATTCAGGTGCCCTCAATCTCCTACTGTTAAAAATCCAAATCAACTCCAAAAAATTGGATTATCTATATCACTAAACCCTCAAAATATCAAGAAGGTATTGATTACTAATCAATACTTGACATATTTTTCTTTTCAGCATGGCTATAATACATATTGATTGCATTATAATGACTTGTTACCTACGTAAAAAGTTTTTGTGTTTGCTTCTCTTTTCGTTGATTATATATGTTCTATGTAATCAGCTGATCAGGATCCTCCAATTTATTTTTCTAATTTTTAGATTTTTGAATTTTAAGTATAAAAAAATAGAATAAATCTTACCTTATATTCTCTTAAGCTTTATTCAAAAGTCAAAAAACAATCTTAATTTTCTTTTCTTTTATTTTTTTTCAAATCAAATTACATGTTCAAAATAGAAAAGACATTAGAATTTGTAAGGAAGGAAAATTCGAATTTATAGCGAAGACATATATTTAATTTTTTTTAATATTCTAAATTGAAAAAGAATATCAATAATTGACACTTCCTCTACATATTCGAAGTAAAAAAGACACTCAAATTCATTAGAATGAGAATTTGAATTTATAGGGAAGACATGTAATTGTTAGGAATATGTTGTACTTGATGATAACTTCACAATCAATCAAATTGTATAAGGTTTTGTAGCTGTCAACGGATGAGGATTTATAACTCTATCCGTTGACAGGTAGCTCACCAACGGATGAGGTTTTGTAGCATACTGCAGTATCTCTATGTTATCAGTTGATAGTGTTTTTATCCACAGTCATGTTGACCATCAATGGATAGGTAGAATAGGGTAGCCAATTGTAAATAAGCTATGCTATGTAATTCTGTCTAAGTGAAAGTGTATCAACGGATGAAGACAAAACTTTATCAACGGATACAACTCAAATCCACTCTATCAACGGATACAGCTCAAAACTCAATATCAACGGATACAGCTCAATATATCATCAACGGATGTCAGTGTACAATGTCAACGGATAATCATTGACACTTACTTCTATGCTAAGCTGGGGATTAGAAGTTGATAAGGACAGGTTTGACTGACAGATCACATGGGTTGATAGCAGATACAAAAAGCAGTATGACAGCCATACTTTGGAAACACAGAAGAAAGAAGCATTCCGTTTACACTATGAATACAAGAAAGGTGCAGGAGACATGTCTGTTCACAAGGACAACCTTTCGGCTACATTTGTATTCGGAGTGGAGTAGCAAGTCAACTTGAATTAGATTAATATTATCTTATTCCTGTAGCACTTGTAAACTTGGGATTTATAACCAAGTGTAGCAACTCTTTAGAAGCTAAGAAAACAGATACATTTGCTTAGGTTTTTATTGAATATCCTTAGAAAGCAAAGAGTTGTAAAACAGAAGCTGTGTACATTTGTATCACAGAGTTTTCTTCGAATAAAAGCTTCAGGTGGTGCATTTAACCACCTGATTTTTATGTGTTTGTGCATTAATCTTTTTACAGCAATTATCTAAGTATAGATTTCTAGAATTTTTATCAGAAATTTATAAATATCAAGAATTGTATTCAACCCCCCTTCTACAATTATACAAGTGTGTAATCTGGGAATAACAATTGGTATCAGAGCAAGCTTCTAACATATTTGAAGTTTAAAGATTAACACACTTCCAACATGTCTAAGAAGGATTATGGAGTAAAGATACCAGTTCTTGATAGAGAGAATTACTTTCACTGGAAAGTAAAAATACGTCTACATCTCTTGTCTATTGATGAGGGTTTTGTGGATTGCATTGACAAGGGTCCTCACGTTCCAATGAAGACTGCAACAAGAGTTGGCCTGGCTGAAGATGTGCCTGACACTCTCATTCCCAAACCTGTTTCTGAATGGAGTCTTGAAGATATTGCAGAAGTCCACAAGGACAAAAAGACCATGAATATACTGTTCAATGGTCTAGAAACAGACATGGTTGACAATGTTATTAACTGTACTACCTCCAAGGAAGTATGGGACACTGTTCAAACCCTTTGTGAAGGAACAGAACAGGTGAAGGAAAACAAGATGTAACTACTAATCCAACAATATGAACATTTCCATTTTAAGAGTGGAGAAACATTGAATGATACATTTAGTAGATTTCAAAAGCTACTAAATGGTTTGAAACTGTATGGAAGAATCTATCAAGTTAAAGATTCTAATCTCAAATTTCTGAGATCACTGCCCAAGGAATAGAAGCCAATGACTGTTTCTCTAATAAACACTCAAGAGTACAAGTCATTTACTCTTGAAATGCTCAATGGAACTTTAAAGACATATGAGCTGGAAATGGAGCAGGATGAAGAGATTGAGAAATCCCAAAAGAAAAGTGGGTCAGTTGCACTTGTTGCCAACTTGGAGCAGAAGGAGGAAAGGACAGAAGCTGCTTATTCTACACTAAATAAGGAGGTTTGTAAAGGTAGAGCAGAATCAAGCAGGAGCAAGGAAAAGGTGTCTGAGGAATTGAATGTCCTTCAGCAGGATGAATTGGATGAGATAGATGAGCACTTAGCTTTTATGTCTAGGAGTTTCTCTAAGCTGAAATTCAAGAGAAACTCTAGGGTGGCCAAGCCATTTAACAAGGATTTTTCCACAAGCAACTATGTGGATAAATCCAAAATTAAATGCTACAATTGTGGAATTGCTGGTCATATGATAAGTGAATGCAGGAAGCCTAGATCTGAGAACAAGGGAAAGCCAACTGAGACTGTTGACTACAAGAAGAAATACTTTGATCTTCTCAGGCAGAAAGGAAAGGCATTCTTGACCCAAGAGTATGACTATGCTGCTGATGACAATCATTCTGATGATGATGTTAAGTTTGTCAACCTTGCATTGATGGCTGATTCTGGAGAGCAGGAAGCAAGTTCAGCTAGCAATCAGGTATTTTCTATTAATCTCTCTGAGCTCACCAAAGAGGAATGCAATAGTGTTATAGATGAAATGTCTACTGAACTATATCACTTGAGTGTTACTCTTAAATCACTTACTAAAGAGAACAATAGGATTAAAGAGACAAATATGTTTTAAGTGATAGAAATGCTGCTCTAGAAGCTCAATTTCTAGAATTTTATAAAATAAGAGTTGATTGCAATAATGCTAAAAGTGAACTTGAAGCTGTGTTAAAAAGGGAACTGATTTTAAAAGACCAGCTTGAAAAGGAACAAGGGATAATTGCTAAATTTCAAAGTTGTAGGAATATTTCTCAAAACATAATAGTAGTCCAGGGAATAGAATCATTTGTGAAGGATACCTGGACTCAAAAGAAAAAGGAGCTAGAACCTGGTCTTGAGGATCTAGGGACTATTTGTGAATCAACGGATAGTGATCATCCGTTGACAGATGAACCATCAACGGATGAGAGGTATCCGTCGACTAACAAAAAGTTTGTTAGTAAGAAGGCACTCAAGAAACTGGATATCAAGTATGGTCCAGTCAACAAGAACTTTGTTAGTTGTGAGAGTAGCCAAACCAAATCTAGTGGGAAGGCTAAGGCAGGTGATTTACATAACAAAAAGGCTGTTGGTAAATCAGATAATGAAAAGGTAGAAATTGAGGGTAAAAAGAAAAAGAACAGAAATGGTAAGATAGGCATCAACAAGAAAAACAATTATTCTCCTAACAAGTTTGCCCCAAGGAAAACTTGTAGTAATTGTAATAGTGTCAATCACCTATTTTCTAACTGCAAGTTTGTTAACAAGGCTCCTGTTCATGTACCTCAAACAATACCATGTATGCCTGCAATGCCTAGTTTGTATCAAAATGTCATGGAGCATTCCTAGCATGAATAATATGTATGCCAATTTTCCACAAATGCATGCATCAAATATTCATGTAAATAAGCATTTGTCAAACCCCATCACTCAAGCATCTACATCTAAGTTGAAGAATTCTAAGAGTGCAAAGTCAAAGGCTAACAAGAAAGGACCCAGGGAAGCTTGGGTACCAAAATCAACTTGATTTGTTTTTGGAATGTGTGCAGGGAAATAGAAGGAATCTATGGTACCTAGACAGTGGATGCTCTAGGCACATGACAGGAGATTCAACCCTGCTCACAGAGTTCAAGGAAGGAGCTGGCCCTAGAATTACCTTTGGAGATGACAGCAAAGGATATACTAAGGGATATGGCCTGATTTCAAAAGACAATGTCATCATTGAAGAAGTGGCTTTAGTTGAAGGTTTGAAGCACAATTTGCTGAGTGTCAGTCAGATTTGTGACAAAGACTATGAAGTAAAGTTCACAAAAGAAGCCTGTGTTGTTTCTGCCAAGGAAGACAACAATGTGGTATTGACAGGTTTTAGAAAAGGAAATGTTTACATAGCTGACTTCAATTCAGCATGCTCAGAATCCATTACTTGTCTCTTCAGCAAAGCAAGTAAGGATGAGAGTTGGCTATGGCATAAGAAGCTGTCACATTTGAATTTTAAAGTTATGAATGATTTGGTAAGAAAGGATCTTGCTAGAGGAATCCCTCAATTGGAATTTATCAGAGATGGACTGTGTGATGCCTGCCAATTAGGGAAACAAAAGAAATCATCCTTCAAGAGCAAGACAGAGTCATCCATTGTCATGTCTATTTCTAAGAAGAAATACTGTCTGGTGATTGTAGATGATTTTTCTAAGTTTACATGGACCTTCTTCCTGCATTCCAAGGATTGTGCAAGTGAAATCATCATCAATCACCTCAGAATACTAAAAAATGGTTCTGAATACAGAGTTCAAAGAATCAGGAGTGACAATGGTACTGAATTCAAGAATTCCACAATGAAGATTTTCTGTGAAGAAAATGGAATTGTCCATGAGTTTTCTGCTGCCAGAACACCTCAACAAAATGGGGTTGTTGAAAGGAAAAACAGAACTCTCATTGAAGCAGCTAGAACAATGTTAAGTAATCAAAGTTGCCAACATATTTCTGGGCTGAAGCTGTCAACACTGCATGCTTTACTCAGAATATTTCCTTGGTCAACCAAGCTAGAGGAATGACTCCTTATCAGTTGTTAACCAACAAGAAACCAACTTTAGCTTTCCTTCATGTCTTTGGATGTAAGTGTTTTGTGCTAAGGAATCATGGAGATAACTTGGGCAAATTTGAAGCAAAGGCAGATGAAGCTATTTTTGTTGGATATGCAGCAGGGAAAGCCTACAAAGTCTACAATCTAAGAACCAACATTGTTACGGAGTCTGTACATGTTGTGTTTGATGATCAAAAGATTCTAGGTCTAAATGATGGAGGCTCCCATGAAAAGTTGGAATTTGAGAATGAAGGTGAAGGAAGAATGTACTATGATGATGATGATGAGGAAGATGAAGATCATGACCACAGAGATCCACCAAGAGTTGTTGTACCAACTAGAAGTGGTGCTTACACTGGAGATGAAGCATCCGTTGACAGTCATTCTGGAGCATCTGTTGACAATATTAGAGATGCATCCGTTGACAGAGATTCTTAAGCATCCGTCGACAGGCAAAATGATGCATCCGTTGACAGTCAACTTCATAATTCAGCAAGGACAACAAACTCAGGGGGAGTTTCTCAGGTTTAAAATTCAATGCTAAATCAACATGATCATGCTCATGAAAATGAAGCAACCTCATCAAGATCAAACCTTCCACTTGCAAGAAAATGGACTAGAGATCATCCATTTGAGTTAATCATTGGTGAATCAAATTCAAGAGTCCAAACTAGAAGGGTCACTCAAGCAGAATGTCTATACAGTAGCTTCTTGTCTCAAGAGGAACCTAAGAAAGTGGAAGATGCCCTTCTAGATCCAGATTGGGTCTTAGCAATGCAAGAAGAGCTAAACCAATTTGAAAGAAATAAAGTGTGGAAGCTTGGGCCCAAACCTGATAATAGAAGTGTCATAGGTACTAAATGGGTTCTCAAGAATAAGACAGATGAAAATGGCATAATTGTGAGGAATAAAGCTAGATTAGTGGCAAAGGGCTATTCTCAAGAAGAAGGGATAGATTTTGATAAAACTTTTGCTCCAATGGCAAGACTTGAGGCAATAAGAATCTTCCTAGCCTATGCAGCACATGCCAATTTCAAGGTCTATCAGATGGATGTCAAAAGTGCCTTTCTAAATGGGGAACTGGAAGAAGAGGTCTATGTCCATCAACCTCCTGGCTTTGAGGATCCAGAATTTCCAGAATATGTATATCTTCTCATGAAAGCACTTTATGGTTTGAAGCACGCACCAAGAGCATGGTATGACAATTTATCTCAATTTCTTTTGGAGAATCACTTCACTAGAGGTACAGTAGATAAAACCTTATTTCATAGGAATATCAGTGGCTCTTCAATACTTGTTCAAATCTATGTAGATGATATTATTTTGACAGATGAGAAGCTTTGCAAAAGGTTTGCCAAACTTATGCAAAGTAGGTATGAAATGAGCATGATGGGTGAATTAACTTACTTTCTTAGCCTATAAGTAAAGCAAGTTAATGAGGGCATTTTCATAAGTCAAACAAAATATATTTATGATATTTTAAAGAAATTTGATTTAATGGATTGTACCTCTGCAAAGCACCTATGGCCACTGCAACTAAGCTTGAGTTGAATACTAAGGAAAAGTCTGTGGACATCTCAAGCTATAGAGGCATGGTAAGTTCACTTCTATACCTAACAGCTAGTAGACCTGATATAATGTTTTCTACTTGTCTTTGTGCTAGATTTCAAGCTGACCCTAGAGAGTCTCACTTGATAGCTATTAAGAGAATTTTTAGGTATCTTAAGGGAACACCAAACCTTGGCATTTGGTACCCAAGAGAATCTGGTTTTGATCTAACTTGCTATTCAGATGCAGATTATGCAGGTTGCAGAGTTGATAGGAAAAGTACTACAGGTTCCTGTCAATTTCTAGGAAACAGGCTTGTTTCATGGTTCAGTAAGAAACAGAACTCAGTCTCCACTTCTACAGCTGAAGCTGAGTACATTGCTGCTGGAAGTTGTTGTGCACAGATTCTATGGATGAGAAATCAACTTATTGACTATGGTCTGAAAGTTAAGAAGATTCCAATTTTCTGTGACAACACAAGTGCTATTGCCATCACAGGGAATCCAGTGCAACATTCGAGAACCAAGCATATTGACATCAAATACCACTTCATTAGAGAACATGTGATGAATGGTACAGTAGAAATGCACTTTGTGCCAAGTGAAATGCAGCTTGCAGATATCTTCACCAAGCCTCTTGATGAATCCACATTCGCAAGATTGGTAGGTGAGCTAGGTATGCTTAACTTGTCATAATTCCTAATGATATTTGATTTTACTACGTTGCAGCTAGAAATGTGTTTTGATTTACTTGAGAATTAAAAACTCTCATAAAAATTTTCTTCAGAAATTTTGCCCAAGGCAAAATTATCTTATCAACGGATATCCTTTTACCCGTTGATAGCATAAACACATTCCTAGATTTTCGTATATCAACGGATAACAGGTTATCCACGTCATCAACGGATAAACTGTCTCTCAACCATTCATTTCACATCCGTTGATATACATATTTTCTTTTAAATATAACCGTTGGTAAACATGTATCTATATAGGATTGGTTATATTTATTTTTTTTATTATTTGATAGTTACTTTTAACCAATGGGTAATTACTTTTAATTCTTTCATTTTTAATTCTTGAAAAGTATAAAAGGCTGTCTTGTGCTTTCACATCTCACTTTTATCGACTTTCAAGATTCTCTAAAGTAAACTGCATCTTCTTCACAAAAACTCTCTGCAACAAAAGTTCAAACACTTCAATGGCACCTATTGTTAAGATGATGTCTTCGACTGGGTTCACCTATGAGAAGAACAACTTTGCGGCCTATGTCGATACAGTGAATGCCCCAGAAGCTTATCACACCATGATGAACTTTGTGAAGAACTGTAAACTTTCGTATGCTATGACTGCCACCACTCCTCTAATCCACGAGGTAATTGAAGAGGTGTGGGCATCTATTGAGTTCAATGGCACAGACGGTACAATTTCTTTTTCCTTAAAGGGTAAAAACTATGTAGTTAACTCTGATGTGATAACTGCTTGTTTAAAATTGCCTGAGAATAACTGTCTGAAAGTACCTAGTGATGCTGAAATAGTTGCCATGCTTAATTCCATAAATTATGCCCTTAGTACAGATAATTTAGGGAAAATTGTTAGGAAAGGGATGGTTAAAGAATGGAGTTATTTTTGTGATGCCTTCATTAAAACTTTTTCAGGCAAAATTAATAATTTTGATGCTGTTACCCATTCCATGCTAGTTATGTTGTGTATGCTTCTGACTGATAAATTCTATAACTTTGGCACACTAGTCATGTATGAGATAGCAGCAAAATTAGGTAAAAAGGAAACTAGGAGCAAGAATATCCATTTTGCTAGATTTTTGATGCTCTTAGCACTACATGTATCTGAGAATGAGCTATCCATTGCTAACGGATAGCAAGTTCACATGTTTTGTTCAGGAGAAGAGAGTCTTAAGTGATTTAATTCGAATGAACTCCAATGCAGGAGTACAATTGGTATATCTACCAATTGTTCAGGTAACTATTTCTAACCTTGGAACTCCTATCTCTAACCCCCAAATTTCTTTGCCTTCCACAGTCACAATGGAGTCTGTAGTAGTGACCAAACAGGCTCCTACCCAAGTGACTAAAACAAAAGTTTCCAAACCAAAATCTAAGAGACAAACCTCAGGTGCTTCTCAAAAAGCACCTGTTGCAAAAACTACCACAACTCTTGAGGGGAGTGTGAAGGAGGTAGTGAGTGGTGAGGGACAGGGTGCAAGCCCTAAGAATAAGGTAGGTGAGGAAAGTGGACCAAATAGCCAATCCCAAGTTACATCCTCTCAACAGGGTGTGACTACTAGTTCCACAGCAACTCTGCACAAAAGGGTAAGGGACACTAGCCCTCTCTCAAAAACCTATGAAAGAAGAGTAAAATCTAAAACCATAGGGGAATCACAGGGTGCACACACAGTACAGCAAACTGTACCTTCTCAAATTCAGTTTGATGTGACTTCAATAAATGTGGAGTCACAGCCCCTTGATCTTAACCTTCAAATCGATACACATTACAATCCCCCATCACCAACTCCATCTCTGGATGTGGATATGATATCTACATCAATTCCTGATTCTCCATCTTTAAGATTCTTGGAGAAGCCCCACTCTGCAATTGGTGGTCATCATCTTTTAGATGATTTGTTGGGCCATCAATCTTCCATTCCTGAATTCACAACAACATTTGTGGCCTCATCTTTAAAATCAATCTCCACAGATTCAGTGTTGGTTTTCACTTCAACGGATACTATCATTCCTTCATCAATGGATATCCTTCATCCGTTGACAAGTGTTTCTCCATCAACGGATGCGCCTATGTCTAGCCATCCATTGACAGCTATAACTACTCCATCAACGGATATCCCTTATCCGTTGATAACTCACTCTACCACTGCTATATCTGACATTCCTGTGTCAAGTGTGGAGGAGTTCTCAGTAGTTGAAACACTTTTAGGATTGAGGGAAGGGAGTGAGAGGCTGCCTTGTGAGCAGGCAAAAGGAGAGGTAAATAATGAGAGGCTGACCATTTCTTCAGGTCAGGCAAAAGGAGAGAAAGAGAGTTCCACCTTAGTAGGTGAAGGTGTGGGTGTGAGCCAGGGGGAGCCCCTGATGCAAGAAAAGAGATATGAGAGGAGAGAAAGGACTACAGGAGAAATAAGGAAGGAAGATCCAGCCATTGCAAGTGAGTTAATGGAGGTTAATAAAGCTTCTAAAGAGATGGAATTTCGACAAGAATATCAGTCAATCATTGACTCCATCTCTTTGGATCCTGAAACCGTTAGTCATCCTGTTTCTGCCTATCAAGTCATGGCACAACAGGGCAATGTGGAGGTAGAGGAGGCAATGCACCTAGTGCACACCTCAAAATCTCTACAAAGAGCAAAGGAAGCTTTGACAACTCTGCCTTCAGATGCTGAAAGTGAAGAGTTTGGCATTGATGACAGTGACAACACAGCAAATGATGAAGAAGTCAATGTGGTAGATACTCCAGAATGACTATTTTCTACTGCCACTGTGGCTGGTGACTTCAATGTGGAGATTATGAAGCAATATCAATCTGCTAGGGCTGAGCACCAAAATGCAGATCTACAGAGGAAGGTTGTCCTTCAGCAAATAATGGACTCCCTGAAACTTCACAAGATGCACATGGTTATTCAAAGAACACAACAGGAGGAGGTCCAAACTGCAATCAGAGAAATGAAAGTGGAACTAGATTCCAGGATTGAGGCACTAGCTCCTACTACCACTCAGAAGGTGCTGACTAGCAAACTATTGAAGGAAGATAGCCTGGCCAAATCTGTTCAGCATCTCTCCTCCAGAGTGGATAGTATGGAATCTCAAATGCAGACACTCATTACCAATCAAGCCAAACAGACTGAGCTACTGGAAAGGCTACTTGCAGCCTCACCTCCAGCCCTTGATGCTAACAAAAAGGGGGAGAAAAAGGTAGAAGAGGTTGCAGCTACTTCTAGTCAAATTCAAGCTTCCAGTAGCAAGATAGCACAAATTGAGGGGGAGCAACAGCCAATTATAGTGGTCAATCCAACAGAGTTTACTATAGAGGCTTCCCCTGTGAAGAAACAAAAGGCTTTGCCTGTGACTCCTGACTTATCAGAAATCTCAGATGGTGAAAGGCAAGCCAGAATAGAGGCCTTAGAAAAGATCAACAAGGAGGCAAATGAAAGAATTTTGAGGACAGAGAGAATGATCAATGCATCAATTGTATCAACTCTATTCTCTACTCAGTCCTCAGCTCCAACAATATCAACTACAATTCTGAAGGTGCTCACTCAAGAGATTGTGGCTCCTACATTCTATGATGTTGAACCATCTTATGTCAAAGAATTTGAACCATACATAAGAACCAGAGCCTACTCTCCACCAAAGGCAAATGGGAAGAACAAGTTACAATTGGACTTTCCATTTCCAAAGGATGATGATGAGAAGCTAATGGGAAAGACAATCAAAGAATTCAAGGAAAAGACAAATAAGAGTGTAAGAGATTGGATGGCTGTAATAATAAGGAATGGAAAAGTGTTAAATATATCCAACAGCCATCCTAGATTTGTTGAAGCAAAAAGAGAGGAGACCTCCAAACTTCTAAGGGAAGCTCATCCAAGTGAAGAAAATCAATATGAAAACTCAGATGAGAAGCAAGCCAGGCTGGCTCAGGAGTTAATGGATGAGGTAGAGGATGAAATGAGGGAACCTGAGGAAATCCCCAAATCCAAACCTAAAAGGAGAGTGAAAACAAAGGCAAAGAGGCCCGTCTCTCCAGAAATTGAAAGAAAGGAAACAGTTGGCTCATCACAACCTATTTCTGCACAAGTATTCAACCCAGCTGTGAATTTCCATGGTGACCCTATAATACCTAAAGAGGAACCAATGAATCTTGACTCCATTGAGGTTCCTTCATTCTTGCTGAAGCCTCAACAGAAGCCTAAACAGAAGAAAAGGATACCAAGGAAGCAACCTTCAAAGGAACCAATTCAAGTTGCTAGGGTGCCTGCTATTGTCAAGCAGTCAATCTTGGAAAACAAGGATGATTTTATCTATCAGGCAGATATTGAAGAATACTCTGGCATGAATCTATATCTGGATGAATTGTCAGAAGTAAGAGGAATTGACAAATATAAACATTTGCCTGAGAGATTGGTCTTTGTATACAAGGGAGGAAAGGACATGGCCACTACAGAGGGTTCTTGGAGAAAATTATCCGACCTTAACCAAAGTGTTCTCTGCAATCAAGAGATACACAGGGTTCTCCAAGATAGCAAAAGGGGAAATACTGGACAAAATAGAACAGATAAGGAGAGAACGGAATTCACCATCAAGTCCACCAAGGAAGATGAAGATACCAAACAATGGACAGAAAATCCACCTTCAACCCTTCTGGATGATGGAGTTCAGGGATGAAGATGGTAACAGAAGATTTTTCAGGTTAGAAGACCAACTATCAAAGGCTAGTTCTCAATACCCGAGATGGTTACAACAAAAGCTAAATCCAAAAGTTGATGAAGAAGATGCCTTGTATAGGCAACTCCAAATGCAGATTGAGTCCAACTCTGCCAAAGAAGGAAAATCAAGGGTGATGCCAACAAGAGAGAAGAAACAGTTTTAATCTGCTCAGTCTAGAGGAGCACTTCTCTGTAAATTTCTCAAACTTTCAGTTTTTAATTTTTGTAGCTTAATACAATTTTTTCATTGTTCTATATATATCTTTAGGAATGTTTTGTTATCATCAAGGTCTTGAATTTATGCTTTATTGCCATCAAGTATAAATTGGGGGAGATTGTTAGGAATACGTTGTACTTGATGATAATTTCACAATTAATCAAATTGTATAAGGTTTTGTAGCTGTCAACGGATGGGATTTATAACTCTATCCGTTGACAGGTAGCTCACCAACGGATGAGGTTTTGTAGCATACTGCAGTATCTCTATGTTATCAGTTGATAGTGTTTTTATCCACAGTCATGTTGACCATCAATGGATAGGCAGAATAGGGTAGCCAATTGTAAATAAGCTATGCTATGTAATTCTGTCTAAGTGAAAGTGTATCAACGGATGAAGACAAAACTCTATCAACGGATACAACTCAAATCCACTCTATCAACGGATACAGCTCAAAACTCAATATCAACGGATACAGCTCAATATATCATCAACGGATGTCAGTGTACAATGTCAACGGATAATCATTGACACTTACTTCTATGCTAAGCTGGGGATTAGAAGTTGATAAGGACAGGTTTGACTGACAGATCACATGGGTTGATAGCAGATACAAAAAGCAGTATGGCAGCCATACTTTGGAAACACAGAAGAAAGAAGCATTCCGTTTACACTATGAATACAAGAAAGGTGCAGGAGACATGTCTGTTCACAAGGACAACCTTTCCGCTACATTTGTATTCGGAGTGGAGTAGCAAGTCAACTTGAATTAGATTAATATTATCTTATTCCTGTAGCACTTGTAAACTTGGGATTTATAACCAAGTGTAGCAACTCTTTAGAAGCTAAGAAAACAGATACATTTGCTTAGGTTTTTATTGAATATCCTTAGAAAGCAAAGAGTTGTAAAACAGAAGCTGTGTACATTTGTATCACAGAGTTTTCTTCGAATAAAAGCTTCAGGTGGTGCATTTAACCACCTGATTTTTATGTGTTTGTGCATTAATCTTTTTACAGCAATTATCTAAGTATAGATTTCTGGAGTTCTTATCAAAAATTTATAAATATCAAGAATTGTATTCAACCCCCCCTTCTACAATTATACAAGTGTGTAATTGTTGGTTCGTAAACTAACTGCGCAAGTGTACGCGGTCACAATTAATATAATAAATTCGATCCCACGAAGACTTGGTGTTTGTTCAGAAATAATGTTTAAGCAACGACGTATGATTAAACAACAAACTGCTTGAATAAATATAAAATGGGGGTTTTGTTGTATTTTTCTATTGATTAATTAAATTAATAATATTAAAGAATTCAAACTACTTGATTTAATTAAATAAGAATTTAAATGTGAGAAAAACATGGGATTCTAATTTCGTTATTTATTTCATTTAGAATTGATGCCTTAATTCAGAGTAATTTTGATAATTACGAAAGCTAGCCGGGAACACGAAACTAACATAAGCGCCATTCAGCCTTAACTCATATCAAACCACACGAACATCCACTTAAAAAGATAAAAGTCGCGAGGACACCTTTTATGCTTAGACCCTATATGTCCATAAGATTTGAAAACATAATTGGTTTACGAATAAATTCCTTTATTATGACTACATAGGGTGATGTGATCCAAAATCCTACCACTTATCGTAAATGTACATGACAATTACGAACCTATGCTAACATGGCAAATTCTAAATTTCTAAATCCACTTTCGCATTCATTAGGAATTAATAATTTAGACGTTAACTACGCATCTAATAAATTAAGCGCAACCACATTAGGCAATCTAAAATTTTATCATAATACAAATTATTAAGGCATCGAATTACTAAATTACGTAAATAAATCCATTAGAATCCCATGACGGTGATTAGTTCATAATCGAACGGATCGTCATGACGGGATTAAATGAAAACATAATAATAATAATAATAATAATAATAATAATAATAATAATAATAATAATAATAATAATAATAATGATAATAATAATAATAATGATAATAATAATAATAATAATAATAATAATAATAACTAAATTAAAAATTGCGATAAATTAAATATGAAATTGCAAGAGTTTAGAACGTAGAACCGAAATAGCTTCCAATGAAAGAAAAGAGCACTCCAATTAATCCCCGTAATTTCTTCAACCGAAATAACACTTATACTAAATTTGCAAAAATTAAAGTGTATAAAAACAAAACTTAAAATTACAAGAACTAGAGAGATTACAAGAGAGAATTGTTGTTCTCCAAATTGGTGTGTTCTTACAAGCTTGAGAACTAGGCTATTTATAGCAAAAATTAGCACACCAAATTAATAAAATGAAAATGAAAAGAATTAAAAAGAAATCAAAAGAAATAAAAAGAATTAAAAAGAAATATATAAGCACAAATTAATACAGTTGAAAGCATTTCTCACCAACTATTTCCACTACTGTTCTCAGCCGTTCAGAAATGTCCACTCGCAGGTACCGCGCGTGCAAGCCACGCACGGAATATTGCAGCTTCCCTCCAGCGCGTGTCTTGCACGCGCGCGTGGGAGAGTCCAAAAAAAATAAGACAAGCAACCGACAACTTCTTCTGTGAATCACAATTGGAGCATTTCTTCTTCTTTCCAGAAAATTCTTTTACTTTCTTTTTCTTTTGCTTTCAAAATTGTACGTGAACTGGACACTGGTGTGTGACAACGTGCTATAATTTCAACGAAACTTATTTAATTACTAAATAATTAATTTAATTCCGAAATTATAAAAATAAATATCTAATATTACTAGATATTTATAAATATAATTTTCTAATTAAAAAAAATATTTATTAATATAAATAAATCCTTAAGTCTTAAGCTGCGATTTATTGAGGGTCTGGAATCTGTCTCCTTTTGCTTGGAAAAAATATATCAATTCCAACCGGGATTTTCTCTTTAAGAATATATCACTCAGAATTTCTTTATGATAATTCTTTTTCCTCGTAGCCAGTCCACTTGATAAAATTGAGACAGAAATCCACCGTTTTTAGCCTTTTATCGCTTAGATACCTAAAGTTGCGAGTTCTGCACAACAAGTGCTGAAACAAAACAAAAATGAATTAAAATACACAACATATTTAAGGATAAACCACCAATCTAGGTCAAAATATCGCATAATAAGTGGATATAAAATCCACTTATCACACCCCCAAACTTAAACTAATGTTTGTCCTCAAGCAAAAACAGACTCGACTACCTCTAAATGCATGAATGCAACTGATGCAAGGATCCCCTAAGCAAAGCAATAACCAATTTAGCAGCGTGTCTCAGAGAATGTGATAACTCCAAATAGAGATCGACTAAATATCAGAATATTAACATTTACAAGTACAGAAACGTGCGTGTGTGCAATGCTCATCAGAATTACTCCTAGCGCTAGATCAAAACCATACCTATTCTTCGCCAAGACAATCACAAGTTTATAAATAGAATGAACGCTAGACACTTCATAACTTAGAAACACCTCCATCATCATTTGAGTTAGACAGGAATTCATGCTTTATTACTAACAACTATGACGCATAATACTATACACAACACACATGTTTATTTGACCGTGCAATGGATGAGACCCCAAAAGGCTTATACAATAATACCCATGTAGCGAGCGTTAAGTTAGTGGATCCCAGACCGGAAAAGTCTTAGGTCACTAGGCTTGAGTCCCCTAGAACTTAATTGCTCGAGTATTAAAGAGCTCACCCTGGCCAACTCTGCATACTCACGCTCTCATAAACACTCTTTTCTTTTCTTCTTGCTTTTCTTCTTGCTTTTTTTTTTAATTTTTATAACTGCACTCTGGAATGAGAATTCTCAATTCCAACCCTAGACTACTCATATAAATATGAACTAGCTACTAGCCAATTGACACCTATCCATTATTAAAAATTTCACACAAACTAGCATGAACCCTGGTTTCCCCCAAACTTATATTTAGTGATTCTACGCTATCAAGGGAATAAAGAAAATTCCAAATATAATCAGGTGATTAATTTTCAACAACCAAACAAGCATGACCTTAACCTAGCCCCAAAAGCAAATGATGAGTTGTGTATGATTGTGTTTCTGCAACATGCACGTCAATTCATAAGTATTTAAATCAGCCCTCTATCCATCATTATCACACTCAAATTCATCATTGACAACTAAACGGAACCACCAAGCGCTTCGGGATCAAGGAAAATATGATATGCAACTAATCATGAATTTTTATTTTATTTTTTTTCTATAATTATGAATTAAATGAAATTAAACTAGCATGGTGTATTATGAACTACATGAAACTATATGCAATACTATGACTCGATTAATCAAATATCCTAAATCACCCCCAAACTTAAAATATTCAATGTCCTCATTGAAGGTATAGATAATGGATAAAAGAGAACTCCCCTAACTGTCGGCATCGTCGCCCTCCTCGGGCGGTGAATCAGGCGGTAGAAATGCTGTATGAGCTCCAAACTGAGGTTAGTCTACCTTGAAAGAAGCAATTTCATGCAACTCGCCAATGACCTGCAAACTTGACATAATACTGAACAAAATCAAAAAATCAAACCCACATATAAAAACACCAAACCTATGGGTTGCCTCCCATAAAGCGCTGTCATTAACGTCATTTAGCCGGACATTACTTCCTCAACTCACGGCGGTTTCAAGAGAATAACTGAACCGTCCTCAACAGAAAGACCATTCATACGAACGTTGACATCTTGTTTGCTTCCTCCCAACACAACTCTTCTTTCACTCTTTACCTTGAGTTTTCCACTCGTCGACTTCTTTGCCTTCTTTTTCTTCCTCACACCTCTAAGGTGTTTATCCCTCTCAGCCGATAGAACAGAACTCTCTTCTTTCGCATCATCAACTATCCACCTTCTTAACACATTATCATGCCCTTATTCAAAAATTACTAACTCATCATTCAAAAGGACATACCTCAAACGCGGTGGAAGTTTTCCGAGATTTACATTCGAGAGATCTCGAACTGAAGAACTGTAAATGGAATCACTGATGTGATGCTCTAGCATGTGCATATCCGACTTTTCACTCAACAACTGATCGAACTCCCCTGCCTGGCCCGTATCAACCATTTCCACACTGAAACACTCTTCATCTTCTGCCGGAAATTTCATGGCCTTGAACACATTAAAGGTGACATTCTGATCTTGCACCCTCATTGTAAGCTCTCCTTTTTGCACATCGATCAAAGTACGGCACGTAGCTAGAAAAGGCCTTCCCAAAATTATGGGAATCTTCTTGTCTTCTTTGAAATCTAGTATCACAAAATCGGCAGGAAATATGAGTTTATCAACCTTCACCAAGACATCCTCTATTATACCCCTTGGATAAGTGATTGACCGATCAGCCAGCTACAACGAGATATTGGTAGGTTTTGGATCAGGCAGACCAAGTTGCTTGAAAACAGACAAGGGCATGAGATTAATGCTAGCTCCCAAATCACATAAGCATTTGTCAAAAGACAACTTTCCAATGGTGCATGGAATTGTAAAGCTTCCTGGATCCTTAAGTTTAGGAGGTAATTTTTGTTGCAACACCGCACTACACTCCTCTGTCAATGCCACTGTTTCAAATTCTTCCATCCTTCTCTTTCGTGACAAAATATCCTTCATGAACCTTGCATATCTCGGCATCTGCTCCAATGCTTCAACAAAAGGAATGTTAATGGATAGTTTCTTGAAGACCTCCATAAACTTCTGAAATTGTTTTTCTTGATCTTGTTTCTGCAAGCGTTGAGGGAATGGAGGAGGTGGATAAATATGTTTTCCTGGTGTCGGTGTTTTAACTGGTTCATCTTTTCTGGATTCTTCATGCACCAACTCTTGAGGCTTTTCATTGGACTCAGATTCCTTGATAACCTCTTCATCAGCTTTCTTTGAGGTCCCTTCACCATTTCTTAACGATACTGCATTGCAAGTCTCCTTCCGCTCATTCTTTGGATTTGGCTCGGTGTCACTAGGAAGAGTTCCTTGTGGTCTGTTTAACAAAACATTAGCAAGCTGCCCAATTTGATTCTCCAAAGTCTTGAGAGATACTGCTTGACTTTTGACCAGCAACCTCAATTCATCCAATTCAGATTTTTCATTAAAAGATTGCCCCGCACTAGACTGAGGCTGCTGCTGAAATCCCGGAGGTTGGAATTGTTGCCTTGGAGCATACTGCTGTTGATAGCCCTGATTGAATGGCCTAGCTTGCTGACCCTGAAACTGCTGATAAGGCTGTTGCGGTTGTTGAATACCACCTTGATTGTTGCTCCAGCTGAAATTAGGATGGTTTCTGTTATGAGGATGATAGGTGGCTGGAGCTGGTTGCTGGGGTCTCTGAAAATTGCTCACAAACTGCACTGATTCACTAGATATGGCACATTAATTTGTATCATGAGCACCCGCACAAAGCTCACAAACACTAGCAACCTGCTGAACTCCATAATTCGTTAATGAATCCACCTTCATAGTCAACGCCTTTAACTGAGCTGTAATAGCTGTAGCTGTATCAACTTCCAGAATTCCTGCTATTTTGCCGTGTGAAAGTCTCTGGGTTGGATTTTGATATTCATTCGCAGCCATCATCTCAATAAGCTCACAAGCTTCATCATAGCTCTTAGCCCACAGAGCTCCGCTGATGCTGCATCTAGCAAAGGCCTAGACTGTGCTCCCAATCCATTGTAGAAACCATTTATAACCATCCAATCAGGCATCCCATGATGAGGACACTTTCGAAGCATCTCCTTATAACGTTCCCAAGCCTCACACAAAGATTCACCAGATTGTTGTGCAAATTGAGTTAGCGCATTCCTTATTGCTGCAGTTTTAGCCATGGGGAAGAATTTTGTAAGAAATTTCTGAGCAAGATCCTCCCAAGTAGTGATGGAACCGGCTGGTACAGAATGTAACCAGCCCTTTGCCTTATCCCTTAAAGAGAATGGGAAAAGTCTCAATTTGATAGCATCATCCGACACACCATTGAATTTGAAAGTGTCACAAATCTCGATAAAGTCCCTGATGTGCATATTAGGATCCTCCGTTGAAGCTCCCCCAAACTGAACTGAGTTCTGCACCATCTGAATTGTGCTTGGCTTGATTTCAAAAGAATTAGCTGCAATGGCTGGCCTGACAATGCTAGACTGAATGTCATCGATCTTTGGCTGGGAATAGTCCTTCAAAGCCTTTGTAGCTGCTGCTACTCTGTCGCCCATTGTTGCTTCTACTATCACTTCAAGCTCTTTTATTGCTTCAAACTCTTCTTCTTCCAGCTTATCTTTCAAAGTTTGAGAACGTGTTCGCATAAACAACTTAAGATCCTTATACTGGCAGAGCGAGAAAACACGTCGTGAGAGAAAAAAACTATCCAAGTCAGTTCAGTTTAACCTCCGTTGATGTTAAACACAAATTCTGAAAATAACACCGAAGTCCCCGGCAGCGGCGCCAAAAACTTGTTGGTTCGTAAACTAACTGCGCAAGTGTACGCGGTCACAAGTAATATAATAAATTCGATCCCACGAAGACTTGGTGTTTGTTCAGAAATAATGTTTAAGCAATGACGTATGATTAAACAACAAACTGCTTGAATAAATATAAAATGGGGGTTTTGTTGTATTTTTCTAATTGATTAATTAAATTAATAATATTAAAGAATTCAAACTACTTGATTTAATTAAATAAGAATTTAAATGTGAGAAAAACATGGGATTCTAATTTCATTATTTATTTCATTTAGAATTGATGCCTTAATTCAGAGTAATTTTGATAATTACGAAAGCTAGCCGGGAACACGAAACTAACATAAGCGCCTTTCAGCCTTAACTCATATCAAACCACACGAACATCCACTTAAAAAGATAGAAGTCGCGAGGACACCTTTTATGCTTAGACCCTATATGTCCGTAAGATTTGAAAACATAATTGGTTTAAGAATAAATTCCTTTATTATGACTACATAAGGTGATGTGATCCAAAATCCTACCACTTATCGTAAATGTACATGATAATTACGAACCTATGCTAACATGGCAAATTCTAAATTCCTAAATACACTTTCGCATTCATTAGGAATTAATAATTTAGACGTTAGCTACGCATCTAATAAATTAAGCGCATCCACATTAGGCAATCTGAATTTTTATCATAATACAAATTATTAAGGCATCGAATTACTAAATAAATCCATTAGAATCCCATGACGGCGCTTAGTTCATAATCGAATGGATCGTCATCACGGGATTAAATGAAAACATAATAATAATAATAATAATAATAATAATAATAATAATAATAATAATAATAATAATAATAATAATAATAAAAACTAAATTAAAAATTGCGATAAATTAAATATGAAATTGCAAGAGTTTAGAACGTAGAACCGAAATAGCTTCCAATGAAAGAAAAGAGCACTCCAATTAATCCCCGTAATTTCTTCAACCGAAATAACACTTATACTAAATTTGCAAAAATTAAAGTGTATAAAAACAAAACTTAAAATTACAAGAACTAGAGAGATTACAAGAGAGAATTGTTGTTCTCCAAATTGGTGTGTTCTTACAAGATTGAGAACTAGGCTATTTATAGCAAAAATTAGCACACCAAATTAATAAAATAAAAATGAAAAGAATTAAAAAGAAATCAAAAGAAATAAAAAGAATTAAAAAGAAATATATAAGCACAAATTAATACAGCCGAAAGCATTTCTCACCAACTATTTCCACTACTGTTCTCAGCCGTTCAGAAATGTCCACTCGCAGGTACCGCGCGTGCAAGCCACGCGCGGAATATTGCAGCTTCCCTTTAGTGCGTGTCTTGCACGCGCGTGGGAGAGTCCAAAAAAAATAAGACAAGCAACCAACAACTTCTTCTGTGAATCACAATTGGAGCATTTCTTCTTCTTTCCAGATAATTCTTTTACTTTCTTTTTCTTTTGCTTTCAAAATTGTACGTGAACTGGACACTGGTGTGTGACAACGTGCTATAATTTCAACGAAACTTATTTAATTACTAAATAATTAATTTAATTCCGAAATTATAAAAATAAATATCTAATATTATTAGATATTTATAAATATAATTTTCTAATTAAAAAAATATTTATTAATATAAATAAATCCTTAAGTCTTAAGCTGCGATTTATTGGGGGTCTGCATCTGACTCCTTTTGCTTGGAAAAAATATATCAATTCCAACCGGGATTTTCTCTTTAAGAATATATCACTCAGAATTTCTTTATGATAATTCTTTTTCCTTGTAGCCAGTCCACTTGATAAAATTGAGACAGAAATCCACCGTTTTTAGCTTTTTATCGCTTAGATACCTAAAGTTGCGAGTTCTGCACAACAAGTGCTGAAACAAAACAAAAATGAATTAAAATACACAACATATTTAAGGATAAACCACCAATCTAGGTCAAAATAGCGCATAATAAGTGGATATAAAATCCACTTATCAGTAATCTGGGAATAACTGTAATTAAAAATTTTCTTTAACATATTTGATGTAGAATAGAATTTGAATTTATATAGTAGGATAATTTAAATTTATGGAAAAAGACACATAATTAAAACTTCTTTTAACATATTTGAAGTAGAAGAAGTATCCAAAATTAAATTACCACTTCACAAAATTTCCAATACGAAACTTTTATGTTATCATGATTTACGTATACTTGTTTAAATTTATACTAGCTTAAAACCCGTGCGATGCACGGATGTTCTTTAATATAATGGAAACTTATTTTAATTTAAATTAAAATTTTGAAGACATGAATTTTGTTTGCTTAAAATTTTAAATGATATGATCTGATAATAATTATATATATGTTATCAGTGTATTTTTTGAAAATGATGGATTTTAGTTTGAAAATATATAAAAGATGACATATTTAGCTGAAAAACGTAATCGGTTAGTTATTAGTTATTATAATATTATTGTTTTGTTTTACTTAAATAAAGCTACCCGAATAGGTTTTACTAGAAAAATAAAAAACAAAAAAGGTAACATATTTTAGTTGGAAAAGCTAATTGGTTAATTTTTAGTAATTATAATTATAATATTTTATTTTATTAAATAGAATTGCTCATAGAGTTTTTAGAAAAAGAAAAATTTTAGCTAGATAAAGTATAAAAGATAATGTATTTTACGTGAAAAGGGATATTGATTAGTTATCGAAAAATATAAAAGGTAACATGTTTTACTTGAAAAAGTAAATTCATTAATTATTAGTAACTATAAGTAATTAAGAATAATTAAGTAAAAATAACATGTACCGTTAAGTAAGGGTAAATAAGTAAAATCAACAGGTATCATACCTACCGATCGATCGATCGACCAACCAAACTTTTAATGTTTCGGCTATTATATAATAGTATAGATATTTACCTTTGAGAATATTCAAGAAATTTGTACTTTGTATAATAATATAAATGGCTGAAGTTTGAGGTGGTTGTTAGTGCTTAAATTTTTGTTATTGCAATTTGTTAGTATTTCTTATCTATATATATTTATTACAACGGGTATCGGACTGAAAACGTGACAGAATATCGGTCTAAAAATATTTAAACAGTTTATTTTATTGGGCGTGTTTGGCAATTAGCGGTTAGCTGTTAGCTGGAGCGGATTGAGTTAGCTGTTTTGACTAGTGAATTTAAGTTGGCTGTTTTGACTAGCGAATTGAATTAGCTGTTTCGCATGAAAATGTTTGGTAATTATGGTAATTAGCTGCTTGAATTAACTTTTTATATTTAAGGTAAGCCGAACGGGCCTTAATTACGGGCCTTAAATATTTATACATGTAAAGTGCAACATGATATTTTTGTAGTGTCCCATTTTTCGCATGCGCAACCTGATATTTTTCAAATATGTTTGTATTCTAGGCAATGCGCCAATTTTTTTTAGTAAAAAACAAAATACACATGTAATTCTTGAATTTTTAGACTCCCTCTTATTTTTGTCTTTTTGCCGCTACCAACAATTGAAAAATCAGCTTTAAAGGACTTGTCGCTTCGGTGAATCACTTGAGCCCTGATACATTTTTGATGCCTGTCGTAGAAAAGTTTTCCAATAACCCCGAGCCCGATATTTAATTCATTCTAAGTTAATAATGGCTGCTCAACGGAAAACAAGATCCCAATCCTTTGGCGATGATTCGTGAGTTTCTTATTTATTTTCTTTCTTATCTTTGTGTTTATGGATTAAGCTAATCATTTCTTTTTCTTTCGGGAGGAAAAATTCGTTTTCAAAATCTTGAGATTAAATGTGTGTGTGAGTGTGTGTGTGTGTAGGTGCACAAGGCGGAACCAGGGGGGATGGGTTAGGGAAGCTGAAGCATCCAGATGTTAGTTTATAAAATATATTTCAGCCGTGGCAGATCTTAAGAAGTTAAATAGTAAAATATTTCAAGATTTGGTCTATGCGAACATCAAAAGTCTTCAGCACCGATACCCTTGAAATCCTGGTTCCGCGATTGAATTCCGCAGAATTTGCATTTTATATGATTTTTGATGATGTACAGAATGTATGCAAAGATTTCATCTAGAGAAAGGAAAACACCACAGATGGCTGATTATCTCTCCTCAGTTAGAGTTGCTTTGGGACGTGAAAGTCAGGAATACAAATTTGTTCTGCATCTCTTTAAAGAGTGGGAGCAAAAAAGGTAACTCTAATTAATTTATCTTAAATTGATAAATTCCTGTTTGTATAGATTTCTTGTGGCCTTACAATTATTGGATAGCATTAACATATGTTGGTAATCTTATCACTTGTTAGATTTGTTGTATTAATTCACATTAGATTCTTGTGTCTTGCTCTGTATGTACATAATATTGTTCTACAAAGAAAAAGTAAATGTACATGATGTCACATGTTAACTGGAAGGTAGATTGATATGTACATGATGTCTTGCCATACATCGCTTTTATTCTTCATAAAAGTGGTTAAGGCCTTAGGGCCACTTTCTGGGAAATAAAGCACTATTTCTTTGTGATTAACCAATTTTTTTAATGCCAAAAAATATACTATTTGGCAACCATATTACAAATTTTAAACTCCGGCCACCAAAGTGCTACAGTGTATAAAGTTGAGTCACCACCGTGCACTTTACTGTCAAATATTGTGTGCTAAGTATCAAAGTCTCTTTTGGTAGGCTAGCTTATGTAAGCAGTGATGTATGTGGTCGATTCCTTAAGCCTATAAATAAGGCTGCCATATGTATTGTAATATAACACAGAACAGTTTATTGTTCCTTGTGTTGTTCATTCTTTAGCTTAGCTAGGATTTTATTTCTAACATGGTATCAGAGCGGGTTTTAACATAGAAAGAAAGAGCTCATCAGAAAATAAGAAAGAGCTCATCAGGAAATAAGAAAGAGCTCATCAGAAAATCACAATTGTGGCTCTAGGTTTTCAAGGAAACCAAGAACCCAGTTGTATTTTGTTGAGAAATCAGAAATTCGAAATAGACCAAAACAAACATACAAATATACCACCATACCAGGCTCAAAAAGACGACCAACCAGAATTTTTCGAGCTGAAACACGAGCTGCCACGTGCCCGCACGCGCCTCCACACACGCGGCAGATTGCCACCACGCGCGCCACGTGCCGGTGTGTGGGCCCTGTTCCAGGCTATTTCCGGTGACACTCCAGTTGGACTTCTTGATCGCCTACTTCAGCCGAGTTCGTCCATACCCTCCTTGTTTGAATCCAGTAAGATTTATTTCTGAAGATATAGATAGATACATATATCTGCTGCTGTAAGGAAAAAAAGGAACGTGGGGGTTTGAGAGTTGAAGGGGGCAAGCATGATGGAATTGGACCAAGATGAGGTGTTTGCAGATGATGAAGATGACCTTGAAAATGCTTTCTATCGGGAAAAAGAAGCAAGTAAAGAACTGGTAGTCTATTTGGTGGATGCTTCCCCCAAAAGATCTAAAGGTGTATATGTATTTAGTGTTGCTAATCATGAGTACTTAGACAGGCAAAAAAAAAAAGATGCTAAAGAAAAAAAAGCAACAAAGCAAAAGCATCCTCTAAAAAAAAGGAGGGGAAGATGCTAAAGGAAAAAAAATGTTGTCGACCATGAGGTTGGTAGCAATTAAAAAAATAAGGAAAAAAAAACAAAGAAAGACAAAAAAAGGAAAGAAAAGGGATTAATTAAAAAAAAGGTCATAACCTTAAAAACAGTGATTTTATGATTATAGATCCGATAAAAAAATAATTATTTTACATTTATTTTCTTAAGGGAAAGTAGTGTTAATATTAAAAATAAAAAAGCGGGATCTTTTGAAGATTTATCACTTTGATTATAGGAGTTTGCCCCAGGTTATAGATTTAATTGTGTAGTATTCAAGTGGTTGTTGATATTACGGTATCTCTCCAATTTATTACGATGCTACAAATTAAATAGTTCAGGGGGCGTTATTCCGACGAACCAGCAGAAGTAGTAGTGTATATACAGATGTACACACAGTTCACTGCCACAAATGACAAAGAAGTAGTGTATATACAGATGTACACACAGTTCACTGTCATAAATTACAAAGCAGCATAAGTAGTAGTATGTATACAAATACATACACACAGTTCACTGCTATATCTTGCATTTTATTCTTGTAAAAGATGCAGAAGGACCAGTTCATGGACGATCTTAAGGGATGCAGTCTACCAAATACGGTTCCAGTTGCTTATAGTTCATGGGATGACAGATGCAGATTCCTCGTGTGTTCAGACATAGGCTTGTTAATACTGAGTGATCACAAAGTCGAATCTCAGTTTCTTCAAAATAATCAGTTCAAGGACTGATTGGTGGTCATCCACCGTTGTGTTGAAAAGCAGCACTTTCTATTATTTGACATAGTCTAAAATGTATCGCGTGGTCGCAAAGTCGAGTCCCGATATACCCAAAATTCTCAGATAATTAATCCCAAGATAGGTGAATCCCAAGATGGGCAATCTCAAGATGGATCTTTAACTCCAAGATGAGTAAATCTCAAGATGGGTCAATCCTAAGATGGGTCTTCAATTCCTAGAGATGGGACAAGTTGAATACCTAGGATACGCTCAAGAGCTCCTAGTGTTCCACTCTTCAATCCCAATATATGTATTTCATCCCAAGATGGGATTTCGAGTGAAGGGGCGTGTCAAATATTGTGTGCTAAGTATCAAAGTCTCTTTTGGTAGGCTAGCTTATGTAAGCAGTGATATATGTGGTCGATTCCTTGAGCCTATAAATAAGGCTGCCATATGTATTGTAATATAACACAGAACAGTTTATTGTTCCTTCTGTTGTTCATTCCTTAGCTTAGCTAGGGTCTTATTTCTAACATTTACTCTTAAATAAATTTACTGGATATGTAATATATCTTCCCACTTCACACTTGGGTAGTAGAATATGTTGATTTATCTGACAAACAAAAGGGAATAATATATACGTTAGTGTTTATGGTGCTTACAAGGTTTTAGGAAAATATTGAACTTGTGATTTGTAGGTTGGATGTGCCTTCTAGATAAGGTCTGCTTAACTTTTATATATCACAATCAAGGGGTCATTTTTATCAAATTTGAATGAGTAAGTTTTTGGAATCAACCCAAATTCTTGGGAGAACCATTATTTAGATCTTTTGGATCTGACTATGACAGTTATTCCTTCATTCAGCGTAAAGAGTAAATTAACAAAACAATCATAATGTATGAACCATTACGCATAAGCTTATTCGGGTTCATTACTTTATAAACAACTATAAACAAATGATGCAAAAAGGGCAAAGCCAGCAGTAAGAACTTAGTCTTGGTCTTTCATTGGTTACCGATAAATGGGACTTTTGACATGGAGCTTTTAAGATCTATGAGACGGGAAGTTCATGGAGGAGGTATAATCAGCATTGATGAGAGGGGATTAAGGTTTGCTTGGCCTTTTTCCTCCACGAGGGCATGCACATATTTAAAGGGGAGGGAATTTTATGATACGATATTTTAGTGGGTTACTAGTTGGAGCAAGGCAAGCTGTCTCTTATTATTTCACCATTCTTATTAATTTATAAATTCTGTATATAGAATAATCTTCTGGTAATGAAATCAAGAGAGAGGTTTAGTGGATTCCAGAGTTGCCTCCTATGTGATACAAGAAATCTCTCGTGTATATTATGTATCTTACCAATTTACATGTGGTTATTGTATGTTATGCACGGGGTTGTGCAAGAAAATGATATTTGTGTTGCATGTGAATTTTACGCTCAAGAATGCAGTCTGTAGATAATACTTATTTACATCTTTTTTAGAGTATGACCTAAAATGATTTATTTGCATGCTCTAACTATTAACTTGTTGGCATCATCAATTTATTTTTCATGTAATTTAAATACTTAAGAGCTTTTATCCAGATAATTTCACATCGTGCAGAATTACCACACCAGTGGTGGCAGCTATGGTCAAGCTATTGTTTTCTGACAAGCAGGAACTTATCAGAAAATTCAACGAGCTCGTGCCTCCAAAATACAATATCTCCCTTCCACTTTCAGGGAGGACTACTGTTAATCTTGAAGGGGCTACTGGTTTGATTAAGAGAATTAAGGTACATACTGACGTAGTAAAGATTTAGTAATTGATTTATGAATCTTTAAGTTTCTCACACAGTTCATCAATGTAACCGCGTGCAGGCTGCAGTAGACAAAGAGCGCTATTCCTCCTTTTTACATATTGTCAATGCATATCGCAGAGCTACAGTGAACATACTGTAGAATCATATAAACTAATGATTTTTGATATCTTTATTCTGTAAAGACTAGGTACATTTATAGGATTTGAGAATCCTAATATGGAAACATAAATCAGATCAATTATGCTTGATCACAGCTGATTCCTTGGAAATAAATTGATTCAGGAAATATTTCAACACTCCCCCTCAAGCTGGTGCGTAGATGTCTGTCATGCCCAGCTTGTCTACAAATTTTGAAAATATGCGAATTGACACTGCTTTAGTGAGAATATCCGCCAATTGATCTTCTGTTCTGATTTCTGGCAACTCCAGGTTGTTCTCCTCCAATTTTTCTTTGATAAAAAACGATCTATTTCAACATGTTTTGTTCCATCATGATTAACCGGATTATGTGCCATGTCACGAGCAGACTTGTTATCACAATACAATCGAATCGGTGTACATGGTGGATAACCTATCTCCTGAAGAAGCAATTTGATCCACAATCCTTCACAAACACCAAGTGCCAATCCTCGTAGTTCTGCTTCACCACTCGAACGGGAAACCACACTTTGTTTCTTACTCCTCCAAGTGACCAGATTCCCGCCTACGAAGGTAAAGTATCCAGAAGTAGATCTCCTATCCTTTTTATCTTCAGCCCAGTCAGCATCAGTGTATACGTCTATGCTTTGTTCTCTTGTATTTCTAGAAAATAAAATTCCTCTTCCAGGTGCTGACTTTAAGTATCTCAGAATTCGAATGACTGCATTCATATGTTGTTCACCTGGATTATGCATAAATTGGCTAACAATGCTTAAAGCATATGCAAGATCTGGTCTTGTGTGAGATAAATACATCAACCTTCCTACAAGTCTTTGATATCTCGCTTTATCAACTGGGACCTGATCATCTTCGATTCGCAATTTTAGTTTCTCCTCCATTGGTGTACTAACGGGTTGACAAGCTGACATACCAGTTTCCTTTAAGAGATTTAAAACATATTTTCTTTGGGATAAGAAAATCCCTTTTCGTGATCGAGATACTTCAATTCCTAAAAAATATTTTACTGGGCCAAGACTTTTCATTTCAAACTCCTTAGACAAGTAACTTTCTAGAGCCTGTCTTTCAACTGGATCATCACCTGTTACTAGCATATCATCAACATAAACAATGAGTGCAGTAAATTTACCATTCTGTTTCTTTAGAAATAAAGTGTGATCAGAATTGCATTGGCGATAACCAAAGGTTATCATAGCCTTTGTTAATCTTCCAAACCAGGCCCGAGGAGATTGTTTAAGGCCATACAAAGATTTTAATAATCTACACACTTTATTCTTTTGCTTTTCAGTCACCATGCATCCTGGGGGAAGATCCATGTAAATTTCTTCAACTAGTTCTCCGTGCAAAAATGCATTTTTCACATCAAATTGTTGTACAGGCCATCCAAAATTCGCAGCTAACACTACTAGAAAAAAGCTCATAGACATCGGTTTCTGGCCGATGTCTATTAAAATATCATACCTATGTCTTTGTCGGTGATGTCTATTGTATCATGTCATAGACATCGGTTTTTAACTGATGTCCAGGAAGCTATTACACATCGAATTTAAACCAAAAAAATGATGTTTATATCTAATAGTTTTGCATAAATTGCATGAACCTGACATTTCTACCATACTATTACAGGTGCTAGATGCAAATAAACATGTTGTACACAACTCATAAATCGACATATACATCATTATTTAGATTCAAAATGATGTCTAAGTTTGTTTTAGACATCGGCTTCTTCTATCGCAACTGATGTATAAAGTGGTATTAGACATCGGTTTTGGACGATGTTAAATATATTCTTAGACATCGGTTGTCTTCGTGGTAACTGATGTGGAAAAGTATATTAGACATCGGTTTTTATACGTATTCACTATTTAGGTTAGTATTAGACATCGGTTTTATTTGTGATAAACATCGTTTTTTACCGATGTGTATTGTATTTTATTCTGTATTGTTTTCGATAAATATATGTTGTCTAATTATTATTAGACATCGGTTTCTGGCAACATTTGTGACATGTGTGTTTCTGTTAGACATCGCTTTTATATATGTTCTACATGTAAAACTGATGTGTTTTTGCTATTGTTACAGACAGAAGAAATTAAAAACTGATCAATAGATGCCCAGAAAAACATAAACAGCCATTCATATATATACCAAACCATTGCAAAACATTCATACCAAAAGCTGTTGCAAAACATTCATACCAAAAGCTAGGTAGCGAAACCAAACTATTGTCTACAATACCTTAATCCGAAACAGCCAAAGCTGATTAATTACTACATCAATATTATCCACAAAAACAACCAACATATTCCTAGAAAATTTAAACTATCCGACAATAAAATTCTAGTCAAAAGCAACGTCACACACTGTCTTGGATGAACTCAAGAGCCTCAATACGCACCTCATCTAGCTCGGCCTCAGTGTAAGACCTTCGAGTCTTGTTCAGCCACTAAAACATGCAACAAATAACGAAACTAATCATTTAACGCAAACACAATATTCTGACATTTCAATGGCAAAAAGAGACGGTACATCAAAGTTTACCTTCGTGGCAAAAGACAAATCCTTGTCCTCAATAATCTCTTTCATGTAACGCATAACAACGTAGCCACATTCAATACCACCTGGTTGTTTAGGACTTCCCTATTTGAGTAAAAAAAAACACATGAGGCAGGACATGGCAAATAAACAACTATTATATATATTATGCAGTATTACAATGAGATGCAAAAATACTTACACTGAGAAATTTTACTTTCGGCATCTTGTTGCCCCTACCAGTTTCACAATTGAAACTTCTCACTGCACTGCACAAAAAAGAGTACTCCATGTCAAAACCCAAGAATACTTCACCATTTATCAAAATGATCTAACAGTAAATTAAATGTTACCTTTTTAAAGCTTTTTCTAGTGCTGGAAATTGTGTCGGATGCGGCAATGGATTAAGTATGTAAATTTCATCGTGCCAAAGTATAGCTAAAATCCAATGCACACTGTTTTCAATTAAGAAAATATACCAAAGTCAAATTAATTAAGCAAATTAGATGCAAGTACTGCTGGTATTTAACTGTTCCAATTTGCTAGAATAAAGATTGCACTTACTTGTGATTATGTGGCAAAAAGAAAATGCGATCAGCATTACCCTCCTTGAGTCGTTTTACAATGTTACTTTCAAACTCATCATTGAGATTATATGTCATTCCCGGGTCAACAAAAGCAAAAGTGTCTGATTCATATGTACCACTTAACTTTAAATGCAAGTTCCTACAAAAAAAACATTAACATTATTAATGCATATGGAACCTTCAATAATCAGAGAAATAACAAAAAAATTTAACTTACAGCATATAAGCAGAGATTGCAGCCTGGCCAATCATCTTTAACTCCAATAACGCTATAATATTCTCATGTAACAGATAAATGATTTTATTATCGCATCCAAACACCTCTTTATCACATGATAATTGTAATGAGATCCCATAGGGTTTCATCCAGCAGGTTGCATGTTTAAACAATAAATTAAATCCCTTCGGTACTTTTGGAGTTGGCTTTGTTTCAGTAAAGAGGGCCTTCAACTTGTGCAGCTCACCCTTGTTCTGAATTGGTACTGATTCCTTTTTCTTAATCTACAAATAATAAAACCATATACATATATTTATGCACATTTTTAGTTCAATAGATCATGCATGCATGGAAAATGAAATGTAATTATTTTTTTATGGTAAATCATACCACAACACCAGGGTAGCTGATCAATTCCTCGGGCCACGCTACATGAGACCCAACAGCTTGTAGGACAGTCTCGATTTCACCAACTACTGGCACCGGAACTAATGCCTCTTCTTTGATAAAAACGTCAATTGAGACGCGTAAGCATCCAGGCGGCATAGCCTTTCCATGTATTAAATCACAGAAATTGCCTTCACGGGGAAAAGCAACACCGAAAGCAACCTTGTTGTGTATGTGGTCCACTGCAAGCTCACATTTTTTACCAGCCTAGATTTAAGATAGATAAAAGTCAAAATCCAGTTATATTAGAAATATGTTTTCAATTAGACTATATATATATATATATATATATATATATATATATATATAGTTTTACCAGATTTTTAGGAGGCGGAGGCGGAGGATTCTCCATAGCAATACAATTTTCATCATCCCCATCCAACACCAATCCTTTTGCAGCAGTTGGTTTTGTCTTCTGTTCTAGTACATCCGCTTGTTCAACACTTGCTTTGTCAGAAAATATTGGCGAACCATGATTGGCTTTGCCATTAACCATTAATGCCTTCAATGTTTCAAGCTCCGACTCTAGAATCTGCATCTTCTCCGCCATTTTTCGATCACGAGCCATCAACTCTGCCTTTGTGATTCGTATCTTTTTCTCATTTGCTAAATTGAAGAATTGTTTTGGAGTTACGAACCCTCCAACTCCCCGGACCCTTCCTGAATGCTCAGGAGTTTGCAATGCCGTACTCAGTACATCTTCACTTCCAGATGGGTGAAATTCACCCTTTTCCTGTGCCTCCAATAGGGTATCCTACATAATGACATGATTATAGTCAACAAAAGAATCATGTTATTGAAAATAGAATAATTCAAATTAACTACCATATGACAAAAGGCTTACAATTGTTTGGAACACTTCAGCCAATTCAGGGTTCTCTGGCTCCAACTCGTTCTTTCGCATTCGCGCCTTCTTCCAGAAAATTGCCCTATCAGGATTTTCTTCGAGTTGCAACTTCCCCTTTGCAATCTGTTAAAAATAAAGCAACATATTAAGAAAATGACAACAAAAATTTTAAGATTACAAAATTGAATATGTTCTTATTACTTCTTCCTCCTTTAAACCAATGTAGCCCTTTCTTGACATGCGATGCGGATATTTCCGTTTACCAACTCTGTAACTTTGTTTTTCATGAATTTCCTACATCCAAATTCATTACTATTTAGTAATCATCACAATCGGTCTTAAATTCTAAAATATAAATAATCAAAGTACAGAATTCACAATAATATAAATTATAAAATCACATTTATATACCTTCCAATTAGGATCAATCCTCTGTGCAACAAATTTTTTCCAGGCTGACTTACCAACAAACTCATATTCCTTTGGCGGCCTATTCAATTTCTTTTTTTGTCCAACAAATGGTAGAACATACTTTCTTGTTAATCTAGTCTTAAATTGTCTCCATTTAACGCCGGCAGACTTTAGGATAGAGTCCCGAGATCGTGCTTTAACTTTGAATGTATCCTGAAGAACACGCAACCCAAAAAATACATAATTAAACACTATCTCAACACAAATTTACAAAAATTATAGACTACCCAAAGTTTACCTGAATATCTTGCCAAAGTTTTGATTTTAACTCAGGATCCACATGTGGCCAGCTTGGAATGTCGATGGGGATCATTGACCTAGCCGCGTATCCAACATATGACTGCAATTTCGGCCTAGCACTCCCAGTAGGAGCTCCCAACTCATTGCATGAAACTTTAAACTTCTTACCACGTGCTTTCCTCACAATCACTTTGTACATGGCACATACACCTCGCTTACCTCCAGATTTTGTTTGTAAACTGTCAGTAGTAGATGTGGGTTGCCCAGATGAGTCTGACTTTGGAGCTTCTGCTGCATGTGCTGAGTCTGAGCCTTGAGCTTCTGATACATGTGCTTTGTCCTCTATCTGCAGTGGTTTGGTTGCACCAGAGCTGACAGTACCTTTTTTTGGTGATGATTTTTTTTGCTTCTTTGCTGCCATTTCTCTCGTATTTCCTCAATCTGCAAAGTTCAACAAAAAAAATTGCAAAACACAAAGTATAAAGATAATTAAATAGCCAGTCACAATAAAATTTGCAAATTGAATTAAAAATGGCATTAATATTCTCATACAGAAACATGGCTCTCAGAAAAATAAAGTCAAACATAATTCTAACTAATATTAATGTCATAGAGAAACTATTATAATTAGGGAATAGTAGTATTGTACAACATATTTATCAATTTTTCACCCATATCCCCTTAATATTTTCTCTTATGTTGCTAACAGCGGCTTCATCATCATTAGTGGAATCACATATAGGGATGTCAGAGCAGAATGGGGGATGTGAGATGGTGTCTCCTAGATCATCATCGTAATACACCTCACTATTCTCTCTTATAGTCGATGTTAATACAACAGACCAGTTTGCATCAACTGGATCTTCAACGTAAAAAACTTGTTTGACTTGGTCAACAGACACGTATTTGTCCTTCTTATGGCCTTGTCGACTAAAGTCAACAAGTGTGAAACCAAGTTCATCAATCTTGACCTTATCATTTGCTGCCCATTTACACAAAAACAAAGGGGCCTTGAAAGCATGGTAATCTAGCTCCCATATTTCTTCGATTATCCCATAAAATGTCATGTCACTCTCCACGGGATTTAAATCCTTGGCGCTAGAGACTTGGACTGTCCTAGCAACTAATGACACCCCACTATTCTGAACAACCCTTGCATTATCTCGCTCGTTGGTGTAGTATCGAACCCCATCAACTAGATAACTTTCAAATGTCAAAACTGAAAATGATGGTTTGCCTGCCAACCATCGTATCGTTTCGGAAACAGCTCCACGATTCTCCATCAATTCAATACTTACCTGCACACATAGTTGTAACACAATTAAAGTAAACTCTAATTAAAGACTTCAAAAAAATACAAAACAACAATAAAATAGGAGAAGAATGTAAACTAACTTTTTTTTCAAACCAATCAGCAAAGAGTCGATTGTGCTCTCCCAACAGCCATTGAGCACTCTTTTTTTCCCTCGATAAACTCCTTCCAGATACTTCTTGTGCAACCTGAAAGCAAGTACATTACATAAGAATAATTACATATGGAATGACTAGAGCAGGAATCAAGACACTTTTACTTTTTACTTACGTAACATATGGTTCCACTTCAGGGTTGTTAAGAAGAACATGAAGATGAGCCTCATCTCGTTCATTTTCTTCCACTGCCTTCATTGTCGCAATAGATAATGGACCGGAAAGCTTGCCATCATCCTTCCGAAGACCAGCAGTTGAGCCACTGTCACTAACAAATTCCGTGCAGAATTCTATTGATTCTTCTTTGAGATAACTTTCTGCTATACAACCTTCCGGATAAAAACGGTTTCGTACATAACTTTTTAACACTTTATTGAACCGTTCAAATGGATACATCCATCTATAAAAAATCGGTCCACATAAACGTAATTCCCTAACCAAGTGGACTGTGAGATGGAGCATAACATCGAAGAATGATGGTGGAAATATTTTTTCCAACTCACATAAGGTCAAAATCACATCCGATTGCAGTTTATTCAGTTTCGACACATCTACAACTTTCTTACACAAAGAGTTGAAGAAGAAGCACAATCTTATTATACTAACCCTAACATTTTTTGGAAGCACGGAACGAATGGACACGGGAAGTAATTGTTGGAGGAGGATATGACAATCATGGGACTTCAACCCATACATCTTCATATCGCTCATTGATACGCAGTTTTTAATGTTTGATGCATGTCCATATGGAAGTTTCATATTTGACAATGACAACAACATTTTTCTTTTTTCTGCCTTCGACAAAGTATAAGCTGCAGGAGGTAAGTAGGTTTTTTATCGCCTACTTTAGGAGCTAAATCAACCCTTACACCCATGTCAACCATATCAAGACGAGAGGCAGAACTGTCTTTAGTCTTAAACTTCATATTAAGTAATGTCCCAATCAAACTATCGCACACGTTCTTCTCGATATGCATAACATCAAGACAGTGACGAACATAATGAAACTTCCAATATTCTAACTCAAAAAAAATTGATTTCTTCTTCCATGCAGATTCCACTTTCTTTGACTTCCCCCCCTTCCCGAAATTAAATTTAAGTTCATTTTGTTGCTTTAGCACTTCTTCTCCACTAAGCGGTGCAGGTGCGCACCCAAACTCTTGTTGTCCATTAAAAGCTGCCTTTTGCCTCCTATAAGGATGATATTCATGTAAATATCTACGATGCCCTTGGTAACACATTTTCCTACTATGACTTAAATATTTAGCTACGGTATCATCACCGCAGATTGGACAGCCCTTATAACCCTTGTTGATGCAGCCTGACAAATTCCCATAAGCAGGGAAGTCATTTATTGTCCACATCAAAGCTGCCCTTAAAGTAAAATAAGACTTTGTATGTGCATCATACACATTTGGTTCACCTTCTTCCCACAATTTCTTCAAATCATCAATAAGTGGTTGTAGATAAACATCAATATTATTACCAGGCTCATTCGGGCCAGAAACTAACGTTGTTAACATCATAAACTTCCTCTTCATGCATAACCATGGAGGAAGATTATATGTTACTAATACAACCGGCCAACAACTGTACCTATTGCTTAGGCCATTGGTGTGTGGGTTAATGCCATCGGCCGATAATGCTAAACGGATATTTCTTGCTTCACTACCAAACTCAGGCCATCTATAATCTATATTTTTCCAAGAAGGTGAATCAGTTGGATGGCGCATGTGGCCATCTGTACTTTGATTATGTGCATGCCAAGTCATTAACTCAGCGGTAGAAGCAGATTTAAACATTCGTTTAAATCTGGGGATTATTGGAAAATACCACATGACCTTAGCTGGTATATTAACCCTCTCTTTACCATCCTTCCCAACCTTCCAGCGAGACAAACGACATTTAGGACACTCTAAAGCCTGCTCATGGATACCTCTATATAACATGCAATCATTCGGACATGCATGGTATTTGATATACTCAAGTCCTAAATCAGCTAAAGTTTTCTTTGCTTCATATGAACTCGGTGGCAACGTATGATCTTTAGGAAGGAGAGAGCCTACACTTTCAAGTAAATCAGTAAATGCGGTATCGCTAACGCCAAACCTAGATTTCCAATTGTGTAATTTTAAGACGGCCTCTAGCTTAGTGCACTAGCTTCCCTCAAACAGAGGTTGTTCTGCATCACCTACAAACCTCTTAAACTCTTGTGAATCATCATCGTAATCACCCTTATTGTAAGCTGCTTCACACACATTAGCTGTTTCCGAAGCAGGTATCGGCTTCGAAACAGGAGTACTACTACCAACAGATGATTTAGTACTCCTAGAAGACTATTCTCCGTGCCAAATCCACTCAACATACCCCAAACTAAAACCTGATTCATATAGATGCCCTCTAATTATTTTCACCGGAAACTTTTTAAAATTAACGCAACGTGCACATGGGCAAGGAATCTTCTTAGGATTTTTAGCATTTTCTTCAGCAAATATCAAGAAGTTTTCGACACCTATTTCGTACTGTAAAGAATCTCTATCTTCTCTAATCCATGACTTATCCATTTCAACCTACCTGATATGTCACTAAAAATATCAAAATCTAATCGATGATATTATTACATTGAAATTTATGTGTATATGACCTACCTTATTTAATTGTTAACATTTTAATTGATTGTAAAACGATTAGTAAAGTATCAATTAGAATGAACATAGGACAGTCAAGCTACAAACACATCATAGTCAATTAAGTAACGAAATTCAATATTAATTCGAACATGCCAGACAGTCAATTAACTAAGCTACAAACACATGCAGGGCAATCGATTAATTAAGCTATAAACACATGCAGGATAGTCAATTAAAATGAACAAATGAACATTCAATTCACTAAAACCAAATAAACATTCAATAAAAAAAGAAACTAATTAAAATTAGGGTTTCGAGTTTAAAAATCCCCAAATTAAAACAAAGAAAAACAATTATCCAACCATCAATTAAAAATCCCCAAATAAAAAAATTAGGGTTTCGAGTTTAAAAATCCCCAAATTAGTACTGAATCGAACAAATGGTTCAATTTAAGATAATTCGAGTTCAATGCAAGCTAATTCGAGTTCAGTGCAAGCTTACCCAAATCGAGCTTTGTAGAAATCGAGTTTAATGCAAGAGCGCTTCAGTACTCGAAGAAGTCTCCAGTCGAATTAGCTTCACTACTCGAAGAAGTCTCCAGTCGAGAGAGGGGGGGGAGGGAGACAGAGAGAGGGAGAGAGAGAGGTCGGTGAGCGTGAGATTTAGGGAGAGAAAGAGAGGTCGGTGAGCGTGAGGTCGGTGAGAGGAGAGGGGTGAGTGACGAGAGAGAGATTGAGATTTAGGTCAGTTTAACGTTTTTAAGTTTTATATTTTTATGTTTTTTCTGTGTGTTTTTTAGTATTGTGTGTTTGATAAATTGGGGGGAACAAAAAATTGCCTAAGGGGGGGAAACATTTTAACAAATTGGGGGAAACATTATAAGGGGGAAATTATTTGGGGTACGCGCGGGAATTTTTATTTTTTTTAGCTTACTTAAGACATCGGTTCTTCTTGAAAGTGATGTCTTAAAACATAAAGACATCGGTTTTATTTCAAGCGATGTCTTAAAATACAAAGACATCGGTGGCATTACTGACTGATGTTAAAGGCGTGATGTCTATTAACAAATTTCTAGTAGTGTAAGGATAACAAGACCCGAACTGTGTTCATTTTTGCTACAGGTGCAAATGTTTCGGTGTAGTCAACGCCATACGTTTGAGTGTAACCCTTTGCCACTAATCTCGCTTTAAAGCGTTCAACTGTACCATCAACTTTGTATTTTACAGAAAATATCCATCTACATCCAACTGTTTTCTTTCCTTTAGGAAGATCAACAAGCTCCCAAGTTTGATTTTTTTGTAAGGAGTTCATCTCTTCATTAATTGCAGACTTCCATCTTGGATCAGTTAAAGCTTCCTGCATGTTGTTAGGAATAGATACAGTAGATAACTGATTTGTAAATGACATATTACTTTTCGATAGTTGATGTGTAGACACATACTGGTTCATGGGGTATCTTACTTTATTGGACAAGTCAGGTTCATATGTTGGTTTAGGAATACCTCTTGTCAGGCGTTGTGGTAACTTTCTTCTGGATGAATCAGGAATATCATTAGTTGATGATTGGTTTGGTATATCAACTGAAGGTTGCTGCAACTCTACTCCTGAAGTTCCGTGATCTTCAAAACTACCACTTGTATCACTAGGATCCGATTCATCATCATCCGTATTCGAGTTTTGACCCCCATTATCCCCTACATCAACTTTTGTCCCACTATCATCAGATAATTCCACCAAATCAAATTTTATCTCTTCTGCATCTGTCACCAAATTATTTTCAAGAGTTTGAATTTCATCTTTATACTCCCCCTGAAATTCAGACTCAGAATAATACATTGCATCTTCATGAAAAACAACATCCGAAGTGATAAACATGTGTCGAGTTGGTGGGTGATAACACCGATACCCTTTCTGATTTAATGCATATCCAACAAATACACATTTCACAGCACGTGGCATTAATTTACTTCGTTGATCTTTGGAAAGGTGGACATAAGCAATACAGCCAAAGACACGCGGAGGCAAGTTAGGAACTGATGGAGCAACAACATCATCACTGAGTGCTTGAAATGGAGTTTTAAATTTAAGGGACCTTGAAGGAACTCGATTAATGAGGTAGGCAGCTGATAAAAGAGCTTCTCCCCAATAGTGAGTTGGCATGTGTGTTTCAATAAGAGATGCTCGAACAACCTCCAATAAATGTCTATTTTTCCTTTCCGCAACACCATTCTGTTGCGGTGTATCTGGACAACTGGTTTGATGGATAGACCCATGAGAGTCCAAGAATTGTTGAAGTTCATTACTTGTATACTCCCCTCCATTATCACTTCGAAGTACTTGAATCTGAGAATTGTATTGTGTTTTCACTGTTTGGAAGAATTTTTTAAATAAGCCTGTAACTTCAGATTTTGACTTCATAAGACATAACCACGTCATTCTAGTACAATCATCGATAAATGTAACAAACCAATTAAAGCCTCCCAAAGTAGGTATTTTGGAAGGACCCCAAACATCTGAATGGATTATCATAAATGGCTTTGGACTTTTATTTATATGTAAAGGAAATAAAGTACGATGACTTTTAGCAAGTTCACAAACATCGCATTTGATGCTAGAAATATCAAAATTACTAAACAAAGCAGGAAACAAACGTTGTAAATATCCAAATGAGGCATGACCTAAACGTCGATGCCAAAGCCAAATCTCATTAACTTTATTGGTGTTGTTGACAGCCAGAACATGTTTCAACTTGCTGGAATCATTCCCCTCTAAGTCCAAGTTGTATAGCATCCCTCTTTTAATACCATAACCAATCGTTTGATTGGTCTGAATATCCTTAAAAACACAAGAATTAGGACCAAAAATAACCACACAAGCCAGTGCATTAGTGATTTGAGAAACAGAGAGAATATTATAGTTCAGAGAAGGAACCACTAATACAGAATCAAGAGATAAATTGTTTGTAAGAGGGGCAGACCCTTCCCCAAGAACTGGAGAAGTACCACCATTTGCAGTAGAGACAAAACTTTGAGACGAGGGATTCATTTTTAAGATTTTATTCACATCAAATGTCATATGATCAGTAGCACCGGTATCAATTATCCATGCATTATTCAAAACAGGTGTAGAGATATTTAAAATCTTACCTTCCCCTGTAGTAGTTGCCATTACCGATGAAGTAGATGGACCAACATTCTCTTTTGATTGAGTAAGTGCTGATGGAGATGGCCTTTTACTATTTCTGTGACGATTTGGATCCCACCAGTCTGGATATCCAATAAGTTCGAAGCAACGATTTTTTGTATGACCTGTTTGGTTGCAATGAGTACATTTCAGAGAAGCTTTATCGACACCAAAATTCTTTGTGTTAGTGGATTTCTGATGATCGTGTGATATTTGATTTCGTTGCCGTCCAGAAAGCATTGCGAAAGCTTCAGTTTTGATAGATTCTTCATTAAAGGTTATAGATCGTAAGTCCTCACGACGAACAATAGAGTAGCATTCCTCTAAACTGGGTCGAGGTGTTTGGCGCAGGATTTCACGCCGTATATGGTCAAAACTTTTATCTAGCCCTGCAAGAAATATGTGGACTCGAATCCTCTCAATAGACTTCTGGTATGCGGTGACATCCTCAGGATCCTTCATGGATACTTTGTCTCGATGATCTAGTTCTTGAAATATTTCTGTCAACTCCCCATAATAAACAGAGAGTGCTTTGGTACCTTGTTTGGCCGAGAATGCCTTCAGATTCAAAGTATAGACCTGCATCTCATCATTACCATCATAGAAAGTTTTGGAAAGACTGCTCCAGATTTCACGAGCAGTTGGTACACGTAGATATCTTTTCATGATATCAGGAGACATAGATATTAGAAGCCATCGTTTTACTTTCTGGTTCTCAGCCTTCCATTTATCAAGGCCACCATCTTTTTCAGCAGGAGGTTTAGTGTCACTAGTAATGTATTTGAGTTTCTCCCTTTCAGCAATATGCATCTCCATTAGCTGAGACCACACATCATAATTTGTCTCTGTAAGAATAATACCCGCATTAAAGGGAGTTTCAGGTTGAACAATGACAGACATAGTGATGATCTTGATAAAGTGAATTTTAATGATGTTTTATTGTAGAGGTTGCAATGGGTCTTTTAGCCAGGAATTTTCTCCGGCTCTGATACCATGTAGAATCATAGAAACTAATGATTTTTGATATCTTTATTCTGTAAAGACTAGGTACATTTATAGGATTTGAGAATCCTAATATGGAAACATAAATCAGCTCAATTATGCTTGATCACAGCTGATTCCTTGGAAATAAATTGATTCAGGAAATATTTCAACACATACTAGAGCTGAGTCGAAAGGTTTTTGTTGCTATTGGCCTCATCTCATCTTTCTGTGTATTTCTCGCACACATGTACAAGCGACACTCTGTGTTTATAAATATTAGAATCAAAAAACATATGGAGGAAAATAAAAATGTGTTGCATTGGATGGTAGACATATAATGCAAGTATTACTGTCCGTTGGTTCGAAAGTTGAGAATATTGTCCTCTTCTCCGCTATTATTGATATTTTATAATTCCATCTTCTGTAGGTCTGCGAGCTACTTCAGAATAGACAGGACTTGCTACAAGAATTTGTTAACTACTTGCCTGCTCCACTTGAAGCGAGTCTCGAACATGCATTTAACAATACAACTAGAGGCGAATCATCACGAAGGAGGAAATGAAACCCATGTTTCTTCCCTTCCTAGAGTTGCTCGATTTGTACTTGAATGCTTTGGAATGGTAAATGTTGCAGACTCACAGTTGGAGTCGGACTTTTAATGATCAGCTAAAATGTTCCAGCATTATGTTTTGTTTCTTGAAAGATGGGATTGTACTAAAAGGCTAGCATTATGTTTTTTAAAAGATTGGATGCAAATTTATGATTTGAATTTTAATTTTGTTTTTACATCAATTATTTCATCATGCTCTCCAATATTAATTAAATTTAACAAAAAAAAAGAGTATACAAAATTAGTATACTTTTATTTGTGCTTTCGAATTCTTCAAAAGAAAAGGAAGTATATGAAAGTAATAAACAATATTATTACGACATTTTCCCTAACCTCCAAAAAATAGAGAAAATTACCAAAATAATCATATTTGAGCTTGTTTGGCCCGATTTACTGACGGGACACGTTAAACCGTGTAACGTGATATAGGGATAACACGCTATTTCGTCTTCCGTAACACGACATGATACGGTAGAGCGGGTAGCGCGGGTAGCGTAAAAACTTAGCTTACTCAGTTATAATACCACTCAAAGTGGTGTCTGAGGAGGGTAGATGTACGCAGATGCAGGGAGGCTGTTTCCGAAGGACCCCCGACCATTACAAATACAGAAATACAAATACAGAAAGGAAACCTAATACAAACTAAGAAACTCACGCACACGCAGGAGTCGAACACCTGACCTCCTTCAAAGAGGTTAGTGGCTCCTTCAAATAAGTAAAATAATTAGGAGTGAAATTCTTAAAATTTTGCCTATATTTCAAGAATTTATCAAATTATTATAACCAGGTTTACTGTTTTTTGGCAATAATAAGGCATACTTTGAGAAAATGAAAATGACAATTATTTATCATATTATGAATAGTGACCAGTAAGCGAAGTTTATTATTTTTTATTTTCTTTTTTTGGCGTTTCAACAGAAAAAAGGCCTTTTAAATTTTTAAGTAAAATATTAAAAAAATAAAAGTCGGGAAATAAGTAGGTGGGCAGCGTTTCCGTTATCCATTTTATCATCTCATCTCTCTCGCTCGCTTCTTGATTTTGATTCAATTAAATTTGGGCTATTTTAATCGGATCTTTGAAATTAATTGATAATTCGATGGCTTTTGATTCAATTAGCAACTCTACTTCTATTGCTAAGAAAAAGAAGGTAAAAATTCAATCTTTTTTCGAAATGTTTGGAGTTATATGTATTTTTGTTTGTGCATGTATGTGTGTTGATTGATTTTGATTGATTTGAATTGCAGGCTAGTCGGTCGGCTAAATTGAAGCAGTGCAAGCTTGATGCTCGTCGTCACCAGTGGCTTTCACAAGGTTTGTGTTTGTGTGTGTCTGTGTGAGAGAGGGAGGGGGACAGAGAGAGAGAGAGAGATAGAGAGAGAGAAGGAGGGAGGGAGAGATCCTTCTTTTGATGTTATTTCAGTTCTTTTTACTTGCATAAAGGCCTGTATATATGTGAATGTCTGATTGTGATTCATAATTATCTCATAAAGTGGTAAAATGAATTTAGGCAATTAAAAGATTGTTTTTTAAGGGTAAACTTATTTTAATAATTTTAGGGGACTTTAAGATTCAAATAAGTGTCACTATATATTTAATTACAATATTTGTTTTTGCAAGAATATTAATTAATCTATGTCTTTATTTCCAATTATACATGTTTGTACTTTGTACTACAGTATCGAGTTGTTAGGGGACTTTAAGATCCAAATATGTGTCACTATAATTCTAATTTGCGGAGTTAAAATGTAGGTGACATTTAAAGCAAATGCCTCTCGTTTGATCTCTTATGATTGTTCCTTTTGCTATGATTGTTCCTTTTGCTATCATGGCTATTCTTTGTTGCGTATTGCATGTACAGTGACATTTGTATAATTTGATCGGCAGGTCAAGGAGAAAGAGCACTGGCTTCTCCTGTGGCAGTCTAAAATACATATGACCGACCCTGCACATGCGTGGCTACTTGAAAGTGTAAGCTCATCGCACATAAAATATCTGTAAAAAAGTGTCAGTATAAAACCTTAAATTGGCCAATTGTTTAGGAAAAGTCGAGGATCTATTTAAATTGTAGTTATTAGCATTATCTATTGTATGATGTCATTGCCAAGGTTGTTACGATGCCGCATCGAGTCGCGGCGCCCGAGGACCTTCACAACAATATGGCATCTGTAGTGGCGTCCTGGCATCCGTATAGCGCCCAAAACGTTCATATATATAAGATAGTCATATATATAATATAATAGTTCTAACTTCTAAATATATACATAATAAATTCGTAACATATATTAGTATATTACTGTAATTACTAACTAATAATAACACAGACACTATATAATATAAACATACGTACATAGAGTACCATCAAATTTAATAACACAGACACTATATAATGTAAACATAATTACATAGAATACCATCAAATTACAAGTCAAGTCCTAAAAGTTGTAGCATAACACTTTCAACTAGGTGGGGCAATAGCACGATAAAGTAAAACCAATAACTAGCAAATTTAACAACTACGTAATCAGATGTATTTATCAAGCTCCAATTCATCTCTAATAATACTTCCACCCTTAGGGCTACCACTTGCATGTGCAACAGATGATCACCACAATCATCAGCTTCTTCATTAATAATAGGAATACTTTCTTCCTCTATTATAACACAAACCTCCAAGTCTGACTCGTCGTGCAACCTAAGTTTGAACTTTGGAGTCTGGGTGCATCTTTTAGATTTTTATTGTATCATGTTATTAGGGTTTTCCTACCTTTATATATGTAACTTAGTGGTTTGGATCTATGTTACTCGGACTCGGCTACAAGTGTCCGACATGGGTACGTGTCCAAGTATTAGACTCGGCAACATTTGGAAAAATGTACATGTTTTTGGCTTAAAATAAGTGTTCAAGTCCGAGTGATGTCCGAGTGTCGAGTGTTCGACACCGGTACTCCAAGGTAAACTGAAGAGTCCGAGTAAGGATCACTGGATCAGGTAAAGCCCAAGGGGTCGGTCTTTCTTCTTCTTCTTCTTCTTCTTCTCCTTCCCCCCTCCTCCTCCTCCTCCTCCTCCTCCTCCCCCTCCTCCCCTCCTCCCCTGCTCCTGCTTCTCCTCCTCCTCCTCCTTCTCCTTCTCTTCTCCTTCTTCTCCTTCTTCTTCTTCTTCTTCTTCTTCTTCTTAATTTTTTGTGGCATCCGAGGCGACCGCCTTATTGTATGTACGTTAGTCGAGGAGGACGTTTTATGATTTTTACAGGTCACAGTGCCGCAAGGACGCTGTGACAACCCTGGTCATCACAACATGTGTATGTAAAAGGGTGTATAGTGTCTGGAACCAGGATAACTTTTAGGATTATGATTTGAATAATAATTTCAAAATGCCTAAATTTCCAAAAAAAAGGACTATAGGAAACTTTATATTTGAAAGATTATTTGATTTCAAGTATGTTTATGTTGGACTATTAGACAGAAATGGAAACTGCAAGGTTCGAGTTTGCAGTGTCTTATAAAAAACTGGTCTAGTAAGTGTTATGTAATTTTCTATAGCAATGCTTATTGTAGTATGCCTGATTTTTAATTTAGAAAAATGATGATTTAATGTTATTATATAGCTAGAAGACATGCTCACCTACCAACATAATCATTGTTATTAGTTAATAATGTCACACTAAATGTAAAAGTTTTGTCATGGTCCAAATTCTTGTATTCTTCTATTTAATATGCCCATGTATGTCCTAATATGTGTACAAGCTCTACTCATAGGCTTCAAATAATGCAGTTGGCTGAGGAAATACATCATGTCCTTGTTACATCAAGCTTCAAATGAAACTAGCATGATAGCCCGTGCGAAGCACGGGCACCATTTAAATTCGTATAATTCAGTTGTTTTGATTTTCGAAGTAGATGATTCGTAATTTTTGAAATTTTGTACATTATTAGGGTGATACATTTGACAAAATATATCTTTTATGAATATTGATAATAACTTGAACTTCTTAGTTGAATTACATATATGATCGTAACAATTTACTCACATTTAAGAACTCATATGAATTTTTATAAATAATTTTAAAAACATAACTAAGAAAGACTAAACAATACATACATTGAAAAATCTACCCTTAAGGTAATAGACTCACATGTAGACATATATAGGCAAGTACTCAAATGATAACTTTTAATATTATAATGAGAATTGGAACTAACCTCACGCTCTTTTATTTATACATATATTTATATATAGCCGTACATTTTTATATCTTCATCTTTACCCTCCCGTCTCTTACATTTCTAGAAACATTTTACACCATTTTTGGCAATACACCCACGTTATCACCATCTATCCTCCACTTGTACATCTCCTTCATCATCATCGTTCATGATACATACATGCACAAATGTGTGTGTGTGCGCGCGCATATATACACCATCATCACTCAGTCATTTCTTCGTGTCACCAAAAATTAAAAGATTATCAGAACCATGACTGTAACTTTTGTCACCAAGTTCCAGTCACATTCCCGGCCACACCTTCGATAGCTTATTCATCTCCTTGTTCTTCCTCTCACAATAGAAATGAGTATACAAATCCCCACTAATGTCGTTTTCACCCACTCTACCACCGTCAACGCCATCACTGACACCTTAAAGCACCATCAAAATTTTAGATCTGGAAATATTTAGCAATTTTTGTATAATTTTTTTGTATAATTTGGATTCAAATGTTGGTGATTCAATTTGAATTTTTGGTGATTGTATTTTGATTTTCGTGGTGTAAGTGGTGGTGCACATTCAAATATAATCTACATATCCACCTTTACACTCCTACCTCTGCTATTTTCGGTGCTATTTACACCATCTTCAACAATACACCAACGTTATCGGTCACACAGTCCTTCCTTCATGTCACCAAATCGATCACTACTCTAAAAATAACTTACGAACACGTTTGTCACCGAAGTCCAATCACATTTCTTAGCACACCTTCGATAGCTCATTCATCTCATTTTTTGTTCTCTCACAATAGATCCGACTTTCGAGTAACTGCTAAAATATCTATATTTCATCAACATAGCTATACATCTTAATCTTATAATTATTTGTATTACATCTAAATATAATTTATAATATCGTATTCTAACCCAACAACGATTTTTTTATTTAATTGATAATCAATACAATATTTATATCTCATATGTAATAATTTAATTGATCGCAACACCATGTTTTAAATTAGTATAAAGGATACATTAGTCTTTTTATAATTGGTCAAAAAATCATGTTGGCCTATATTAAACATAATAGATAAACAACATAATTTTTTTGAATAAAATTTTTAATTATTAGCAAGGGAGTAATATTTGATAATTTTAACTTAATTAAATATTAAAATAAATATTAAGTAGAATAAAGCATGTGAGTTCTTTGTGCATGTAGTTAATGATTTTTATAATGCCATCATAAATCTCTTTGGTATAGTGGTTGGAGGTTGGTACATACTTCATTTCTAAAACTTGAAGGACATGGGTTCAATTCTCATGACCAACATTTTTTTTAAATATTAATATAATAGGGGTAAATGTGTAATTTACTAAATAGCTTGAAAAGGCTTGTTGGCCTATAATAAGTATAATGGATGTGCGAAGTGTCACAGTCCAAGAGTAATGCCAAAGCAACTTGATTAACGATTGTCAATGAGCATAGTAATCAATTTCATTGGTGATTTTCTCACATGTGAATTTTATCATGAATTTACAACAAAGCTGAACTTCAATGTATTTTTACTTGGTCAATGTAGCACACATTGTGTAATGGAGGAGTAGAGAGCTTTTGGATAAGGAATGCATTTGAAGCAAGCTGTGACTGGTAGTCACTGGTAGTCTTTCAGGGAGTGAACTAGTAGCCAAGGTAAATGTTCATTGTAAAAGACTGATGGAAACACAAAACTTTAATCAATCTCTTTCTGCACATAGGATGTTAATTATATTTGCTCTTGCAACAAAGGGTACTTGTATTCCTTTTAGGTGAAATCACTAACATTAGTTATATTTAAGTTTTGTATTCTTTACTTTTTTGATAGTCCTTGTGTGTTTAAATTCCAAACTCACTAACTTGCTTTAAGAATAGATAATATGGAGTTAAATTTGTGACCAAAGAACTTTTTTGCCATATATTTCTTTAAAAAGTTACATTTCTCGAAGCTCTTTGTGAAAAATTAAATTCAACCCTGATCAAACCCCATTGCTTTCAGAAAAATAGGTTTTTGTACATCACATTTATATTCTATAATTTATATAATTTTTGTTGTAAATGTAATTGGTTTTAAGTACGCATGTTGTGTCAACTGTCAACTGGTTTCACAACAGGTATGATTTTCCTGTAAAATTTTCCACCATGACATGATATACATTAATATTGTCTTAGTTGTTTTAATCAAACACCATGGCTGTCAACGGAACGAGTTTTATTAACAGCACATGGTTTATATTTTAATTTATATAATTTGTTGTAAATGTAATTGGTTTCAAATACAAATGTTGCGCCAACTGGTTCCAAAACATGTATAACTTGCCTTAAATTTTCCCACCATGATATGATATACATTTATCTTGTTTTTGGTTGATTTGGAGATGCGGATGTCTTATAATCTTAGTATTTTTTAGGCTAAAATAGGTTTCACATTTACATATTGACAACGATCGTCGTATATAGTACATGCCCTCTCATTATTTGGTTAAATACGTCTTTGACTTGTGATGAAGAATTTGTGAAATATATCTCTATTATATAAAAGAGAATTTGATAATATAACTTTAAGACTGAACATTAAACTAAAAAATAAAATTACAAAACAGAGGCATGCATGTATGATTTTTGTGGGGTGAAAATTGCTTTATATAGGTTTTTGGATTTCGAAGATGATTCGATTTATGAATTTTTGATTTCAAATCTTATATGATTATGTATTTTCGACACTTACTTTTTGTATAATAATGCATTATATATGTGTTAAAATAAGTCAGATGTCCTAAGTTAGATGTCCTACAGTAAGTCTTAGGATCTACAGTAATTATATGATGTAATCAGTTACGTAGAAGTGCTTATATTAGGTTATATATACTTAGCACCACAGCTCTTGTAATTCATAACATTATGATATGAAATCATAACATTCTGTAAATCTCTCTCTATACTGTTATATATATTCTTAAGATAGTATCAGAGCAAGTTATATCCTAGGGAAACACATTTGCAGAGGTGGTAGAGCAAATCAAAAATCACAGAAGAAGAAAAGTGCAGAAACACAAAAACTACCCAGAAACTGCCCAGAAATTAATTTTCTGTCCAAATCAAAACCAAAACAAACTTACATACCTGTAAAGAAGAGCTGAAGACAAGAACCCAGAAATCCGGCCGCCAGAAGCCCCCACACGCGCTTGCACGCGCCACCAGAAGACTGCAGATTCCGTTTCACGCGCCCACGCGGCGGCGCGTGGGGCATCCTGCACTGATTTTCCGGCCATTTCGCAGAATACTTTCTGGTTTGCCCCATCCTTCCGATTCCAACAGTGGTAAAATTTTTCAGTTTTGTGAAGATTGATTTTCTGACATATAAGTTGTATGTATATTTGTATATATACATGCTGTCTAGGTTGATTTTCTGCCATTTAAGTGATTGGCTGACTTTGTCTTCACTGAAGTGCACAGCAGACATTCTAGTCATCCTCTATCGTGTCATTGTTTTGAGCACTATACAAACTACGTTTGTCCCCGATACTATATTTATTCTAAAATCCCTTTGTCAATATATATATCTTGGGTAGTTAAGACTTACTAAGATTTAAGGAGGAAAAGGGGGAATTATTATTTGAATATTTTATAATGACGGATACTAGCGACTCCGCAATTTCAAGCAAAAGTACCGCTATAAGTAGTAGTAAAATGGGGTTCCATAGTACTCCATTTGTAAATCCTAAATTCGATGGGAAAAATTTCCTTGAATGGTCGAAGGCCTGCACAATGGCCCTTAAATCCCATAAATTAATGAAATACATTAATGGGAAAGTCAAGCAACCCCAGGAGAAAGATGCAGACTTTGATGATTGGGATTCAGAAAATGCAATGGTGTGCTCTTGGTTGTTCAACTCTATGGAGGTACATATTCGCAAAAGCTATATCTTTATTGACACGGCCGAAGAAGTGTGGAAATCTGTTACCCGGACATATTCTTTTTTCGGAAATGTAGCAAAGCGATTTGAAGTAAATCGGAAAATATGGGCATTGGCTCAAGAAGGTAGAACTCTTGCTTAGTATTACTCAGAGCTGACATCCCTATGGAGTGAATTAGCTCATTACATTATTTTTGAATGCAAAAATGCCGAAGATCAGGAGAAATATCAAAAAATGTTGACTGAAGAACGGGTAATGAAATTTCTGGATGGTCTGTCTGATGAATATGACTCAATCAAGAATCAACTTATCGGACAGATTCCCTTTCCGACTGTAGAAGATGCATATGGCCGTGTTCAATTAGAGGAAAGTCGAAAGCAAAGCATGGCTCCTATGACTCCCTCTGATAGATCTGCACTCATAACTTGAAAAATGCCGCAACCTGAGATGGAAAAAGAAGAGCAGTTTACAGTGGCTCTTATGGGTGAAAGATCTACTCTTCAGTGTGATTACTGCAACAAAATTATTCACACCCGTGAGAATTGCTTTATCCTACACCCTCACCTAAAAAACAGAGGACGTGGAGGACGCAGCCGAAGTGGCTATCGTGGTGTATCATCCAGAGGTATGGGCAGAAATACAGGCAGAGGCAATCCTTTTAATGCTCACTATGCAGTGTCAGAATATGAGGTGCCTCCTTCCACAGGAACAATGACCCCTTCAGAACTCAACAATTTTCGACAGTTAATGTCCCAGTTGAACACTACTCCATCAACACCTACTGCTAATTCTGCTCATGAAGGTATATCTTGTCACTTTACCTCCGATAAAAGTTCTAAGTCATGGATTATTGATTCTGGAGCATCAGCACATATGACTGGAAATTCTAGTTTCCTAGAAACATATAATGGTGAAACAGACAATATTCGTGTTGCCAATGGAGCTATTGTACCTGTTCATGGACAAGGCACCTCTCACTGCCTCTCATCATCATTGCCATTATCTGATGTGTTACATGTTCCCTCCTTAACAGCAAACATATTATTTGTTCAGCGTATTACTGAAAATCTTAATTGTTCAGTAACCTTTTTTTCTTCTCACTGTGTATTTCAGGATCTGGCGACAGGCAAGGTCCTTGGCAATGGTAAAGTGGTAGATGGACCTTATGTTATGGAAGGGAATTTGATCTCTCCCTCAACTTATCAGGTGTCATCCAAACTAAATTCTGCTTTTGAATCTGTGTCAGTGGCGTAGACGGTTAGGTCATCCATCTTTTGGTGTTTTAACACATCTATTCCCTGCCTTAATAAAACACTGTAAGAAGGAAGATTTTTTTTTGTGAACCATGTGAACTAGCAAAACATAGAAGATCATCTTATCCATCCAGAAATAAAAGAAGTTCTACTTTGTTTTCAGTTATTCATACTGATGTTTGGGGTCCATTTAGACATCCTACACATGATGGGTATAGATGGTTTGTTGTCTTTGTTGATTGTTATTCTAGGCTTACTTGGGTATACCTCCTCAAACAAAAAAGTGAAGTATTCGAATGTTTTAAATCTTTTCACCACATGGTACAAACACAGTTTAATGCATCTGTTAAAATTCTTCGGAGTGATAACGGTACTGAATATGGAGGTCCATTTATATCTTATTTGGACACATGTGGTATAATTCATCAAACATCCTGTGTCAAAATTTCTCAACAAAATGGGGTAGCCGAAAGGAAAATTGGTCACCTACAATAGGTTGCTCGGTCACTTATGTTAACAATGCATGTTCCCAAATACCTTTGGGGAGAGGCAGTCATGACTGCTGCATATCTTATAAATCGTCTTCCTTCTAGTGTTCTCAAATTCAAAACACCATTGTCCTGTGTTCCTGCACCTTCTTCTCTCCCACTACCCCTTCGAGTATTTGGGAGTGTGTGTTTTGTCCATAATCATGCTCCCTCTCGGGATAAACTTGATTCTCGGGCACTCCGCTGCGTTTTCATTGGGTATTTACCAACTCAGAAGGGATATAAATGTTTTCATCCTTCCTCACGACGCCTATTTGTCAGTCTTGATGTTACTTTCTGGGAAACCGTTTCTTATTTCTCTCCGGGTTCCTCCTCCTTGCTTCAGGGGGAGATAAATCGACACAGTCTTGATAATAAAGCAACAGAGGAGTCACAGTCACTTCCATTTATTAACATACCTATTCCAAACACTAGCTCAAACAGGTCATCTATTCCTCCACATATGAGTAATGAGTCAGATGATCTAAATAGGTTGGATATGCCAGATTTAATTACATATTCCAGGCGGAAAAGAAATAATATCACCACTTTACCGCATCCAGAGACCTCTGACCTCGAGACAGATCCTGCATCTCCTGTGTTTGAGCCAGAAACTGGTAATACTCTTGATCCTACTCTAGATCTTCCTATTGCTATAAGAAAGGGTGTACGTTCTTGCACTAACCATCCTATCTCGAACTTTGTTTCTTATAATGCATTATCTCCTTCTTCACTTGCTTTTGTGTCATCCTTGTCTAATGTTTCTATTCCACATACTTGGCAGGATGCTTTATGTGAACCTAAATGGAAAGATGCCATGATAGAGGAGATGAATGCATTAAAACATAATGGCACTTGGGAATTGACTCATCTTCCCGCTGGAAGGAAAGTAGTAGGATGCAAATGGGTGTTCAGTGTGAAACAGAAACCTAATGGGCTGATTGATAGGTACAAAGCAAGACTTGTGGCAAAAGGGTATACTCAGACTTACGGGATTGATTATCAGGAAACTTTTGCTCCAGTAGCAAAGATGGCTTCTATTCGAATCTTGATATCATGTGCAGCAAATCTTGGATGGGAACTTCAACAATTGGATGTAAAAAATGCTTTTTTACATGGAGACCTGAAAGAAGAAGTCTACATGGATATTCCACCGGGTTTTTCTACAACTGCGACCATTGGAAAAATATGCAAGCTAAAGAAAACTATTTATGGGTTGAAACAGTCTCCAAGGGATTGGTTTGGCAAATTTCAGAGAGCAATGATCAAATTTGACTACAAACAGAGCAACTCAGATAATACTATGTTTGTGAAAAGACAAGATGAAAAAATCACAGTATTGATCGTTTATGTCGATGATATTGTGATCACAGGCAACGACATCTGTGAGATTGCTAATGTTAAAAGCAAGCTTGCCTCCGAATTCGAGATGAAGGACTTAGGAAAACTACGGTATTTCCTTGGCATTGAGGTCTCTAGAAGTTCGGGTGGTATCTTTCTCTCACAACGGAAGTATATCCTTGATCTTCTAAATGAAACAGGGATGTTGGGATGTAGACCTGCAGATTCCCCAATAGAAGCAAATCATACGCTTTGTGGAGATGCTGGTGAAATTGTCAATAAATCTCAATATTAAAGGTTAGTTGGACGACTAATCTACCTTGCACATACAAGGCCAGACATAGCATATGCAGTAGGAATTGTTAGCAGGTACATGCATGATCCTCGCCAACCTCATTTGGATGCAGTTTATATGATATTAAGGTATCTCAAAGCTGCTTCTGGAAAAGGAGTAATGTTTACTAAAAACAATCATCTCGAGGTTGAAAGCTATACAGATGCAGATTGGGCCGGATGTCAGGACGATAGACGATCAACTTCAGGATATTGTACATTTGTTGGTGGCAATTTGGTTACTTGGCGAAGCAAGAAACAACCTGTGGTTGCCTTATCCAGTGCTGAGGCAGAATATAGAGCCATGGCTAAAGGTGTACGTGAATTATTGTGGATAAGATTGTTCCTGGAAGAATTGGGACTTGCATCCACAACTCCAATGAAGCTGCACTGTGATAACAAAGCCGCTATTGCCATTGCACATGATCCAGTTCAACATGATCGGACCAAACATTTCGAAATTGATCGACACTTCATAAAAGAGAAGATCAATAATGATACCATTGGTATTCACTTTGTAAGATCGGAGGACCAGATAGCTGACATATTTACCAAAGGTTTAAATCGGAAGATGCTTCATCCACTTATTGGCAAGTTCGGCATGAGTGATATATATGCATCAATTTGAGGGGGAGTGTTAAAATAAGTCAGATGTCCTACAGTAAGTCTTAGGATCTACAGTAATTATATGATGTAATCAGTTACGTAGAAGTGCTTATATTAGGTTATATATACTTAGCACCACAGCTCTTGTAATTCATAACATTATGATATGAAATCATAACATTCTGTAAATCTCTCTCTATACTGTTATATATATTCTTAAGAATATGATTTCAATTCGATTTTGATTTCAATTATTATATAGTTATGGTATTAATGATTTCAGTTCGATTTTGTCTCGAAGATAAATAAGGAAATTTTAATTCTTAATTTTTGAAATTGAGAAGCTTTAGGAAAATTAAAAAAATTGTTTCAAATGATTTCTGAGCGGCTAGGATTCTCATTTATATAATATAAAGATTATCAAATTTGTGATTATGCTAATACATGTTTTTTTTATTCAGGTGCCCTCAATCTCCTATTGTTAAAAATCCAAATCAACTCCAAAAAATTGGATTATCTATGTCACTAAACCCTCAAAATATCACGAAGGTATTGATTACTAATCAATAGTTGACATATTTTTTCTTTTCAGCATGGCTATAATACATATTGATTGCATTATAATGACTTGTTGCCTACGTAAATAGTTTTTGTGTTTGCTTCTCCTTTCTTTGATTATATATGTTCTATGTAATCAGCTAATCAGGATCCTCCAATTTATTTTTCTAATTTTTAAACTTTTTGAATTTTAAGTATCAAAAAATAGAATAAATCTTACCTTATATTCTCTTAAACTTTATTCAAAAGTCAAAAAACAATATTAATTTTCTTTTATTTTATTTTTTTTCAAATCAGATTACATGTTCAAAATAGAAAAGACATTAGAATTTGTAAGGAAGGAAAATTCGAATTTATAGCGAAGACATATATTTAATTTTTTTAATATTCTAAATTGAAAAAGAATATCAATAATTGACACTTCCTCTAACATATTCGAAGTATAAAAGACACTCAAATTCATTAGAAGGAGAATTTGAATTTATAGGGAAGACATGTAATTAAAAATTTTCTTTAACATATTTGATGTAGAATAGAATTCGAATTTATATAGTAGGATAATTTAAATTTATTGAAAAAGACACATAATTAAAACTTCTTTTAACATATTTGAAGTAGAAGAAGTATCCAAAATTATAATTACCACTTCACAAAATATCCAATACGAAACTTTTATGTTATCATGATTTACGTATACGTGTTTAAATTTATACTAGCTTATTACCGTGCGGTGCACGGATGTTCTTTAATATAATGGAAACTTATTTTAATTTGAATTAAAATTTTGAAGACATGAATTTTGTTGGCTTAAAATTTTAAATGATATGATCTGATAATAATCATATATATGTTATCCATGTATTTTTTAAAATGATGGATTTTAGTTTGAAAATATATAAAAGATGATATATTTAGCTGAAAAACGTAATCGGTTAGTTATTAGTTATTATAATATTATTGTTTTATTTTACTTAAATAAAGCTACCCGAATAGGTTTTACTAGAAAAACAAAAAACAAAAAAGGTAACGTATTTTAGTTAAAAAAATAATTGGTTAATTATTAGTAATTATAATTATAATTATAATATTTTATTTTATTAAATAGAATTGCTCATAGAGTTTTTAGAAAAAGAAAAATTTTAGTTAGATAACGTATTAAAGATAATGTATTTTACGTGAAAAGGGATATTGATTAGTTATCGTAAAATAGAAAAGGTAACATGTTTTACTTGAAAAAGGAAATTCATTAATTATTAGTAACTATAAGTAATTAAGAATAATTAAGTAAAAATAACATGTACCGTTAAGTAAGGGTAAATAAGTAAAATCAACAGGTACCATACCGACCGATCGATCGACCAACTAAACTTTTAATGTTTCGGCTATTATATAATAGTATAGATATTTACCTTTGAGAATATTCAAGAAATTTGTACTTTCTATAATAATATAAATGGCTGAAGTTTGAGGTGGTTAGTACTTAAATTTTTGTTATTGCTATTTGTTAGTAATTCTTATCTATATATATTTATTAAACGGGTATCGGCCTAAGAAAACGTGACAGAATATCGGTCTAAAAATATTTAAACAGTTTATTCTGTTTTGACTAGCGAATTTGAGTTGGTTTTTTTGACTAGCGGATTGAATTAGCTGTTTTGCATGAAAATGTTTGGTAATTAGCTGTTTGAATTAATTTTTTATATTTTAAGGTAAGCCAAACGGGCCTTAAATACGGGCCTTAAATATTTATATATGTAAAGTGCAACATGATATTTTTGTAGTGTCCCATTTTTCACATGCGCAACCTGATATTTTTCAAATATGTTTGTATTCCAGGCAATGCGCCAACTTTTTTTTAGTAAAAAAACAAAATACACATGTAATTTTAGAATTTTTAGACTCCCTCTTATTTTTGTCTTTTTGCCGCTACCAACAATTGAAAAATCAGCTTTTAAGGACTTGTCGCTTCGGTGAATCACTTGAGCCCTGATACATTTTCGGTGCCTGTCGCAGAAATTTTTTCCAATAACCCCGAGCCCGATATTTAATTCATTCTAAGTTAATAATGGCTGCTCAACGGAAAACAAAATCCCAATCCTTTGGCGATGATTCGTGAGTTTCTTATTTTTTTTCTTTTTTATCTTTGTGTTTATGGATTAAGCTAATCATTTCTTTTTCTTTCGGGAGGAACAATTCGTTTTCAAAATCTTGAGATTAAATGTGTGTGTGAGTGTGAGTGTGTGTGTAGGTGCACAAGGCGGAACAAGGGGGGATGGGTTAGGGAAGCTGAAGCATCCAGATGTTAGTTTATAAAATATATTTCAGCCAATCTTAAGAAGTTAAATAGTAAAATATTTCAAGATTTGGTCTATGCGAACATCAAAAGTCTTTAGCACCGATACCCTTGAAATCCTGGTTCCGCCATTGAATTCCGCAGAATTTGCATTTTATATGATTTTTGATGATGTACAGAATGTATGCAAAGATTTCATCTAGAGAAAGGAAAACACCACAGATGGCTGATTATCTCTCCTCAGTTAGAGTTGCTTTGGGACGCGAAAGTCAGGAATACAAATTTGTTCTGCATCTCTTTAAAGAGTGGGAGCAAAAAAGGTAACTCTAATTAATTTATCTTAAATTCATGTTTGCACAGATTTCTTGTGGCCTTACAATTATTGGATAGCATGAACATATGTTATGGTAATCTTATCACTTGTTAGATTTGTTGTATTAATTCACATTAGATTCTTGTGTCTTGCTCTGTATGTACATAATATTGTTCTACAAAGAAAAAGTAAATGTACATGATGTCACATGTTAAGTGGAAGGTAGATTGATATGTACATGATGTCTTGCCATACATCGCTTTTATTCTTCATAAAAGTGGTTAAGGCCTTAGGGCCACTTTCTAGGAAATAAAGCACTATTTCTTTGTGATTAGCCAATTTTTTTAATGCCAAAAAATATACTATTTGGCAACCATATTACTCCGGCCACCAAAGTACTACAGTGTATAAAGTTGAGTCACCACCGTGCACTTTACTCTAAATAAATTTACTGGATATGTAATATATCTTCCCACTTCACACTTGGGTAGTAGAATATGTTGATTTATCTGACAAACAAAAAGGGAATAATATATACGTTAGTGTTTATGGTGCTTACAAGGTTTTAGGAAAATATTGAACTTGTGATTTGTAGGTTGGATGTGCCTTCTAGATAAGGTCTGCTTAACCTTTATATATCACAATCAAGGGGTCATTTTTGTCAAATTTGAATGAGTAAGTTTTTGGAATCAACCCAAATTCTTGGGAGAACCATTATTTAGATCTTTTGGATCTGACTATGACAGTTATTCCTTCATTCAGCGTAAAGAGTAAATTAACAAAACAATCATAATGTATGAACCATTACGCATAAACTTATTCTGGTTCATTACTTTATAAACAATTATAAACAAATGATGCAGAAAGGGCAAAGCCAGCAGTAAGAACTTAGTCTTGGTCTATCATTGGTTACCGATAAATGGGACTTTTGACATGGAGCTTTTAAGATCTATGAGACGGGAAGTTCATGGAGGAGGTATAATCAGCATTGATAAGAGGGGATTAAGGTTTGCTTGGCCTTTTTCCTCCACGAGGGCATGCACATATTTAAAGGGGAGGGAATTTTATGATACGATATTTTAGTGGGTTACTAGTTGAAGCAAGGCAAGCTGTTTCTTATTATTTCACCATTCTTATTAATTTATAAATTCTGTATATAGAATAATCTTCTGGTAATGAAATCAAGAGAGGTTTAGTGGATTCCAGAGTTGCCTCCTATGTGATACAAGAAATCTCTCGTATATATTATGTATCTTACCAATTTACATGTGGTTATTGTATGTTATGCACGGGGTTGTGCAAGAAAATGATATTTGTGTTGCATGTGAATTTTACGCTCAAGATTGCAGTCTGTAGATAATACTTATTTACATCTTTTTTAGAGTATGACCTAAAATGATTTATTTGCATGCTCTAACTATTAACTTGTTGGCATCATCAATTTATTTTTCATGTAATTTAAATACTTAAGAGCTTTTATCCAGATAATTTCACATCGTGCAGAATTACCACACCAGTGGTGGCAGCTATGGTCAAGCTATTGTTTTCTGACAAGCAGGAACTTATCAGAAAATTTAACGAGCTCGTGCCTCCAAAATACAATATCTCCCTTCCACTTTCAGGGAGGACTACTGTTAATCTTGAAGGGGCTACTGGTTTGATTAAGAGAATTAAGGTACATACTGACGTAGTAAAGATTTAGTAATTGATTTATGAATCTTTAAGTTTCTCACACAGTTCATCAATGTAACCGCGTGCAGGCTGCAGTAGACAAAGAGCGCTATTCCTCCTTTTTACATATTGTCAATGCATATCGCAGAGCTACAGTGAACATACTAGAGCTGAGTCGAAAGGTTTTTGTTGCTATTGGCCTCATCTCTTCTTTCTGTGTATTTCTCGCACATATGTACAAGCGGACACTCTGTGTTTATAAATATTAGAACTCAAAAAACATATGGAGGAAAATAAAAATGTGTTGCATTGGATGGTAGACATATAATGCAAGTATTACTGTCCGTTGGTTCGAAAGTTGAAAATATTGTCCTCTCCTCCACTATTATTGATCTTTTATAATTCCATCTTCTGTAGGTCTGCGAGCTACTTCAGAATAGACAGGACTTGCTACAAGAATTTGTTAACTACTTGCCTGCTCCACTTGAAGCGAGTCTCGAACATGCATTTAACAATACATCTAGAGGCGAATCATCACGAAGGAGGAAATGAAACCCATGTTTCTTCCCTTCTTAGAGTTGCTCGATTTGTACTTGAATGCTTTGGAATGGTAAATGTTGCAGACTCACAGTTGGAGTCGGACTTTTAGTGATCAGCTAAAATGTTCCAGCATTATGTTTTGTTTCTTGAAAGATGGGATTGTACTAAAAGGCTAGCATTATGTTTTTTAAAAGATTGGATGCAAACTTATGATTTGAATTTGAGTTAATTGCATTTTGCATCCCCCAGCTTTAGTCCAATTTCAATTATGTATATGTAGTTTCATAAATTGCACTTTGCATCTCCAAACTTTAAATCACAAGTCAAATCACAATCCCTTATACATTTTCTATCAAAAATAATATTGTTTTTAACGAATACATTAACAAATGCAATATAAAATGATTGCAATGATGATATAAATTATAGATTTTAAACATGTAACTAATTTTACACTTTAAAATTCTTTAAGTTATAATTTAATATTATTTTTGACCATTAATCAATTATATTATATTTGTAAAAAAATAAACTAATATGTTTCCATCAAATAAAGTTGTGATTATTATGATATATGATACGTATAAAATCATTAAAATATATTTGTACCTTCTTAAAATATAAATTATATAATCACTACACAATTCTATATCGCATTTGTCAATACAATCGTTAAAAGAAATATTATTTTTGATAGAAAACGTATAAGGAATTGTGATTTGACCTATAATTTAAAGTTGGGGGATGCAAAGTGCAAATTATTAAACTACATATACATAATTGAAATTGAAGTAAATGTAAGGGATGCAAAGTGCATTTAACTCTTTGAATTTTAATTTTGTTTTTACATCAATTATTTCATCATGCTCTCCAACATTAATTAAATTTAACAAAAAAAAAGAGTATACAAAATTAGTATACTTTTATTTGTGCTTTCGAATTCTTCAAAAGAAAAGAAAGTATATGAAAGTAATAAACAATATTATTACGACATTTTCCTTAACCTCCAAAAAAATAGAGAAAATTACCAAAATAATCATATTTGAGCTTGTTTGGCCCGATTTACCGACGGGACACGTTAAACCGTGTAACGTGATATAGGGGATAACACTCTATTTCGTCTTCCGTAACACGACATGATACGGTAGAGCGGGTAGCGTGTTTGTGCAATACGGTGTACTGTGTTCCGTATTAACCGGGTGCGCAGCATAATCACGGTACACGCTTTTCCGTATCATGTCGTGTTATGGAAGAGTGTATAGCGTATCCAGTTAATACGGAGCTTCGTGCAACGTATTAAGCTAATACGGATGACGCAACTCCGCATCTCATCGGTAAAAAGGACCAACTTTCTAAATTTCAGTATTTTGGGCATTTCAAACTCAAATATGATTATTTAGGGTCATCACCCAAAAAAATAAGTAAAATAATTAGGAGTGAAATTCTTAAAATTTTGCCTATATTTCAAGAATTTATCAAATTATTATAAGCAGGTTTACTGTTTTTTGGCAATAATAAGGCATACTTTGAGAAAATGAAAATGACAATTATTTATCATATTATGAATAGTGACCAGTAAGCGAAGTTTATTATTTTTTATTTTCTTTTTTTGGCGTTTCAACAGAAAAAAGGCCTTTTAAATTTTTAAGTAAAATATTAAAAAAATAAAAGTCGGGAAATAAGTAGGTGGGCAGCGTTTCCGTTATCCATTTTATCATCTCATCTCTCTCGCTCCTTGATTTTGATTCAATTAAATTAGGGCTTTTTTAATCGGATCTTTGAAATTAATTGATAATTCGATGGCTTTTGATTCAATTAGCAACTCTACTTCTATTGCTAAGAAAAAGAAGGTAAAAATTCAATCTTTTTTCGAAATGTTTGGAGTTATATGTATTTTTGTTTGTCTGTGTATGTGTATTGATTGATTTTGATTGATTTGAATTGCAGGCTAGTCGGTCGGCTAAATTGAAGCAGTGCAAGCTTGATGCTCGTCGTCACCAGTGGCTTTCACAAGGTTTGTGTTTGTGTGAGAGAGGGAGGGGGACAGAGAGAGAGAGAGAGAGAGGGAGGGGGGGAGGGAGGGAGAGGGGGAGAGAGAGAGATCCTACTTTTGATGTTATTTCAGTTCTTTTTACTTGCATAAAGGCCTGTATATATGTCAATGTCTGATTGTGATTCATAATTATCTCATAAAGTGGTAAAATGAATTTAGGCAATTAAAAGATTGTTTTTTAAGGGTAAAGTTTTTTGCTTTTTCTCATGCTTGAAACAAAGGGTTGTGCTTTTAAGGTTTGTATGATGCAGGATGGATTTTGATAAGGGTTATGCATTGTGTTTTATTGGTTTTTAATAGTATGTTTATTGATTTGTGTAGTGAAGAGTAAGGAGAGCAAGGATGAATTGAGAGTTGGTGGAGAGATTCGTGATTGTCCAACTCATGGGCGTAATGAGAAGAATCGAGTTATTAAGCTTTTGGAGGTTAATCCGGGAAATGATGAGAATGATGGATCAATGAATCATTACAGTGATTCTGATTCGTCCTCTCATAGTCCCACTAGTCACAGTAGCAGTGTTGTTGGAAGTAATTGTTCTGGTACTAATTTTACTATGAGTGGCAGTAGCAGCAGGAGCAGTAACAGTAGTAGCAGTGGTCGGTCGCATTCGGGTGATATAAGCGAAGAAGATGATGATGATGGTTGCTTGTCTGACTGGGAGGCTGTTGCTGATGCGTTGGCGGCTTCTGACATTAAGCAGCAGCAGGAGCAACTTAAACCTAGTCAGGAGTCACCTTTGGAGAATGAAAAAACCAATTTGGATTGTCCTTTTGAATCGGGAAATTCTCAGGCATTGGTTGTAGATATTTCCAAGCCCGATGCAGATAGTAGCAGGGCATGGAGACCCGATGATGCATTTCGCCCTCAAAGCCTTCCTAATTTGTTTAAACAGCATAGTTTTCCTACGAGGTTGGATAGGCATGGTAGTCCTGGAGGCGTGGCATGGGCTTGTACCAATGGTATATCCGCCCCATCATCATGTCCAATATGCTGTGAGGATCTGGATATCACGGATACTAGTTTTCTCCCTTGTTCCTGTGGGTTTCGACTTTGCCTTTTCTGCCACAAGAGGATTCTCGAAGAAGATGGCCGGTGCCCAGGATGCAGGAAGCAGTATCAACGTGATGGTTTAGGAGGTGAAGAAAATGGGGTTTTTGTTGAAGGCAGCTCGTCATTTTGTTTGATTCGTTCCTATAGCGTGATTACGAGGTCCTAGGAAATCTTTATCTCCATTGAATATGTGTGTCGGAGCAACTTTTGTGTCTCCTGAGTTTTCTTCCATATATAGACACTGATAGCAGTATGTGTTTACAGGGGTGTGATTGGTAAAATTAGAAAATAAAGTTGGCTCCCGTTTGAGTTTGATCCTTATTTTCAAAGGTGCATGTGTTATTGTAGAGAACTTATTATAATGTGAATAGACAAAAGTGATATATGAATTAACTACATTGAGATAAATTGGCATGTGATTTCTTCTTCTTTTTTTGTCCTTAAGATTGACATGTTTTACATTTAACCATTTTCTGTGACACAATAAGGTTAAATTTTTTAATGAATTTGATCTATTTGGAGAGTTTATTTATGAAAGGTCTTTAATAGACTGATATCGATATACTTTATGTCATATACTCGCACCTTTTTTCTACTGTTGTTTGGTGGTTGAACTGTAGCTAGTCCTCCGAGGAAAACAATTTTCTGCAAGTTATGGTAATATTCGAGGAATATGATTTAGTGATTTGCTGGAGCCTAGTAGGCCTTTCATTTGGTAGGTAACATTGCCACAATCTATGCTTAATTATTCTAGGCTAACTGTAGAGTGTAGGTACAAAGTATTTTAGCTACAAGTACACAGGACAAAATATTTTTTGTTTTTTCACACTCATTTTTGCCTTTAACAAGGCGTGAAGGGAGTGAGGAAGATACCGTTAGAACAAATAGCCATTGGTGTTTTTTTGTCTGATCTTTACTGCCTATGAACAACAGCATCATTCGCCTTCCGAACATTCTCTCCTGTTAAGTTTAATTTGAAAATGATGGCCTATAATATTTTATTTAAAGTGCTGCAGAGTCATGAATCTCTGAGTTGAATGTTGTATTGATATGCTATTAGCCTACTGACCACTTAGTTGCTTGGAACACAATGACTGGTTCGGGGGGGGGGGGGGGGGGGAGGGGGGGTAGCTCTGTACTTTTGCAGACTGAGTTTTGAAATATGATCTGGTCAGTTGCGCTAGAGCAAATGAGTGAAACAGATCTTTTGAAAACTTAAGAAATGTTGGATTTTCTTTAAAAAAATTGAATTGGATTTATTTTTTGCATATTGTTCTCCTTTCTCAATGTATTTAGGTCAATAGATTTTATACTAATAATTTTCTGTCAAAATTAGATACAAGCAGACTCAGAGCTCTGCACAGAAGACTTGGTAAGATAGATGATTCTAGGCAAATAGTAGGAATGAACTTCAAATATTTGTTGCAAATTAAGAGTGATATTTTTACCAATTTAAGTGCATTTTGGATTTGCCATGGAGACAAAATCAAATGTCTTTTCTCTTCATTGTCTGCATAGATGTTTGAATATTGTTAATCAGCTAGAAATTTTATATAGCCTTTTGTATTCTGATTTTGGTAGAGTTGTTGATAAATCATTGTAATCATTCTTTCTCTGAGTTGCTAAGTTGGTAAAAGAATTTCAGTCCAGCTTCCTTCTAGCCTTACTTGCAAGTTTCGGAACACTATGAAGTCTTTGTTGATGGTCCAAGCGTTTGTGGGGATGATTCCAGTATCTGCGCACTCCTGAAGTTTTTTGTAATGTCGATACAAGCAGGGTCAACCATGTCTAGGAAGAAGAGGGGAGGGTTAGCTCTGTACTTCCGTAGAGTGTCTGAGTTTTGCATTATGATCTGATCAGTTATGGTAAAGTGAAGATGTAATTTCTGACCTTTGGACCAGTGTTGGTAAAATGAGTGAAACTTATCTCTCAAAAAATTAGGAAAGGTTGTATTTTCTTAATAAAGTTGGATTTTTTTTTTGTCATATTGTTCTCCCTTCTCAAAGTTTTTACATCAATAGCTTTTATAATAAGTTTCTGTCAAAATTATATACAAGCCGATTCAGGGTTTTGCACAGAAGACTTGGTAAGCTAGATGATTAGACAAATAGTAGGAATAAACTTCAGATATTTGTTGCAAATTAAGAGTGATATTTATACCAATTTAAGTGCATTATTAAATATGCTATGGAAAGAAATTTAATTGTCTTCTCTTTACTGTCTGCATACATGTTCGAATATGTTTAATCAGCTAGAAATGTTATATAGCTTTTTGTGTTCTGATTTTGATAGAGGTGTCGACAAATAATTTTAATAAATCCTCTTCTGAGTTGCTAACAGAATCTGAGTCCAGCTTTCTTGTAGCATATACTTGCATGTTTTGGAACACTACTGAAGTCTTTGTTGACGGTTCTTTGTGGGGATGATTTTACAGTATTTGCACACTCCTAAAGTTTTTTGTAATGTCTATACAAGCAGGGTCAACCATGTCTAGGAAGAAGAGGGGAGAATTAGCTCTTTACTTTTGCAGAGTGTCTGAGTTTTGCATTATGATCTGGTCTGTTATGTTGAAGTAAAGATGCAATTTCTGAGCTTTGGACAAGTGTTGGTGAAATGAGTGAAACTTATCTTTTGCATTATGATCTGGTCAGTTCTGTTAGAAGTAAAAGATGCAATTTCTGAGCTTTTGACTAGTGTTGGTAAAACGAGTGAAACTTATCTTTCAAAAAATTAAGTTTGGTTTTTTTTTTTTTCTTCATATAGTTCTCCCTTCTCAGAGTCTTTATTTCAATAGATTTTATAATAATTTTCTGTCAAATTATATGCAAGCCGACTGAGGTTTTGCATGGAAGACTTGGTAACCTAAGATTGTTCGAGGCAAGTATCACAAAGAGATGAAATGTAGAAGGTGAAGCTGAGAAACAAAAAGAGAAAAGATAACAAAAGATAATATTTCAGCTTTTATTAGTTTGTTACAAAGATTCAGATTGTATACAGATATAAAATTCTCTACTAGCTTCTAGAATCACTGTTATACATGAGAGTGTGTCTCTCTATTTTGTAACTGAATCAGTTATACTAAGCTGGCCTCTAGTGAGCTTCCAATTTATCTGATGTGGCAGCCACATGTGCTGGCGTCATTTTGCTATCTTGAATATTTGTTTTTGTTTGTGATTCTTGAGTTGACTTTATATCTGTAATATCCCCCATCAAGTTAGGAGTTTGAAATAGATTACAAACACCTAACTTGGATAAAAGAAACATCAACTGTCCAGTAGACGACGACTTTGTGAACATATCTTCAGGCTGAATGTTTGAGGCAATATGTTTCGTTTGAATGACCCCAAGTTTCAATTTGTCCCGAACAATATGATAATCTATCTCTATGTGTTTCGTTCGCTCGTGAAACACAGGATTAGAGGCAATGTATAATGCAGACTTACTGTCACATACTAAAGTAACAGGAGTAAGATCAAAGTATCCAAAAGTTCGAAATAAGGCAAGCAGCCAAGAAATTTCACAACAAGTGTCAGCCATACATCTGTATTCTGCTTCTGCAGACGAATGAGAAAGAGTATGTTGTTTTTTACTCTTCCATGAAATGAGTAAAGATCCAAAAAGCACACAGTAGCCAGTGAGAGAGGAACGAGTAGCCTTGCAACCACCCCAATCTGAGTCACAAAATGCAGTAAAAGAAGGAACGGTATTGGCAGACATGAAAAGATCATGACCAGGTGATCCTTTCAAGTAACGAACAACCTTGTAGGCAGCTTGCAGATGATCAAAACGAGGCCTTGATATAAATTGAGAAAGAACCTGGACTGCATAAACAAGGTCAGGCCTAGTCACATTGAGATATATGAGACGACCAACAAGTCGTCTAAACACAAATACTTCATTATCAGATAAGAAATCATTATTAGACTGATGTAAGTTGTGATTTTGATCCAATGGAACTTTGGAAGGACGAGCAGCAGTAAGACCAATATCTGCAAGAATGTCAAGAGTGTATTTGCGTTGGTGAAGAAATATACCAGATGTAGAACGGGTTGCTTCAATGCCCATAAAGTACTTCAAGGATCCCATATCTTTAACTTTGAAAGCAGATGCCATATGAGCAATGACATGTTGTATTAAATCCTTGCTAGTACCAGTGATTAAAATATCATCCACATAAACAAGGACAGCAATGAATTGATCTCCAACATTATATGTAAACAGGCTGTTATCAACATGACATTGAATAAACCCATATTGAATTAATGTATGTTGAAATTTAAACCAACACATGGGGGCTTGTCGTAACCCATAAATTGATTTAATGAGCTTGCATACCCAGGCAGATGTATCAGTAGTGGCATTGATTGCAGGAATAGAAGACAACTGAAAATACCCTGGTTGAACTCTCATAAACACCCCCTCATGAAGGTCACCATGTAGAAATGCATTGGTGACATCTAATTGTGTGATAGGCCAGGCCTGTGAAGCAGCAACTGCAACTAATAATCTGACAGTTGTCATTTTGGCAACTGGAGCATATGTTTCAAAGTAATCTAAGCCAAATGTTTGAGTAAACCCTTTTGCTACAAGACGGGATTTATACCTGTCAATAGTTCCATCTGGATTGTATTTGACTTTAAACAGCCATTTACAGTCTACAATATGTTGATTTTCAGGTTTAGGAACCAACTTCCATGTGTGTGTACTTTCCATAGCATGTATTTCTAGTTTCATAGCATTGAGCCAGTTTGAATCAGTAGCAGCTTGTTTAAAAGTAGATGGTATGGAAATAACAGCAAAATTGTAGAGAAATGTGGAATAAGGTTGAGTGAAAGCAGAGTAGGACATGTAATTTTGTAAAGGATAGAGACAATTAATAGATGAAGACATACCTGATTGCAGCCCTGTAGTTGCAGATGATAAGTGAGAAGAGACTGGTAAACCTGTATAGTCTTTGAATTTGTTAGGTATCTGTTTAGTTCTAGCTGGTTTAGAAATGGCTATAGGTGAGTTGGGTGGAACAGATGATGTTGGAGGCTCAGATGAAGATGTATGAGGTGGTGAAGTGTGAGCATTCTCAGTGGAATTCAGGGAATGATCTGAAAGAATAATAGTTTGAGAAGGACTATCCTGAAATTCATGCAAAGGAGACACAGGAAACATAGAAGTAACCATCTGCTGATCAGAAGTAGAGTTGGTAATTTGTTGAAAAGGAAATTGATCCTCTATAAAAACAACATCTCTAGAAATATAGCATTTCTTGGTTTGTAAATCCATGACTCTATATCCCTTTTTATTGAAGGGATAACCAGGAAATACACACTTAATAGATTTAAAAGAAAATTTGTCAGGTGGAGGGTATATGTCTGAAATGTAACAAAAACAGCCAAATGCCCTCAAGATGGAATAATCTGGTGATTTATTGAATAATATCTCATATGGAGACTTATAGTTAGTAACATGTGAGGGCAACATGTTAATTAGATGAGTTGCTGTGAGAATACAATCTCCCCAGAGTGATATAGGTAAATGTGATTGAAATCTGAGTGATCTAGCTATTGGGACAATCAGATTTTGGCACTGCGAATTTCGATACAATAAATTAACGAGTACGAATAGAAAAGTCACCTTGTTAACGGTTGATTCCACGCTCTTCTATTGTATTCCCAAATTCCCTTGAGCGAAGTGTGGCCTTCGTCTTCTCAAGTTAACCTCTCTTCTTGCTCCTGGGTGGCTACCAATTTTTTTCGACCAACCCCCAGCAAGAAGAGAATAGGAATATATATAGGCTACAATAGGGATCATGGATAATTAGGTTGGGCCTTCTAATTACATCTTGAGCCTAGCCCAATGTAATTAAATATTAATTCAATCCACTAAAGAATTAATATTTGCACTACCTTTCCTAATACCGTAATTTAATTAATTAATTCGGTTCCAATATTATTTGCTTATTAAATTCCCCATGTTTAAAATATCGCATGTCCATTAATTAAATAAATTACTGATAATTCATTTAATTAATATCTTTTATCCTTGATTATCCACTCAACCTTTTTTTAATTATGCCGGAATAAATCCACCTGCAGGGTTTCACATAATTAAATCTTTTTGAGCTTTCAAGGGGACATCATTAACCCGAATATTATCAGGACATGGATTCCTTCAATAAATAATATCCCACCATATATATTATTTCATCACCCAAAATATAATGAAATAAATCAAAAGAATTATTTCATATATAAATCAAAGCATGTAAACAATATATACGTGTCAATTATTATTTCCGGATTAAGAACCTAAGCATTAATAATAACATAGAATCTTAGTTCACCTTCTTAATCAGTATAAGGGAACAATTCTAAATTTGATCATGTTCAATATACACAAAGTATACTAGTATTATTTATTAGTCAATATAAACTAATCTAAATAATACTACAGCCATTCCAGTGGATTGTCTAGCTCCACCTGTGATGTGAACCTTATTATATTATATAAACCGTATTTAATAATCTAATATTCTGTATCCCATTTGATACTAGATTATTCACAATATATAATATTTAGACAACATGTAAACATTTAAATGATTCTCAATTAAACCGGCCAGAAATAAATGTAAATACTTCAAATAAATATTTTCAGTATACACCAACAATCTCCCACTTATACTCAAAATATTCTATGAGTATATCAGTGTTTATTTAATCCACTATTACTCACAAAACTACTTTATAACCAAATATCTGACTCCTATCTTTCTGGAAATCTGAATCGGTATACCCTATAGGAAACAAATCTGAGGCCTTGTAAATTAACATATACTCCTTAGTCCTTCTCAGGTACTTGAGTATAGTTTTTACTGCACTCCAATGTTCCTGACCTGGGTTCGACTGATATCTACTAACCATGCCTATAGCAAAGCAGATGTCAGGCCTCATACATAACATAGCATACATTAAGCTTCCACATGCCGAAGCATAAGGAACTGCTTTCATGTTTTCTATATCCTTAGGTGTCGAAGGACACTGCTCCTTGGATAGAGCCACTCCATGCTTAAAAGGTAGAAAACCTTTCTTGGAGTTCTGCATGTTAAAACGAGCTAATACTTCATCAATGTAGGGCTCTTGAGATAAAGCCAACACCCTTTTCTTGCGATCCCTTATTACTTTGATCCCAAGGATGTATGCCGCTTCACCTAAGTCCTTCATTTCAAATTGTTTGAACAACCATGCCTTTACTGATGACAACATCTTAACATTGTTTCCAATGAGTAAAATGTCATCTACATACAATACTAGAAAAACCACTGCATTACCCTCACTTCTCTTATACACACATGATTCGCTTGGACTTTGATCAAATCCATATGACTGGACTGCCTGATCAAAACGAATATTCCAGTCCCTAGAAGCTTGTTTTAGTCCATAAATAGACCTCTTAAGCTTACAAACAAGATGCTCTTGGCCTTCCTTAATGAATCCTTTTGGTTGTTGCATATAGATGGTTTCCTCAAGACTTCCATTAAGGAAAGCTGTCTTGACATCCATTTGCCAAATCTCATAATCGAGATGAGCTGCTATAGATAAAAGAATCCGGATCGACTTAAGCATAACAACCGGCGAAAAAGTTTCCTCATAATCGATCCCTTCTTTCTGAGTATACCCTTTCGCAACAAGTCGTGCTTTCCAGGCTTTCACCTTTTTGTCAGATCCTCTTTTCTTCTTGTAGATCCACATACATCCAATGGGTTTTACACCTTTGGGTGGTTCCACGAGCTCCCAAACTTGATTAGAATACATAGATTCCATCTCAGATTCCATTGCCTTTTGCCAAAGATCTGCATCTTTATCTAGAATTGTTTCTTCGTATGTCCTGGGATCCTCATCATGTTCACCAGAGACCAAGTCCGAGGACTCTCCCAAAAACATGAATCTTTCAGGTTGTTGAACAACCCTCCCACTACGACGAAGCACCGGCGTGGTATTAGTGACAGGTTGTGCATTTTCTTGTGGTTGATCTACTTGTACTATTGGCACTTGGGGATTATCTGTCCCTCCCACTAGTTCCTCTAAAACGATACTACTCATGGGTTTGTGTTTCATTATATAGTCTTGTTCTAAGAATCTAGCATTGGTGCTAACAATGATATCTCGATCCCTAGGACTATAAAATGAATAACCTTTCGTTCCCATGGGATAGCCTACAAACAGCCTTACTTCTGTACGAGATTCTAACTTGGTCGCGTTCTTGTTCAGCACATGTGCTGGACAACCCCAAATCCGAATATGTCTTAGACTTGGTTTGCTACCAGTCCACAATTCTATTGGAGTCTTGGGAACCGACTTAGAAGGTACCAAGTTTAGAAGGTAAGCCGCTGTTTCTATAGCATATCCCCAGAACGACTTGGGTAAATCTGAATAACTCATCATCGATCTAACACTCTCTAAAAGAGTCCGATTCCTTCTCTCTGCTACACCATTCTGCTGAGGTGTGCCAGGTGCAGACAACTGGGATGCAATCCCATTTTCTGATAAATATTCCCTAAATTCTCCAAGCAAGTATTCGCCACCACGATCTGATCGTAGTGACTTGATACATTTTCCAAGATGTCGCTTCTCCGCACTTGCTTTGTACTCTTTGAATTTTTCAAAGCACTCAGACTTACGGCGCAACAAATAAATGTACCCATATCTAGAATAATCGTCAATGAAAGTGACAAAATACTCATAACCTCCTCTTGCTTGGATAGTCATAGGTCCACATAAATCAGTATGAACTAATTCTAACACTTCTTTAGCTCTATTCCCCTTTGCTTTAAAAGGCCTATTAGTCATCTTACCTTCCAAGCAGGATTCACAAACTGGAAATGGCTCCACTGCCAACGAGCCTAATGGCCCATCTACTACCAGTCTTTGAATCCTCCTCAAGTTAATATGACCTAATCTTAAGTGCCAAAGATATGTTTGGTTCAATTCAGAAGGTTTCTTTCTTTTATTTGAGCTAGAAAGAATGTTATTAGTTTCCTTATGTTGCAGCATTGGTTGGATAGGATTAATAATATATAAATTGTCTTGCAATGTACCAGAACATATAACTCGTTTATTCATCATAATAGAAACATTACGATTCAAACAAACATTATAACCATCCATGGCAAGTTTAGAAACCGAAATTAAATTCCTTCTAAACGAAGGTACATAAAGACAATTGTTCAAAACCAAAATCCTATCATCGCCAAAAGATAATGTAATTATTCCAACTGCAACTACTGCTACTTTCGTAGCATCTCCCATGAACACATATATCTCGCCATCTCTAAGCATTCTGGATTGCTGGAACCCCTGCATAGAGTTACAAACATGGTCAATGGCTCCTGTATCTACACACCAAGTGCTCGTAGATATAGCCGCTATATATGTTTCTGTAACTAGAGAAAGAGACATACCAGTATTGTTTGTCTTCTTAGGAAGAGGACAATCCTGTTTCCAGTGACCTGACTGCTTGCACCTGAAGCACTTGCCCTTAGGCTTTTTGACACCACCTTGAACTCCCACTGCATTAGCAATCTTTCCAGCTTTCTGTGTCTGAGTCTTTTTCTTTTTCTTACCTTTCGGCTTAGATGAAGAAGCTTTCTCGGCCACATTCACTTGAACATTCTGCTTAAAGAGTCCTTCAGCTGCCTGAAGTTCTGTCAGAAGTTCCGCGAGACTATACATCCTTTTGTTCATGGTGTAATTCAAGCGGAACTGCTCAAAACTTTTGGGCAAGCTCATAAGGATGATATCGATCTGGGTTTCCCCATCAATATCAGCACCAAGGATCTCCATCTCATTCAGATGAGACATCATTCTGAGAACATGATCCCTTACAGGTGTTCCTTCAACCATCTGAGTGTTCATTAAAGCCTTCATTGCTACTTGCCTAGCAGCCCTATTCTGTTCTCCAAAAATTTCCTTGAGATTAAAGAGCATATCTGAAGCAGTGGGCATAGCCTGATGCTGATGCTGCAAAACACCCGACATTGCTGCCAGAATGTAACATCGCGACATCTCATCAGCCTTAATCCACCGCTTATAATACTCCTTCTCACTTTCAGGAGCATCTTCAGCAGGCTGGTCTGGCTTGGGTTCATAAGTACAAAATTTGTACTCCTCAGCAGTCAACACTATGTCCAAATTACGTTTCCATTCAATATAGTTCGGTCCAGTAAGTTTGTTATCCTTAAGTATGGTGAATAGTGGATTAAAGCCCATAGTGATCTAATCCTGAGAATCATACATGTAACACATAATCAGATAGTTGCATAAATCTTAAATCCTATTGGTTTCCTCTAACAATTAATTAAAATTAATGCACTAATATTTAAACACCATAAGTATCTGGTACGCCACGATGGATGACATATATACCACTTAAATTCGTTTAAATATTACTTCGGTCCTATTACTAAATAATACGCCACGTTAGGGTGGACTATATATTATTTTTCATAGCTAAGTGTATACCATTATTAAATCTTAAATTAATAAAAAGACTGGATACCACCATTAAATATTTCAAATCAATAATCGATAATAGGATAATTCCCAGATCGGGGGGAGCATTGTCAAGAGGCATCACTTAAGACCCCTTTCTAGACAGAATCATCCTTTCTCTCAATATTGAAAATCTATATTCAATCAGTGGTACCCTTCTAATTAATCGAATTCTATGAAACTTGGTATGCCACGATGGGTGGCATGTATACCTTTCAATATTCGTAATTAATTTAGGAAGTTTGTTCTAGTAATATCCATAACACTACCTGACACCATAAATCATACGCCACGATGGGT